>JBBGZY010000390.1:4712500-5062500 GCA_037952925.1 Lithobates clamitans
TAAATATGTGAAGGGAGCAGGGCGCAGCTTAGCCAATACTCTGCATTGCTGGACTCTGCTAAAGGGAAGAATAATGAGATGGGAAGCCCAAGCATTGATGTGCTCTTATGGGTACACATTCTCACATAACACATTGCTTTCTCTGGAAATTGGATTTTTAAAGGATAGCTAAACCACAAAAGTGATATGTAAAATTCAGTCAGCACAGATCCGATTTTAATGTCCTTTTCTTTGCAGCATATTGCTTTGTTAGCTGCTGTGCAGAATAAAGCTAAGGACTTTGCTTGGAAATATTAATGATTATTACCTAAATATAGCACATTTATTTTATATATCACCTGTATGCTTAAAAGGGAAATCTAGTAATCGGAATTATTTTCTGGATCAGCCTCTCTCTACAAGGGTTCTGTGGAATCATAGGGTTCCTCATCAGCCTTTGTTAACCAGGGTTTCTTCAGAGATTTTTATGGGGTTCCTTGAGCAGTTTTTGCCCTAAGCAACCGCTGACATCAGATCAGCTTTTCTCTACTAAGGTTCTGTGCAATCAAAGGGTTCCTCTACATCAGCTTTTGTCAACTAGGGTTCTTTCAGAAATTGTTAGGGGTCCCTTGAGCAATGATACATTTCTGCCTCTCAGATAAGTGACCACTGATACAAGATCAGTCTTTCTCTACTATGGTTCTGTGGAATCATAGGGTTCCTATCATCACCCTTTGTCAACCAGAGATTGTTAGGTGGTTCCATGAGCAATTTCTGCTCAGATAAGAAACCACTGATGCTAGATCAGCGTCTCTCTACTGTACTAAGGTTCTGTGCAATCATAGGTTTCCTCTGCATCAGTGGTTCTCAACCTTTCCAGTGCTGTGACCCCCTGATAACATTTCCCAAGTTGCGGGGACCCCTAACAGAAAAATAATTTTCGTAGCGTGAGTTGTCAGCACCCAAGGCAAGACAAGTAATTTTCACCCCTAACCCACGGACATTTAGCGCTCCCGGAGTCCCTTCCACTCGTACAGTATTAAAACCCCTTATGGTACATTTTAGGATGTACCACTATTTCTCTTTGTTCTCCTTTCTTTGCCTTTTGTCTCTCTCTATCATAATTTCCTGTTTTTTTCCCCATCCATCTCTCTAGCTGTCTTTCTTGTTCTTGCTCTTATTCTTTCTCTCCATTTTTCTTTGTTCCTCCCCCTCTTTCCTCTCCCTTCCATGTATTCTTTATTTTTATTCCTTCTCTTACTCCTTGGTGGGTGTGTGTGTGTGTGTGTGTGGTGGGGGGGGGGGGGGGGGGGATGGTATGAGTGGCAGTGCTAGTGGGGAATTGGGATGAATGGCAGTGCTGGTGGACGGTGCGATCAGTGGCAGTGCTGGGAGGAGTTCTGATCAGCCAACTTAGGTGCTCTTGAACAAGATCATCTGCTGATACGAGAAATGTAGTTCAGACTTTTAATGGCACTACAATCACAGGTAGTGTTACTCACTGTGTCTCCAACTTTGTGGTGTCTCACAGCAGTGACACCTATGCCGAAATCAGGAGATAGGGTCTCCTCCAGCCCCTCCCACTTCAAATTCCTCACCAGTCAGCTGACCTCTAGTCTCTGCCCCAGCCATGCTGTGAAAAGGCTGGGAGAGCGATGCAGGCTTCAGGAACAGCCCAGGATTTGGTGACCCCTGGCAAATCGTCATTCGACCCCTGAGGGGGTCCTGACCCCCAGGTTGAGAACCACTGCTCTACGTCAACCTTTGTCAACCAGGCTTCCTCCAGAAATTGTTAGGGGTTCCTTGAGCAATGAGAAATGTCTGCCTCTCAAATAGGTAACCACTGTCATTAGATCAGCCTCATTCTATTAAGAGTCTGTAAAATCATAGGGTTCCTCTACATGAGCCTTTGTCAACCTGGGTTCCTCCAGAGATTGTTAGGGGTTCTTTGAGTAATGAGTAATTTCTGCCTCTCAGATAAGAAACCACTGACACTAGATCAGCCTTTTTCTACTAAGGTTCTGTGAAATCATAAGGTTCCTCTATATTAGTCTTTGTCAACCAGGGTTCTTCCGGAAATTGTTAAGGGTTCTTTGAGCAATGAGCACTTTTTGCCTCTCAGATAATTTCCCAATGACACTAGATCAGCCTTTCTCTGTTAAGGATCTGTGGAATCATAGGGTTCCTCTACATCAGTCTATGTCAACCAGGGTACCTCCAGAGATTGTTAGGGGAGTCCATGAGCAATGAGCAGTTTCTGCCTCTCAGATAAGTAACCACTAACACTAGATCAGCCTTCCTCTACTAAGGTTCTGTGGAATCATATTGTTCCTCCACATCAACCTTTGTCAGCCAGGTTTCCTCCAGAGATTATTAGGGGTTCATTGTGTGATGCGCAGGTTCTGCCTCTCAGATAAGTAGCCACTGACACTAGATCAGCCTTCCCCTGCTAAGATTCTGTGGATTCATAGGGTTCCTCCACTTCAGCCTTTGTCAGCCAGGGTTCCTCCGGGGATTGTTAAGGGGTTTTATAAGCAATGAGAAATTTCTGCCTCTCAGATAAATAACTACTGACACTAGATCAGCCATTCTCTATTAAGGGTCTGTGGAATCACAGTTTCATACTGTCGTTAGTCTGGTTGAAAAAAACACACCTAGTTTAACTAAAGGGTTCCTCTACATCAACCTTTGTCAACCAGGGTTCCTCCAGAGATTGTTAGGGGGTTTCATGATTAGTGAGCAAATTCTGCCTCTCAGATAAGTATCCACTGACACAAGTTCAGCCTTTCTCTACTAAGGTTCTGTGCAATCAAAGGGTTCCTCTGCATCAGCTTTTGTCAACTAGGGTTCCTTCAGAAATTGTTAGGGGTCCCCTGAGCAATGATACATTTCTGCCTCTCAGATAAGTGACCACTGACACTAGAAGAGCCTTTCTCTATTAAGGTTCTGTGGAATCATAGGGTTCCTGTACATCAGCCCTTATCAAGCAGGGCTCCTCCAGAGATTATTGGTGGGTTCTCTGAACAATGCATAATTTCTGCCCGTTAGATAAGTACCCAATGAAACCAGTTCAGCCTTTCTCTACTAAGGTTCTGTCGAATCATAGGGTTCCCCTACATCAGCTTTTGTCAACCAAAGTTCCTCCAGAGATTGTTAGGTGGTATCATGAGCAAAAACCAATTTCTGCCTCTCACATAAGTAACCACTGACACCAGATCAGCCATTCTCTCATAAGGTTCCGTGGAATCATAGGGTTCCTCTACAATGGCTTTTGCCAACCATTGTTCCTCCAGAGATTGTTAATGGTTGCTTGTGCAATGAGCAGTTTCTGCCTTTCAGATAAGTAACTACTGACACTAAATCAGCCTTTGTTTACTAAGGTTCTGTGGAATCATAAGGTTCCTATGTGGGGGGGGGGTGAACCACTAGCCACATATACTGTATATAGAGCATTCTTCTCACTGACCATCTTGTTAATGTACTGTGAGCTGTAGATATAGTGATAAAGGTCACTTGATCAGTGGCTGTAGCCAATGGCTACAGTGCTGATTTGTATATTCTGACAACGGGGGAATCTCCCCTCTGAAAGGAGGTATTTCTACACTGACCACTAATGTAACAGCACTTTACTTTTTACAGCCTGTGTTTCTTTTTTGGTCATTAATATTTGTTTCATTTCATGATTACTATTGCAAATGATTGTGTCATGTATAGCAGGGAGGAAGTGTCCTAAATGATTGTAATATTATCAGAGTGCGATAATATTTAAAAACCATGTTTCTGTGTATTATTTGTAATTATATATGTACCTGGGAACAGCCATATTTGCTCAACACATGAACAGACTCTGGTTCCTGCTTCACATTGCTACATAATGCACTCCATGTGTGGCTGATATTTCGTAGTTGTAGAGCATGAAGAGAAATAACTAAACTATTCCTCCTCAAACTACTTTTTTGCCATGTCATTGTAAGAAAAATATTAGTCCGCACTCTGTAGTCCATCTTAAGTGAAAAGAGGGGAGAAAAGTAGCATTAAAGAAGAAGTCCAGCCTGCCACTTACTAGTCCCAAAAATGTTCCCTCCCCCTCCTGCTACCTTTACTGCCTAACCTGTGTAAAATCTGTATACCTACCTATTTTTGGATTGTGACTGGTTCAGTCATGTGATCTGCAGCTCCGACTCCCCTGTGTCAGTCAGCAGTGACTGCAGGGCAGAAAGCACCAACAAGGGCTTTGGACATGGGAGACTATGGGTGATGTCACAGCTCCCTTTATTCCCAACCATTGTTAAGCGCTCCCTCCTCTCCCCTGCAGCCACCACTTACTAACATAGGGGATCACAAGACTGGACTTGAGCAGACTGAAAAAAGGGAAGTATAGAGATCTTTTTTACACAGGTTAGGCAGTAAAAGTAGCAGGAATGGGAGGGGACTTTTTAAGACTAGTTAGTATCTACTGGAATTCTACTTTAATTGGATAGAACATGTGCACACCAAACTTTGACTGCTGCATATACATTGAGAACAATCAATTTCTGTTTCTTGTAAATGTTCCTTACACCTGATTGGGTGTCATTTGCAAAGTGAACATATACTACTCCTCTAGGCATCCTTCACATCAACAGCTTGCAAGCAGATCGCTTGGTTGGTGTTGTGAGCTGAGAGCAAACAGTGCCGATACGCCAATCCCAGGACATCGCACTGTTTGTCGTTTTTTTTTTTCATTAGAACTTTATTGAAATGTCATAATTATTAATTAATTAGAGGAGAATTAAAAGAGAAATAAAGGATCCCCCCCCCCCATCATACTTACCTAGGAACCTCCACACTGAGAACCGGGCGATCAAACATCACCGATCATTTGGTATTCAGAGCTCTGTGAGCAGAGAGTTGTAGACTGTCAGTCACAGCTCTCTGCTCTTCTCCCTCCTCGCTCATTGGAGTGCTGAGCTGGCTGTGGAGGGGGGGGGGGGGGGGGCGACCGTCTCAGACTCTGAGCGGCTCACTGAGAGGCTGAGACTGGTGTCAGTCCAGGCACCTGGTGGATCCGGACTCTCATTGTCGGGATGACGCGGTGCCTGAACTGATATCCGTGATGTCAGCAGAGAGCGGACTTCAGCCCACTCTCTGCTGAAAACGGGTCACAGGAGTGCAAAATAGATTGTACTCCTGTGATCCATAGGAGAAGTACAGCCAAATGAGCTTTGGCTGGACTTCTCCTTTAATTCTCCTCTGCCGTGTTATGATCCAGTGGTTTGCACTGCAAACCCCCTGCATAGCAAAAAAGTATTGTCTGCACCATAGGAAACAAGGCAAATTGTATAGTTTATGCATTGGAACTGCACTGGACAAGGCTTCCCAGGGCTGCCCAACTCAAATGGCGTGAACCGGACTAAAGTAAATCAACCCCAATGTGCGAAATACCTAAGAATTCTTTAAGAATCTGATTATCTATTTTTAAATGAACAGATTCCAATGTGCATGACCAGCTTAAAGCGGTATTAAACCCAAAACCAAAAATGTAATATATTACAGCTTACCAATCATTAGATGTGGTGGCTGCATTTGTTTTCTTTTTTCGGCTTTCCCTCTGTTTTCACCTGGTGATCTGGCCAGTAACACAGCTTCTGTATTAAAGTGCCTCCACTCAGAATGAAGGAAGAAACGCACTGTCAGTCTGTCGGGAGGGTAGTGTTCGATATACTAGCACATTTAGATACACTACCAAACTGAAGTTGGACCATAGCTAACACTTTTTTTTTTCCTTTTAGGATAAAGGTTTTACATAAATAAAAGCTGATCATTGTAAGCATTCATGTTGGACAGCTTGGTCTTTTAAAAAACAACAGACTTACTGGCCAGATCACCAGGTGAAAATAAAGGAAAGAAAGCCTAAGCAAGAAAACAAATCCAGCTATCACATCTAAGAATTGGTAAGCTGTAATATAGTAAATGTTTGCTTTTGGGTTTATCACCACTTTAACCACTTCAATACCGGGCACTTTCACCCCCTTCCTGCCCAGGCCAATTTTTAGCTTTCAGCGATGTCACACTTTGAATGACAATTGCGCGGTCATGTAACACTGTACCCATATGACATTTTTATCATTTTTTTGAGACAGAGCTTTCTTTTGGTGGTGTTTAATCACCACTGGGTTTTTCATTTTTTGCTAAATAAACAAATAAAAAAAATGAAAATTTTGAAATAAAAACCTTTTTTCTTAGTTTCTATTATAAAATTTTGCAAATAAGTAATTTTTATTCTTCACTGATGTGCGCTGATGGGTACTGATAGGCTGCACTGATGGGCACTGATGAGGCTGCACTGATGGGCACTGATGAGGCTGCACTAATGGGCACTGATAGGCTGCATTGATGGGCACTGATGAGACTACACTGATGGGCACTGATGAGGCTGCACTGACAGGCACTGATGAGACAGCACTGATGGACACTGATAAGCTGCATCGATGGGCACTGATGAGGGGGCACTGATTAGGTGGCCCTGTTGGGCACTGGTAGGCAGAGGCAAATTAGGCGGTCTCCTAAGGCCTCGCACTCACAGGGGCCTCACGGCCGCCTAATTTGCCTGTTCTCAATCACTGAAGTTGACGCCGGCGGCTCCGCCTACCCCCACTGGGACTCTGTGGCTTAGGAGCTGACAGACAAATCAGATACTGCCCGCAGCCTGAGGAATAGTGGCCTCATCACGGAGCGTCCCAGTCCGTGGGGCCTCATGTGTAAGTTTTGCCTAAGGCCTCACAAAGCCTAGAGCCGCCTCTGCTGGTAGGCGGCACAGATGGACACTGATAGATAGCACTGATGGGTAGCAATGGCATCCCTAGGGGGGGCAGAGGGGGCCCTGAACCCCCCCCCCCCAAATTATGCTGTGCCCCCCCCCCCCCCCAATTAAAAAAAATTTTTTTTTCTTTTTACAAAAAGGCAATGTCTTTTTGTTTGCATTTGTAGCGGATGCGCCGCATCTTACTCAGGCCGTCGCTGGAGTAGCACAGTCTCTATTGAGAGGGAGAGCGCCCCCAGTCAGCTCCTGCGGGTGATTCCTGCCCCCTCCCTCTGCTCGCTGACACTGCATAATGCGAGCGCTCTGCTCCTTCCCCTGCATCCTCTTTGGCAGGGAGAAGAGCGAGTTGCAGGAAGGACTCCACCAGGACTCTCAGTTACTGAAAAAACAGACTGATTTCTCCCATCCTTAGGACAGGAGAACCAGCCTGTAGATTCCAAGAGATGCCAAGCCAGCGCTGTCAATAGCATGGGCAGGACAGCAAGAGGAGTCTGGGGAACCCCATAGTGGCAGAACACCAGGGCCCGGTGGCAAGACAACCTTTGCAACCCTGATAGTTCTCCCACTGCTTTGGACCCTTATATTTTTTTGGTATGCTGGTGACATATATCTCTTGTTTTCTGCCACCCTGGGGGGGGGGCCCAATACAGTAGGAAGGGATCTCACTCTGCAGAATATGTGAAAGGGTCCATTGTGGGATCATAGTAAAGAGCTCCAGGATGTATGTGTGTGTATATATATATATATATATATATATATATATATATATATATATATATACATATATATATGTAATTGCATTTTATAGTTGCCCCCCTACTTTTGTCCCCGTCCCCCCATGTGCCCCCCCTAAATATGGAAGCTGGAGACGCCACTGATGGGTAGTGATAAGTGGCACTGATGGCCACTGATAAGCTGCACTGATGGGCACTGATCAGTGCCCTTATTATCAGTGCAAGCAGTGTGCTGACAGACTTGCCGGTTGTCGACACTCCTTTCCTCACACAGACACAGCGGATGAGGAAAGGACTACCAGTAACTGGCAAGTCTGTTTACATGTGATTAGCTGTGATTGGATGCATTAAAAGGGGGATCAACTCCAGAGATAAAACGATAATTCTCCCACTCTACAAGACTCTGGTCCGGCCGCACCTAGAGTATGCTGTCCAGTTCTGGGCACCAGTCCTCAGGAAGGATGTACTGGAAATGGAGCGAGTACAAAGAAGGGCAACAAAGCTAATAAAGGGTCTGGAGGATCTTAGTTATGAGGAAAGGTTGCAAGCACTGAACTTATTCTCTCTGGAGAAGAGACGCTTGGGAGGGGATATGATTTCAATTTACAAATACCGTACTGGTGACCCTACAATAGGGATAAAACTTTTTCGCAGAAGAGAGTTTAACAAGACTCGTGGCCACTCATTAAAATTAGAAGAAAAGAGGTTTAACCTTAAACTACATAGAGGGTTCTTTACTGTAAGAGCGGCAAGGATGTGGAATTCCCTTCCACAGGCGGTGGTCTCAGCGGGGAGCATTGATAGCTTCAAGAAACTATTAGATAAGCACCTGAATGACCGCAACATACAGGGATATACAATGTAATACTGACACATAATCACACACATAGGTTGGACCTGATGGACTTGTGTCTTTTTTCAACCTCACCTACTATGTAACTATGTAACATGGTAAAGGATCGCTTTGATTGGCCCTTTACCCCAATCTGTGATCAGCTGTGTCACAGCACAGCAGTCACAGAGCGTGCCCGATGTGTGATGCAGGGATGGTCTCCCAGAACTATAGTATCGAGCTGTAGCCATCTTTTGGCTATACTATGGAACTAAAGTGGTTAAAGCACATGTAATCCCAGTCAGTAAAAAAAAAGTTTTAACATCTTAATGTAATTTCAGAAGCCATTCATTTTTTTTTATATCTGCAGCTTTCATTTGAATATAACCTGGTGATCCTGCCATGAAATTTTTTGTTTAGGCACTTCCTGTTATGGGGTGACAACACTCTGTTTTTGTCACCCAAATGCCCTTCTGTGTTTTCATTTGGGCTTCCGGTGGAGAGTACAAGTGACTTTTTCAAAAGATTTTACTCATGCATGATCCAATGTTATCACCATCATTCTGAGAAATGCCATGCTGCCATTGTTGTAGTGCCTGCATGTAGATGAGAAGTGGAGACAAAAAGACTGAGGGAGAACAGCAGTGCTCAGGTCCAAAGAAGGATGAAAAGAAGGTGAAAACAGGTATTTTATTGAAACAAAAAAAGTTCACAGAGCAAGCTAAACTCATTTAGTTAGACTTTACGTCTATAGTCATGGAGGAACTGCCCTAAGTACATTCTGATACATGCCAGCATGGTGTTTTAGAAATCTTTACAAGCTGAGTATAGGTCAATATACCAAGGTCATTGTGTCCTCCTGGCTGGACCTCTTCCTTCATCACTAAGAACTCTTCAACCCTTCCTCTGTCTCAAGCAGGGCAATCAATACCCCCTGATGGTACCTTTACAAAGCGTTATTGCACATTCAATGTAACATTAAATAGACACCTATCATCTTACTTACCAAGACGAAAGGGTCAAACAGCTTCCCATCCCTACAATGACATAATAAGCCTATGTTGTTGGGCAATTACTCTTCACTAACTGGCTGGTAGGGGTACTTCATGCTACATTACTAAGCAGGTTAGTGAAGTGGAGCAGATGACTGTGTGATGAAGCCATTAGAAGAGTCTGTCTGCTTTTTTCCAATAAATACCCATATTGCTTGCAAGGGCCTGGTATAGTCAGGCCATAGTTGGAGTTTTTTTTTTTTTTTTACTGTTCATTGGTATAATAAAGTACAAATCTTTAGCACCAGATTAAATATTTTTTTAGGTAACGGTACTATGATCTTCTCTGAGCTGTGGAGTATATATTGCTCTGCAGGATAGAGGTGACTTTTGATTGCCCCTTTGGTGGGTGCAATCCATTGTGGCAGATTGGGCAGACCATTATCAAGTAACTGCACTGCTTTGATATTCTTTCCTGCAGTTTTTGACTTTGTTAAAGTGGAACTATAGGCAAAACCAGAAATGACATATGCAATATGTCACTAATATTAAAACCCATCTAAAAACTTTGATTTTTGTTGTGCAATGAAGTTTGGTCCATGTTTTGTTCATTTTTATGTGCTAGTTCAGTATGCCCGATGCCAACTAATGTTGGCAGCATGCTGGAGTTGCAGACCACTGCATTTCCGCTTGAGGGTAAGCTATGTTGATTGGAGCACAGTAATCGTAACTATGCAGGGGGTGCTTTGGACCACTGGAAAAACACACAGAATGAAGCGGTCTGGTGTGGTGCTGGTACATGGAAGTTTGGCATCAGCTGCAGTAGCACACTTCACTTTTTGGCAGCCTGACCTCATGGCAATAATAAAAATCAAATCTTTCATTGGGTTTAAGACGGCAGTTTTTGTTGTTTCCAATTACCCCTGTAACATAGTTTGAATAATTATTAAACCTACCAGTAGATCTGTCATTTTTCCACTTCGTCCAACAATTTAAGACCTAATTCTAATCATTTTAACGACTTGACCCCCAGGCCACATTCGGGAATGACATTTCTCTCATACATATAAAAATCTGCATTTTTTCTTGCTAGAAAATTACATTATATTTGTTTTTAAGCAAGGGCCCTAAAGAATAAAATGGCAGGCTGCAATTTTTTATTTCACACAATATTGGCGCAGCAGTTTTTCAAATGCAATTTTTTTTGGGGAAAAAATGCATTTTAATGCATTTAGGGACCACTAGAATTATTATTATGTTCACGGCAATACCTCACATGTGTGGTACAATCACCGTTTACAAATGTGTTTGGGCCATATGTGCGCATTCCCATTTGCATGTGAGCATAGGGGGATAGAGGAGCTTTATAAAAAATATATTATTTATTTTATTTAAATGTATTTTATTTTACACTGTATGCGTGTATCTATATATATCTATCTATCTATGTATATATATAGATAGATAGATAGATATAGATAGATATATATATATATATTTTTTTCTGCTATCAGAACAACATCACTTGTGAAAGCATGGACAAGGACAGGTCCTCTTTATGGAGAGATATGGGGCCTATTAGACCCCCATATCTCTCCTCTGGCCTCCAAAGCATCTGATCAAACCGAGATCAGTTTGAACAGATGCTGCACAAGCCGGTAGCTCATTGTCAACAAACAAGCCGAAACTGAAAATGACAAAATCCTCATCGCTTCTGGTTTTTGACATCACAGAAGTGGTGTCAATTGCATTTGAAAAACTGCTGCGCCAGATTAACAATCATCCATCAAACTTTCACTTTTTAATACTTGTTTGCAAATCCTTTGCAGTTAATTAGAGCCTGAAGTCTGGAACGCATATACATCACCAGACACTGGATTTCATTCCTGGTGATGCTCTCCCAGGCCTCTATTGCAATTGTCTTCAGTTCCTGGTTGTTCTTGGGGCATTTTCCCTTCAGTTTTGTCTTCAGCAAGTGAAATGCATGCTCAATCGGATTCAGGTCAGGTGATTGACTTGGCCATTGCATAACATTCCACTGCTTTCCCTTTAAATACTCTTTGGTTGCTTTTAAGGGACCAAAAGTAATGGGACAATTGGCTGCTCAGCTGTTCCATGGCCAGGTGTGTGTTATTCCCTCATTACCCCATTTACAAGGAGCAGATAAAAGGTCCAGAGCTTATTTCACTCCAAGTTACAGCAATGTCAAAGGAAAAGATCCATAAGCCCCACATCATGTAGCAGACCCATGTGCATGAAGTGAGATGGATGGCAAGCTCAGCCCGGACTACTGCCAGGCCACACCCCCAATGCATTTCGCTCTGCCCCTTGGAGCTTAGACCCCTTTCACACTGGAGCATTTTGCAGGCGCTATAGCGTTAAAAATAGCGCCTGCAAACCGCCATAAAACAGCTGCTCCTTGCACTCCAGTGTGAAAGCCCAAGGGCTTTCACACTGGAGCGTGCGCTGGAAGGGCATCAGAAAAAGTCCTGCCAGCAGCTTCTTTGGAGCGGTGAAGGAGCGGTGAACTCACCGCTCCTCCAACGCTGCTCCCCATTGAAATCAATAGGGCAGTGCTGCGATACCGCCGGCAAAATGCCACACTGGCCGCCTTTTGCGGGCGTATTTAACCCCTTTTTGTCCGCTAGCGGGGGGATAAAACTGCCCCGCTAGCGGCCGAATAAAACTGCCCCGCTAGCGGCCGAAGAGTGCTGCTAAAACGACGGTAAAACGGCGCTAAAAATAGCGCCGCTTTACCGCTGACACCCGGGCGCCAGCAGCGTGAAAGGGGTTTAAAACATGATCAAGCTCCAAGGGGCAAAGCGAAATGCATTGGGGGTGTGGCCTGGCTGGAGTCCAGGCTGAGGCTGCTATTCATCTCACTTCATGCACATGGGTCTGCTTCATGATTTGCGCCTTATGGATCTTTTCCTTTAACATTGCTTTGGATTTTTGCATGAAGACTGGTATCAGATTCCATTATCCACCATCCAAGATTTATATTTGTCAATTCCCAGGAGAATTCAGGCCGTCTTGGATGCCGAAGGTGGTCCAACATCATATTAGGTAACACTTTTGTTCTTTTATCATACTTGTTTCCATATTTTTGTCAACCCCCTGTTTATCTTACAGTATATCACATATATCCATGAATTTGTATGTAACCTAATGAAATTATTTTTATTATCTTTTATTTTACCTTATACAGTTTATAGGATGTATCTATTACACACCTCTGTGTAACTCTGATACAACTGATGAAGTGGCTTATCAGCCAGGAAACGCATCTTTTGCTGTAATGTATAAATGTTTGCTCACCAACCACAAGGACTCTAACCCCTCTATGAATACCACTCTACATAGCCAAGGGTGCCTCTGCCATACAAATCTTTGACAAGTTTTTATCTATCACAAATTAATCTAATTATTGCTACTATTGTGCTTACTAAAGCAGCAAGTCTAAAAATCCCACACACCACATTAGCAATGCAAAAAAAGGGCATATGTACAGATTTTTATTTATTTTATTTGGATTATTTTAGCTGGATACAATACATTGCATCAAAGAGAGCACGATTTGGCATAAAATCCTTCATGCTACGCAAATCGACAACTGGCTACATTTGGAATTCAGTCCTATACAGTGGGAAAGGAACCAAATTCAACCCAAAATACAGCAATTATGAAATGGCAACATCAGGCCCGGATTTACTCCCTTTGCCACCCCAAGGCCGGGTCCTTCAATGCCGCCCCCCCCCATCAGTGTCCTCTGCCTCTAAAGACCCACATTAGACTGCCTTACCGAGAGCCATTTAGAGTCAGGAAATGTGTAAGCCAGAGTTTGGGGGCGAAGCGAAGCTGCTCTACTGTAGTGCTATTTTCCTTCTTTCCCTCCCTTGTGTGGGGGGCTTGGAGAGAAGGCAAAGTAGAGGCAGGTGCTGCATCGCTGTGCCCAGTGTGACGGCAGGACACAGGAATCAAAACACATCCGAACTTGTGCACTTACTCACAGGGCCGCTGTTAGGATTCATAAGGCCCTCTCACCCTGAGGGAGGAGAAGAGGTGGAGGAGGGAGGTGAGAAAGGGTGAGAGGAGGAGGTGAGAGCTTGAGGAGGCAGAAGAGAGAGGGGGTGAGAAAGAGAAAGGGGGAGGGGATTGGGGTTGTGAGGGGGAGTGGGGTGAGAGAGAGAGGAGGGGTGGAAGAGAGAAGGGGGCTGAGAGGGAGGAGGGGTGAGAGAGAAAGGTGGTAAGAGAGGGGTGGCCTAACAGAGGGGGGAGTAGCTGACAGAGGGGGGGGTAGCTGACAGAGGGGGGGAGTAGCTGATAGAGGGGGGGAGTATCTGACAGAGGGGGGAGTAGCTGATAGAGGGAGGAGTAGCTGACAGAGGGGGGGAGTAGCTGACAGAGGGGGGAGTAGCTGACAGAGGGGGGGAGTAGCTGACAGAGGGGGGAGTAGCTGACAGAGGGGGGGAGTAGCTGACAGAGAGGGGAGTAGCTGACAGGGAGGGGAGTAGCTGACAGAGGGGGGGAGTAGCTGACAGAGGGGGGAGCAGCTGACAGGGGGGGAGTAGCTGACAGAGAGGGGAGTAGCTGACAGAGGGAGGAGTAGCTGACAGAGGGAGGAGTAGCTGACAGAGGGGGTAGCTGACAGGGGGGGAGTAGCTGACAGAGGGGGGAGTAGCTGACAGAGGGGGGGAGTAGCTGACAGAGGGGGGAGTAGCTAACAGAGGGAGGAGTAGCTGACAGAGGGGGGGAGTAGCTGACAGAGGGGGGAAGTAGCTGACAGGGGGGGAGTAGCTGACAAAGGGAGGAGTAGCTGACAGAGGGGGGGAGTAGCTGACAGAGGGGGGAGTAGCTGACAGAGGGGGGGAGTAGCTGACAGAGGGGGGAGTAGCTGACAGAGGGGGGAGTAGCTGACAGAGGGGGGAGTAGCTGACAGAGAGAGTAACTGACAGAGGAAGGAGTAGCTGACATAGGGGGGAGTAGCTGACAGAGGAGGGAGTAGCTGACAGAGGGGGTAACTGACAGAGGGGGGAGTAGCTGACAGGGGGGGAGTAACTGACAGAGGGGGGAGTAGCTGACAGAGGGGGGAGTAACTGACAGAGGGGGGAGTAGCTGACAGAGGGGGGAGTAGCTGACAGAGGGGAGGAGTAGCTGACAGGGGGGGGTAGCTGACAGAGGGGGGGGTAGCTGACAGAGGGGGTAACTGACAGAGGGGGAAGTAGCTGACAGAGGGGGGACTAGCTGACAGAGGGAGTAGTAGCTGACAGAGGGGGGAGTAGCTGACAGAGGGGGGAGTAACTGACAGAGGGAGGAGTAGCTGACAGAATGCGGAGCGCACAGGCAGTAAAATATGCTGTGTAACAGTGATGGCGGGCGCAGGAATCGGGATGCTAAATTGCTGCTATATGTGTCCGGGCGCATGTGTCCAAAACCAGACAGGTGGCAACCTCAGCGGCGGCGCCCCTGCACCACTGCCGCCCCGAGGCCTGGCCTCAGTGGCCTTGTGGGAAATCCGGCCCTGGGCAACATCTTCCGTTCTTTCACTGATTGAGCCATTGGTAAATCAGGGCTATTGTGTAACCACAGACAACTTTTACACATCTCTTGAACTTTATAAGTTCCTTCTGCAGAACAAAACAGATGCCTATGGAACCTTTAGGGCTAACCGGTGTGACATGCTGCAATTTTTGGCAATAAGAAGCTCAAGACTGGAGAAATGGTTGCCTGGCAGAAAGGCAAAATGAAGGCACTGCGATGATGTGACTTAAAAGATGTGTGCCTAATGAGTACAATCCATAATACCTCCACTGTTATGGTATGCACAAAAGGTGGGAAAGACATCATGAAGCCACAAGTAGTGATAGACTACAATAACACCATGGGTGGTGTTGACAGAGTCGACCAAGCAATGACATTCTATCCAACAATGAGAAAACAACAAAAAAAGTACTACAAGAAGATCTTCAGGCATCTTCTTGAGCAATGCTTGTGGTATGACTACATTCTGCTAAAAAAAAGTTCCAAGCCTGTGGTTCATTCTGACTTTATTTGGAAAGTTGCCGAACTGATCTTTCTGAACCACCAAACACCAATGGCTGTAAATAGAGCTGGACGTCGTGTTGCTGGCGTTGACAACCCGGAACGCCTGACTGGTCGTCACTTCATGGACTACATCCCACCAACCGAGAAAAAGTCAGCACCCACAAGGATGTGCGTGGTTTGTTGCTAGAAGCGAGATGACAGTGCAAAGAAAATCCGAAAGGAAACCATGTTTCATTGTCCGGATTGTGACGACGGACTTTGTGCAGTCCTATGTTTAAAAATTTATCATACCCGGGATGTTTACTGAACCAATATGACTAGTAATATTGCACCCTTGTTTGGACAAATTTCAGTGTTTTTGATTTGATTATATTATTGACTAAAATATATTGAATAAAATGTATTATTATTATATTATTTGTTATTTATTATATTATTATTTATGATTTTGTGTTTCAAACTTTATCATACCCGGGATGTCTACTAGACTCATGTTTGGACAGATTTAAGTGAGTTATTCCTAAGAATTGCAGGCCTACAATATAAAATTTCCATGCAAAACAATTGTACCGCTTTTAGCATCAAAAATCAGACATAATCCTACCACCAGGGAGGTAAACACCCATGCATCAAAAAACACAGGTGCAGCACTTACATACTTGAACTGGCTCTCCTAATTAACCACAAGCTGACCAGCCACCGTCATTCTACTGTAGCAGGTCAGCAAATCGCCGTAGCTGTACATCGGCCCTTTAAACAGCTATAGCAGGTGCAATGCGCATGGCCGGTGGGCACGAGAGACAGAACGGGGATGTGGCAGGGCCAGGGGCGGACTGATAACTCATGGGGCCCCGGGCAATAGGAGATTATGGGGCCCCCAGGCAATCAGAGATTATGGGGCCACACAGTATACACACACACAGTATACAATCACACAGTATACACATACATGTACACACAGTATACACAGACAGATGTAAAAAAAACACAGATTTATACAAACTGTCCCTGGTTTTACTGAGGCTGGCAACCCTGATGGGGCCCCTTAGTGGCCCAGGGCCCTTGGGCAGTGCCCGAGTGGCTCAATGGTCAGTCCGCCCCTGGGCAGGGCCATTCTGTCAGGAGAGGAGAGACAGATCATCTGTTTCTACTAGTTAGGAACAACGGTCTGGCTCCTCCTCTAGTCAGTCACATCCCCCCACAGTTAGAAACAAACACGAGGCAACACAATTAACCCCTTGATCATCCCCTAGTGTTAACCCCTTCCCTGCCAGTGACATTTGCACAGTAATCAGTGCACTGATCGCTGTATAAATGTCAGTGGTCTCAAAAATGTGTCAAAAGTGTATGATCTGTCCACCGCAATGTTGCAGTCCCGCTAAAAATCGCCATTACTAGTAAAAAAAAAAAAATCATAATAAAAATGCCATAAAATAGCCCCTATTTTGTAGACGCTATAACTTTTGCGCAAACTATTAAATATATGCTTATTGCGATTTTTTTATCAAAAATATGTAGAAGAATATACATCGGCCTAAACTGAGGAGGAAATTTGTTTTTTATATTGTTTGGGTACAGTGTCACACGACCGTGCAATTGTCAGTTGAAGTGACACAGTGCCGTATTGCAAAAAAATGGCCTGGTCATTAAAGGGATGCAAAACCAGCAGCTTTCCTCATTAGTGCCCTGAGGCACAGAGGAACAAACAGTGATTCCTTCACTTCACTTCACTTCACTTTTGTATACCTACAAAAGGTATGAATCTGCAACAAAGTTTATTAAAATCCTTGTAATGTACATCGATCACCCAGAGGGGAATGTTTTCTTCTCAACAAAAGTGGAGTTATGCTTTAAATCATAGTCATGCAAAGATGATTTGGTTTCATTGTTACTTGGTATGTGCATTCGAACTAACAGTAACATAGACCCCAAAAAAATTAGAAAAAAAATGCATTTTTATTTAAGGCACACCACAGCCTAGCTAAATTCATGGTTTTTAAATTCCGCAAATATTCACTATAGCCCGCACACATCACAAACCGGACTCTGTGGACAACAAATGTACTTGTTCATGCAAAACCAACATGTAAAATCCATTAGTAAATTAGACCCAATAGCAGGTTCAGATGCACCACTGAATTATAATATCCATGCAGGCATATGAGTGAACAGGAAACAGATATGAAGACAAAGCTGATAAATAAGTATCAATTATATAAAACAAACCCCCAACTGACACTTTGAAATGTGCTAAGGATAGTCCCCTTGATGCAAAAGTGATATTATAAATCTTAAATGTAGCAATTTAAATAGAAACAAACTAACACCAACCACTGAATAGTGACAAATAGCATACTAAAATTTCATTTAGGTTTTCCTAATATCCAAAGAATCTTCAATTGTAATATATCTTTACATTGTTCCATCCAAGTAAGCACACACTCTCCACCTAAAACTGAAATGCCAATTGTCAAACTTTTTTTTACCTTTCTGTCCAAGGAAAGGAAAACAGCAATTAGATGTTTTTCAGTAGTGGGTATCATGACTGATTGCAAGGTTTTTTTTTAAACAAAGTGAGATTGAATCCCAAGTCTGTCCTCATTAACCGCTTCAGCCCCGGAAGATTTTACCCCCTTCCTGACCAGAGCACTTTTTGCAATTTGGCACTGCATTGCGTAGCCTCCCTGGCGGTTTTCCCGAGTGTGGCTCGGGGTTAAAATTCAGGACGATTAGCGGTAACCCCGAGCCACACTCGGGATTACATCGCAGGATCCTGGTGTGGCTTTACTTACCTTGTCCCCAGAATCCTGCGATGTCCCCCGCTGTGTCTGCGGGCTCCGTCCTCCTCCGAAGCCTCTCCTTGCCAGGCTCCGTTCCCTGCGAGCGTTGCGACGCATGGGGGCGGAGCCTGGCAGCAAATTAAAAAAAAGTAAAAATCATAACACATACAGTACTGTAATCTTACAGATTACAGTACTGTATGAAACTATTTCACATCCCTTTTGTCCCCAGTGCTTTGGTTCATGCCCTGCATGCAGTTTTATGTGATATATACTGTTCTTTCTGCCTGGAAACTGGAGATTGTCCATAGCAACCAAAAAGTGTCCCTTTACGTCAAAAGTGGCTTTAGACCTGCTAGAAAACAGCAATAGTAAATTAGAACACTTGCAGAATTGTGAATCGTGGGGAAATTTATTTTATTACTATTTATTTTTATTTTTTTTAATTATTTATTTTTATTTATTATATTATAATTTATGTTTTTGTGTTTCAAACTTTATCATACCCAGGATATCTACTAGACTCTGGTTTGGACAGATTTAAGTGTGTTATTGTTAAGAATTACAGACCTACAATATAAAACGCCAAATTTCCATGCAAAATAATTGTACCGCTTTCAGCACCTAAAATCCGAAATAATCATACCGCCAGGGAGGTTAACTGACAATTGCGCGGTCGTGCGACGTTGCACCCATACAAAATTGACATCCTTTTTTTCTCACAAATAGAGCTTTCTTTTAGTGGTATTTGATCACCTCTGCAGTTTTTATTTTTTGCACTATAAACAAAAAAACTGTGACAATTTTGAAAAAAACTCAATATTTTTTTTCTTTTTGCTATAATAAATATCCCCCAAAATATATAAAAAAACTATTTTTTCCCTCAGTTTAGGCCGATATGTATTCTTCAACATATTTTTGGTAAAAAAAAAATAACAATAAGCGTAAATTGATTGGTTTGCGCAAAAGTTATAGCGTCTACAAAATAGGGGATAGTTTTATGGCATTTTTATAATAATTTTTTTTTACTAGTAATGGCGGCTATCTGCAAATTTTATTGTGACTGCGACAATATGGCGAACACATCGGACACATTTTGACACATTTTTGGGACCATTGGCATTTATACAGCGATCAGTGCTATAAAAATGCATTGATTACTGTAAAAATGTCACTGGCAGTGAAGAGGTTAACACTAGGGGGCGATCAAGAAGTTAACTGTGTTCCCTGCTACATGTTCTAACTGAAGGGGGATGGGACTTGCGAGGGGAAGGGATAGATCGGTGTTCATACTTTGTATGAACACACGATCAGTCTCTTCTCCCCTCAGAGAACCGGGATCTCTGTGTTTACACACAGAGATCCCGGTCCTCGCCGTGTCACAAGCGATCGTGGGGCACTCGCATCAGCTCCAGGGGTGAGCAGTGGGCGCGTGCCCCTAGTGGCCACAGGGCGAAGCGACGTAAGGTAACGTCTTTTCGCCCATCCGTGCCATTCTGCCGCAGTACAACTGCGGTGGCTGGTCGGCAAGTTGTTTAAAGCCCCTAAACCTTTAACCCTTTGTTAGCACAGACAGGGGTTGATTTACTAAAATTGGAGAGTGCAAACTGTGGTGCAGCTCTGCATAATAGCCAATCAGCTTCTAACTTCAGCTCGTTCAATTAAGCTTTGACAAAAAAAACCCACTGGAATCTGATTGATTTCTATGCAGAGCTGCACCAGATTTTGCACTCTCCAGTTTTAGTAAATCCCAGTGCTCAAATCTAGTTACAATTGATAATGAAGATCTACCCACACAGCACAGCCAATATTAATTATGGCAAGCATGTTTGCCCAGCTCTCTCATAAACAAAGAGAACTAAGTAGTATTTTTCCTTCCTAGAGAGTCCAGAAAAGAGGTGTATGCCATGTGAATGAGGACATGTAACAAGGTGTTATCCAAATTTGGCTGCAAAAGTGGAAATACACTTTAAGGCTACATTCACATGGCTATAAAAAAATGCAACAACAAAAATGGATTATTTACAAATCTGAAGGCAGCTGCATTGTTTTCAATTGAGACATTCACACAGATGCCTACACATGCATTGTGTTCTGGATCCATAAGACACAAAATCCAACAATCTGCATCTAAGGACATACGTGTACATGTATACTATGCATTCTGGTATTAAAAAAAAAAAGACAATTTTATTCATTGAATGGATCTAAAAGCAAAAAGCATTTCTGCAGGGACTTTTGTTACAGAAAAACTTCAGTCCGTTTTTATAGCCTTGAGAATGTAGCCTAAAACTTATAATTAATTTGATAAATATGGGGAGCAATATCATTGTGACCCCTATTATAGCATGAGCCCATGGATTATTTTGCCCTATACACTTCTTCTTATTATTATTATTAGTTTGCTGGATTTTTACAGTGCCAACATTCTGCACATTGCTTTAAAAAATAAAGAGATATAGTACAGTTGCAACAAAGAATGTGCAGAGGGCCCTGCTTATGAGAGCGTCCAATCTAAAAGGAAGGATGTGGATCAAATATAAAAAGTAGCTGGAGAATCTGCTCATGACATCTGTGGACAGTCTGTTTTCACTTTTAATAAATTTTAATTGAAAAATTTTAGTACAAAACAGCGTAAAAGGATTTTTGTAATTGCCAAAGAAATATTAGACGGACAGTCTGTTTTCATCGTTTCAATTCATCATCCTAACACATGCCACAAATTATTTTAAGTACTGTATGTATATATCCGATCAATCATCAATCATATCCAACTCTCGGCAATTCTATGGGCCAGCTCTCTGGGCATCATGGCTGATATGCTTGAGAGCCTTTTCCATTGAAAATTTTCCCAAGTTATGTCTTTGGAGTGTGGGAGGAAACGGGGGTACCTGGAGGAAACCCATACAAACACAGGGAAAACATGCAAACTCCATTCAGTGTTTAAACTTTAATTACTCATGCTTATGTTCTCAATTGTGGGTTCCTGGAGAGGACTTCAAAGCACTTCTTGTGCTACGTATCAGATGATCGCCCTGTCTGAGCACCTGCTACAGTCTGACCCAAGACAATCAATTAACCACCTGTCTGGAAACCAGTGACCACCTCTGTTTGTAAGGTTTCTACATCAGCTGGATGTCATTGTCATACGTTTACCACAAGGTGCAGAAGTCCTGCATCTAGGGGTGGTGAAGAAAAGAAGGCTTCCTTTCTCTAGAAACATTATTAGTTAATCATTTCCTGCTACTGTACATAAATGAAATAATGAACCTTCTCCAGGACTAAAGATTAATTCTTAGTTTTACTTACAGAGTTGCTTAGGAAAATATTGTTTGAAAAACAATGTGTTTGTGTATTTAGTCATTATTTGTGTATATTTGCTTTATATTTTTGTTTTACTTTTTTTTTAACAGTGTTTTACTTTTTTATCTACCGATTATTTTTTTTTTTTAAATGTGGGCAATGAGGGATATTTTTGGCACAAAAAGTGGTCCAGGATGGTTGGAAGGTTCTTATATGAATTCAGGAACCATTTAAAGCACATTAGACCTTAAGTCAACTATTTTTTTTTGTTGTTGTTTCTTATTTGTGTATAGGATCATTATTTGTGTACTATTGTTTTATATTTTTTTCCTGTTAAAAAAAGTAAACATCTAATGGGGGCCTTTTTCTTGGCACAAGAAGGGGTCCAGGATAGTTAAAAGGAACTCAGAAGTCATTTAAAGCACATTAGACCTTAAAACAACCAAAAAACACCTTAAGCCCCCCGGTCACACCGATGAGACTTGTCATGCAATTTGGAAGTTTTAAATCACATGACAAGTGCCACCCTATTGTCTTCGATGGAAATCCCAGAGTCGCACTGATTTTGAAAGTAGTTCTTGCACTACTTTTTGCAAGTTCAGGTGCAACTTACATAGATATCTGTGCATGAAGTCACACAGATGTCTTCCAAGTTGCACCAGAAGTCACATTGACATGCGGCTTGAAGATGAATGATTTCAAAGTTACATTTGGTGTGACTGAACTGTAAAGCAGACCTTGCAGTAAATTACAAACGCCGCTCACATTGCCAAGGCCCCGTTCTCCTTGATCGATTGCCTCCTATTAAAAGATGTAAGATGTACCTGGCAAGGAAAAAGTTTGATTTATACAAATTCTCTCCCGTCTTCCACAACACTGGGCATAACGCCACCGCATCCTTCCAAGATAATTCGGGGAAATCTGAGAAGACACTCTTGTCCGTTGTAAGAATGTCTTCTTGGAAGATTTCGGCTGCTCAGCATTCCCCAGGAATCTTCCTAGAATGAATGGACATCATCCTTGCCTAGGTGCCATGGGCAGAAGACAAGGTTGAGGTAAGTATAACCACTAACTTTTTTCTTTACAGGCACATTTTACACCTACTAACAGTCAGTGATTTGTGAGAAATCGTGGAAAAAAAGGTAGACAGTGTAAGCGGACTTGCATTTCCTACAAAGTCTTAATTGTACCTTTACTATTGACTACAATCCATTTGACCAACATAGGGATATTTTGTTGAAATGTACTGATTTCCCCTAAACTTTCAGGGTAATTGGTCATTGTTATCCATAACTTTGCTATAGTCTCTATAGTACATTTTCCATATATTATACCAGAGTAATCAATGTTACTGTGATCAGAAACTTGTGGATTCTTCCAAGTCTTGTACTCGAGGGTGAGGAAACAGGTAGTTTAAAGTGTTACTAAACCCACAACAGTAAAATCAGTCTGTATATGCAGTAAAGCATGCATGTTATACTCACTGTGGGACCTAAGGGGGGGTTAATCCCCCGCTTTGTGTAAAAAGTCTTTTTTATCCTGTCTTCTCTAATCCTTACCTTCTTCCACTGTTCCCAATCCATCTGTTGATAGTCTTGGGGGCACTCTGCACATGCTCAGTTTGGTGTGTATTGCTAGAGAGGGTTTTTTTTTTCCGGGAGGGTGCATGTGATCAGCACAGGGCAAATCGGCACTGTCCAGATAGAGGGTCAGGGTCCTACAGCCTCATAGGACCGTCAGAGAAGAATGAAAACTCCTCCTACAGTATAAGGTATTTAGCAGTTTATCTTTACTAAGGCACCATTCACACCTAGGCTATTTGAATCACGGCAAAACGCAAGACACGTTTGTGATGCCATTACTTCTTAATGGCACTCCAATCGCACGACAAATCGCAGCCGAATCAGGCAAACAAAATCCTGGGACACGTGTTGCCCAAAAAAAAGTTCCGGAACTTCTTTTCCACCAACGATTCAAATCGCCTAAGTGTGAATGGAGCCTCAAATAATTGCATTTCAATGTTCTGTGTACTGTGGGAGGCCAGATATAGTGAATGCAGGGTCCTGGGTTTAGTAACACTTTAAAGTCCAGGAGGTCACCAAGACAGAAAGGAAGGGAAAATCTCCAAAGGGGACACAAAACCATAATAAAAACCTGACAGAGAATCAAACACTTTCTGCTTTTTACCTGAGAAAATTACGATTACTGCCTTGTTGACCTCTATCTAAAAATGCTAGTTGCCTGGCTGTTATACTGATCCAATGGCTTTAAGACCCCATTAATATTATTATTATTATTGTGTATGTTTCCATACATGTTACTGCAATGAGTGGTACTGAGATGCAGCATTGTACATTCTGAGTGGCACCCCAGTACACCTTGATGACAGAGGTGTGCTGCACTGCAGTGCAATAGGTGACAATGTACTAGCCTACCTTGCAGTGCGGTACACTGGCAAGTGCAGGTTTGATTTTGGGCAACTGAGGTGCCTGTTTGCCCATTCATTTTGAATGGGCTGCTAAGGCCTCATTCACATGGGCATACCGATCCATACGCCTGTGTGAAGGGTTAGCTGCCTGCACACAGCTGTTCATCCTGCTCAGTTGAAGATGGCCTGTGCATTCTGCATAAATGTACAGATTGGTACGGCCGTGTGAATGGGTCCTACAATAGTGCATGTTAACATGCAAAAAAATGTCTTTGCTGTAATTCAGGGGTCGCCAACCCCCGGGCCACGGCCCACTACTGGACTATGGCCTTTCTGCAGCTGGGCCGCGGTTGTGGGAGGCCGGCATGAGACAACTGGGTGGGCGGCATGAAAGAGCTGGGTGAATGGAAGAAGCGAGCGGGCAGGCGGGCAAGCATAGATGACATCACCTCTCTCCGCCCCCGCATCACCACTCTTCCACCCTCACAGCTGGTGTTTTGTCAGCCTCAGTGTCAGAGGTGTGGTGGGGAGCAGAGAGATGACATCATCTCTCACTGCCCGCCCCACATCATCGCTCTCCTGCCTTCATTCGGAACCCACCACTGCACAGGGGCCTGCCTCTGTGCTAAATTGACCACTGCTGCCACCAACTCAGTGATGGCAGGCAGCGTGGCAAGTGACATTCTGCATCTGGTGACAGGCAACATGGCAGGTGGTGTGGCAAATGACATTCCACATCTGGTGACAGGTAACATGGCAAATGACAATCCACACGTTGTGGATGCCAGTGTGGCAGGTGACGTGGCAAGTGACATTCCGCATCTGGTGACAGACAATGTGGCAGGTGGCGTGGCAAGTGACATTCCACAACTGGTGACAGGCAACGTGGCAGGTGGCATGGCAAGTGACATTCCACATCTGGTGACAGGCAATGTGGCAGGTGATGTTGCAAGTGACAATCCACATCGGGTGGCAGGCAGCGTGGCAAGTGACATTTTCGCATCTGGTGGCAGGCAGCGTAGCAAATGACAATCCACATCTGGTGACGGGCAATGTAGCAGCTTCTTTCCATTTTCATTCATATTGTGATTTTGCGCATGAGTTTACGCCCCATTGTATAATCCACAATGGACCAGTGCTGCCATCAACTCAGTGATGGCAGGCAGCATGGCAAGTGACATTCCGCATCTGGTGACAGGCAACGTGGCAGGCAGCGTGGCAAGTGACAGTCCACATCTGGCGGCAGGCAACGTGGCAAATGACAATCCACATTTTGGGGCAGGCAGCGTGGCAGGTGACGTGGCAAGTGACATTCTGTATCTGGTGACAGACAACGTGGCAGGTGGTGTGGCAAGTGACATTCCACATCTGATGACAGGCAATGTGGCAGGTGACGTGGCAAGTGACAGCTCCGCATCTGGTGGCAGGCAGCGTAGCAAGTGACAATCCACATTTGGTGATGGGCAACGTGGCAGGTGATGTGGCAAGTGACAATCCACATCTGGTGGCAGGCAGCGTGGCAAGTGACATTCCGCATCTGTAATAGTTTACACCCCCCCATGCATGTCACTAAGACAAAATACGTTTTGGAAAGTCAGAGAAAAGCCAGACACCCTTGAAGACTTGTTCTGGATTACTGACTCAAAGTACCGAAGTAAGAGCAGTAAAGCCCGGCAACTAGCATTTTCAGCAATGGTAGCCTTCATGTTTCACCTATGAAAGGGTTTCCATTAAAAGACAAGGCAGTGTTTATTAAACGCAAATCATTATTTTTGAGTTTTCTTTTACTTTTCTGACCTGTTTGCTTTGAATAACAAAAATGAATTAAATAGGGTTTTTGGTTTGTGGTGCTGAGATGCAGTGAAGATCTATTTTAATACATAGGGGTTGATTTACTAAAAGCAAATAGACTGTGCACTTTGCAAAGTTCAATTGCTCCAGAGCTTAGTAAATGAGGTAAAGGTTCTCTTTGCAAAGAATACCCAATCACATGCAAGGAAGATTTAAAAAACAGCATTTTTGCTTGCACATGATTGGATGATGGAAGTCAGCAGACCGTCTGCTCATTTACTAAGCTCTGGAGCAACTGCACTTTGCAAAGTGCACAGACTCTTTGCCTTTAGTAAATCCACCCCATAGTCTTCGGACTGCCTGGGTCATGATGAGTTGGGTCAAGCAGTAAAAGGTGGCCAAGCCTTGGATTTGGTTTCTAGTTAGGTGTCATAGAATTAAATATCTGCTGTAGATTTATTTGCTGTTGTGCATAGAATGAGTTTGTCTTCCATAAACTCCCTCTTTCACACAGACTTCATCTGCAGTGAGAGAGCTCAGTAAACAATTCTATTCAAGCTCAGTTAAGAAGCCTTGAACCACTGTCACCTCTGCCACTGAAGAGGTTAATAAATGTCCTATCCTTATTACATATTACCGCAATACAAATGGGCTCTGCAGAAGGACAAACATCTATTATACCTATTGCATCTCGCATTAATGTGTTGGCCCTCTTTTTGAGAGCAAGTTGAGAGTCTGTACTGGATGTCCAGTGCCCAAGTGTGATTTCATGCAGTATCCATTAGTGTGCTGTTGTGATTTTCAAATGTTTATGCCTTTTTCTGTAATTTAGATCCTTTACAGCAATTATGTAATTATACACTAAAACAGAGAACAAAAAATCACTTTGTAATTCTGTAAGTGTATGCAGTGCCAGTGCCACCTAGAGGAAGAAGCCAGTACTGCATCATGCTTTCAAAAATGTAAAAAATGGTCAGTTTAAAATGTCGAGCTGCTTTCGTATTAGCAAAACAAGATGTTTTTTATTTTGTGATTTTTTTTTTCTTAAAGGTTATCTACATTTAACTTAAATTGGTGAATACCGTCGGATACAAGCAGCCATGGCTCTCTTTATGGTCCTGTATACATGGGCTTTTTCTTTTGCTTGCTTCTGACCTGAACTTGTTAAGCAGCTTGTAATGATCTTGTATGAAATATTAGTTTTGTTTCAAATGCTGCTTTATGCATGAATATACCTCCTTAGACCCAGTCTGTCTGGACGGTATGGGGACTTGCTGACTTGGTACCATCCACAGGCAACTTAAAGTGATTGTAAATGATCACCTTGTGAAACAACCTATTCAGTTAAAAATAGAAATGAAAAGCAAAAGATGTGCGTGTGTGTGTATATATATATATATATATATATATATATATATATATATATATATATATATAAATTATACTGTAAATACCCTTTTCCCTTTCTTATAAGTGATAACATTCCCTCTGTTCTCAGCTGCATAAGAGCTGGGGGAGGATAAGCTGCAGCACACTAAGCTTCCCAGTGAATGGCTGTGCAGGGGGGCATGTCAGGACAAGTCTGATCATTGGAGGAGAGTACAATGGGTTGCCAGCACAGCTAGAGAACTGACCACGGTGTGCTCTGCTGCTTAGTGTTGTCAGTTTTTAATAGAAAAGTAAGGGGATTAGCTGAAACTCCAGGGATTTTACATAAAGGAAGCATTACAAAGAGAACAGGATACTTTCTCATACAAGTACATGGTACAGTGGCCACATATCAGGAATATTAAGTGTTGGGGTAACTATCACTTTACTCTTCAATAAGACACAGAAGTTGAATCCAATTAAATCTTACTAGAGATACTTGCAGTACATGGGATTTTTTTTTGAGAACTATCGAGGGAATTTTCCTTGGGACTTTCCTTATTTTCATAGAAGATTTCTTGGATTTTACACTATATGAACTTTAATATGCATTAATTGATTTTATGCACTTATGATTTCATAATCTATATGTTACGGTATAGTTCTTACTCCTTGGTTGTTGGTACCTTCTCAAAAGATTTCCTGGATTTCTTATTCCATGAACTTTGATATGCACTAATTGATTTTTATGCACTCACATATTCATCATGGTATACCGCAGTTCTTTCCGTGTTTTTTGTGTTTCTTTGTGTATATCACACAGTTGAACTGCTGCTTCTTTGGGGGGTTTTTTCATGGTAGCGCGGTATTTTTTGTTTTTTATGTTCATTTTTTATATCTTTACTGCAGCTTCCTCTTTTTTCATGTTCCATCCCTGTATGGGATTTCCCATTCATTTTTTATTTCACATTTGGGTTCTATTTATATTTGGTTATAATCACTTTCTATAGTAGTTTGCACAAAGTGGATATTTTCGAATACAGAGCCACCAGGGTGGTTAACATTGAGGGGGTGTTTGAAACATACAAAGGAGATGAGGGAGATTTAAGTGGCCTTTTTATGAGGCTTAAAAACCTGACCATCTCCGAACTCCATACCCAGTGGAACATTGCTTATTTAGAGACCTATATCAAGACTAGGATGGTCCCTCGCAGTCTCAGGTGGGAGGTTAGTCCCCAGAAAGGGGATATTCAACTTGAGGACTGGTTTGCGTATTTCAATATATAAAAAACCCAAAACAGGGTAAAAGCTGCGCTCGGATCTCAAAAGGCAAAAAATAGGAGAAAACAAGCTGCCAGCACCCTAAAAGTCCAGTATCTGACTCATAAACGTGTGGTAAACAGCAAAGTGCAGCGCTAAAGTACATATATGATATGAGAAAAAGTGAAAACCCACCAAGTGACAATAACATCAATCAGTGAACATAAATTGTCAAATCAAACAATGATAAACAAAAAGCATAAATTGCAAATGCATGTGAGCTAAAAAAGATTTGAAAAAAAGTCCAAAAAGATATATTTAATCCACAGGTAGATAAAAAACACCCATCCAGGAAAGATGTGACAAAAGTGCCAGTAGATGATCCACCATGAAGTGAGTAAGTAGAATCTGCTTACCGGACGGCGATGACTGCTATTACGGCAGTCTCGCCCAGCATAGGGATTAAGGTCTCCCAAAACCAGGGGTACAATGCAGGACCAGTAGCTTTAACAATCGGTCATTACCGGAAATACAAAACAGAACACTTCCATAGCGTAAAACCGTATGATAAAAGGGGTTTTTATTAAAATGAAGGAATCACACTTACAATTTCGCAGAAAATATGAAGCATAAGGGATATCAGATAGAGCGGCGGTGTCTCCTTGTACCGCGATTCACTTCCTGTACTCGCAAGCCCATCCGAGAGCGTGATGACGTCACCGTTGTAGGCTCCTCCCTCCCTTCTTCGCCCTCAATACCATTCTCCCTGCTAAACCGCAGGTGGTTTATAGAGGGGCACCCTCCCTCAGGGGTAGTATTGCCACCAACATCATTGACCCCCCTGTCATTAAGAGGGTTTTTTTTTTATAACCTTATGGGATTCTACCAATGCAGGAGATGTGGGGTATGTTCATTAAATGGATGTGCACATAGGAGAATACTTTTAGGTCTTCTAGTACTCAAGTGAAGTTCATGATTAGGCCTTTCATCACATGCTCTACTGAGGGGGTGGTTTACCTGCTCCAATGCCCTTGTGGCCTGCAGTATGTGGGCAGGACCAAGCACCCCCTCAGGGACAGACTCAATGAGCATGTGACTAATATCCTCAATAGTTTCCCCAAACATCCTGGGTCTAGGAATTATTTAGAAGTCCATAACAAAAACCGGATAAAATAATTTTTCTAGGGATAGACAAGTATACCTGCCATTGGAGGGGTGGATCCTTGGTGCGAGGTATTTCGCGACTAGAAATGGCATGGATACATAGAATTAAGTGCTATACACCGTTCGGGTTGAATGTAGAGATAGACCTGAACGCATTTATTGATAATGCTTAATATTGCCATTTTGTGTGTTGATGTGAACTTGGTGTGACATCTCAGTGGCGTTATCTGACATTATCTTTTGATATTTATATATTTTTTTGGTTTTTAGCTTTTTTGTTTGCCACCTAATCCAAGCGACCCTCGTATCAAGGGTCCATATTACTGTATTTTTATGTACTATATGAGATTGTTACTCTTTGGGGTATACACACTATTTTTTAGGTTCTTTATTTGGTACATACAGTCACCATTGAGTAATCCTATTAGTGGTAGTTTTTCTTATTTCCTCAAGATGGTGTAGTGACGTCTAATATACACTCTATGCCCATACAGATATGTGCTGGTGCGGGTTTGGATTCACCGGCTTGATATCGATAGGGTAACCTTTGATGCACTCAATATCTTATGTTTTTATATAATATATTTTTGCTCTAGTCCTTTTTATTATTATTTTATTATGTCATATAGGTTTTAAGAGAATCTTTCAATACCTGTTTGGGTGTTTTCTGGCTTTAATCCGCTCAGGGGATTGGCCGTTTGTCTTCCCGCCGCTGAGAGGTCACAATGAGGCGTGGTTATACTTACCTATTTATTGCGTTCCCCAGACAACGTCAGTTATAGACAAAACGTACGTCGGGAGGTTGACGCTCTGACATCATCGCGATCTTGCTGAGAACGGGCGCTCGCTATGCCGGCCGGCAAACTGCTCTTTTAAACTTAACTTTCTGTAAGTGTTTTACCTTTTCTAATAAATAGTTTCTACCGTATTTACGCTATGGCCACCTTTCTTTTGTCCTCATGCCTTTGAGTTCAGGTTGGTGTAACATCCATCGCACTTCCGCAGTCACGCTGCACACAGAGAAGCCTCATCATTAGCCGGACACTTGGATCTGGGTCCGCATACAAGCTTGATTTGCTTGATTTTTGGTAAGCGTGTATTTTATGTGGTGGAGAATCACTGTGAGCGGTTTTTATTTCAATCTTCTCACGCCAGCTTTCACTGAGAACTATCGAGGGAATTTTCTTTGGGACCTTCCTTATTTTCATAGAAGATTTCTTGGATTTTACACTATATGAACTTTAATACGCATTAATTGATTTTATGCACTTATGATTTCGTAATCTATATGTTACGGTATAGTTCTTACTCCTTGGTTGTTGGTACCTTCTCAAAAGATTTCCTGGATTTCTTATTTCATGAACTTTGATATGCACTAATTGATTTTTATGCACATATTCATCATGGTATAGCGCAGTTCTTTCCTTGTTTTTTGTGTTTCTTTGTGTATATCACGCAGTTGAACTGCTGCTTCTTTGGGGGGTTTTATCGTGGTAGCGTGGGATTTTTTTTAGCCTTGCAATGCGTAAGAAGACAATGGCTCTCCTAAGCCCATGCGAAGTACAAACACTAACTGAGGGAACATGGAGGAAACTGGTAGGGTCCAGATAGGACTGATTTAACTAGCACTTAACCAGGGGGGGGGGGGGGGCAGAGGGGAAAACCAAATCACATAAGTAAACACATTGTAGTGGCTCTAAACCATCAGTAGATGTCAGCATACATCAAAGCAATAGTAGTAACCCAATACAGTTTAATACAATACATATAGGTGGGACAGATCAATACGAATTTTGCTGAAAAGTGTTTTATTTGCATTAGATGCTGTCTTGGCCAAGCCTTGTTTTGCTGCATGGTTTATAATGCCTTTGCATTCTGTTGTATGTTCTTGTTTTCCCCACACAAGTCAAAGTGAATGCAAACAGAGGCAACTTAGGAGCAACACGCCATTTTTTCATGCAAGCATAGTACATTTGCTTCTGCAACCCATGTAAAGAAATGCTATATCAAGTAAATGGTGGCCCAGCAAATAAATGATAAATAAACAATCAAGCAAAGACAAATAACCCCTTTCCTCTTTATAAATAGATTCTTTACTTTTAGCTTCATGTGGTGTATTTTATAATTATATTTTATGTGGTTTGACAACATGGTATTCTCACAGTCCATATATTGCTTAGGAAATGTGTTACATTCAATGCTTCAGCAACATTGTGTCTATCGGACTCTTTCAGTTTCCATGTCAAGTGTAAACACACTTAATCTACTTATGTACATTGGATTTAAAGGCTCAGACATGTCAGTTTCTTTGGTGACAAAGTAGCAGTTTTATAATGGAAGTGACTCTGGTAAATATTGAAACATTGCTTTACATGATTAGGCAAAGTCTTCTAATAGTGTATTGGTGCCAGCCAAAGTATTAGTAGCTATGGATTGAGACATGGTGTGCGGGATGTGATACTATCTGGGCGGATGTTTATTTTATATTGTTGTTCCTTGTTGAAGACTCCTGTGAAGTGCTCCTTTTAAACAAAATGTGGTTTAAGCAGACCTAAGCCTTTCTCTAAACATTACCAATCTAAACGAATCTAATAGGCAACGCTGTACAATACCTACCAAATGGCAGCGCTGACCTTGAGCACCACCAGTTTGGTAAAGCATATGGATGCTTTAAAAGGGTCACATCAAGACAGAGCCAGCCAATTGGTAGTTCTGTTTCTAACCTTTGACAGTAGAGAAGGCTCCTGCTACTATGGAAATGATCAGATGAAGGGAGATTGGATCTGCTGATTGGTTGGCAATAGACGGCTTTACCTATTAAATGAGATAGGGATGGCTTCAGAAGAAGCCAATGCATAGAACAAAGGACATATCAAGCTGGTTGCATGTTAATGCATGTTTTCGAGAAGATGCAAATTCATGTGGCCACACTGTGTGGACATATGCGCATGGAGGCACACAGGCAACCATACTTAAAGTGAATCTAAACAATATCTTTATTTTCCAAAAATAATCTTTACCCAACCACTACATATTGGCTCTGTAATCTATTTTGGATTAAATCATTTTCTACTGTGTTATTTTGCCTCCTTATAAAGTTATCCATGAACATTTTCTCCTAGTCCATAGTATATCTCAGAAGCAAGCAAGAGAGGGTGGCTATGTTCCTACATACATTGTGACCATAGAGAACAAACATTGCCACCCTCTAACAGGAAGGTTGATCACAGCAGAAAAAAATAAGGGATCTGGAGGTTTGCATGAGCCTGAGAGAAGAAGATACTTTTTTGAGTAAAGAATACAAACTGATATATATATATATATATATATATTTTTTTTTTTTTAAACCAAAGTTTAGTGTCACTTTAACTGAGCCAGCAAGTTCTTGGATGGTCTTCAGCTGTTGCCTTGAACTGACCTGGCCTCCCTTTGGACTTGTCTTCTCTCCTCCTTCCTGCTTTTGACCTTTGCTGGTTCCTGAGCATGGCTTCTCTCTACTGATTCCCACTTTCACCTCAGATACCTCCTGACTATGGCATACTACTGCTAATCTTCTGGTGTGATCTTGGCTTAACTCCTGCCCATGTTACCCTGTCTGCTGTCTGTACCCTCAGCCAATGATCACTGTCTATCTAGACCTTTCTTCCCGCCTGCTGTGTGTATCAGTGGAGGAGATTTACTAAAACTGTTACACACAGAATCTGGGGCAGCTGTGCATTGTAACCAATCAGCTTCTAATTTCAGCTTGTTCAATTAAGCTTTGACAATAAAACCTGTAAGCTCATTGGTTACTGTGCACAGCTGAACCATATTCTGTGTGCACCCGTTTTAGTAAATCTCCCCCAGTGTCCTGGCCAGCTGCCTTCTGGTCTGCCTCTTCTTGTTTTTTATTTACTGAAGAAGTAGAGCATGTTTACTTTGCATGTGACAAGGTGATTAAAGTCAGCACAACTTCACCTTATTACCCATAGGTGTGTGCAGCCTATTGCATTAGGGTGTGCACCCCAAAGCTCAAACACACATGCTTTTCTCTGCAACCTCAGCTACATGGGACAGTGAATGAATGGGAAGTGCTCTGTGCTGAGCGGTTTCCTGTTCATTCACAAACTGAAGCATGGTAAACATAGTTTACCATGCTTCAGTTATTAATAAACATAGTGACCTAAGTGTGTTCACTGTGTTCATTTAGAAAAGGAAGGTGCTGGTAAATTACATATTTACTAACCCCTTCCCCACCTCTCCATCCTGAAACATCCCCTGCAGCAGCTGGGGGGAGAGGAGGGAAGCTAGCAGCACTACGGGGGGCAACATGAGGGAAGCCCAGGTGGTAGGGGGAATCGGTACTGCACATAGTGATTAGGGTGTGCCCAGGCACACCTGGCACAACCCCTGTGCACGCCTATGTCATTGCCTAAGCTAAGTGAAAATGTATTTAGCAAAATGCAAATTTACTTTGCTTAGTGAACAGCCTAACATTTGTTAGTGTATTTCTCAGCTTGAGCTGCTGAACTGTTTAATTAAAAGAGCTTTGCCATAGAACAGCTACAGATAAATAGGTGAACATGAGAAAAGGGAGTCTAGAGCTCCACCTGCTGGATGTAAATGAAAATAAATAACAAATACAATATTTTATATTTAACTTGTAAATTGAAATACCATCCATTCTAAAAGCACTTTAAAGACTTGGCCAGCTTTTTCTGTAGTTCAAGATCAAGATATTATTTTTTTTTTTTTAAATATCTTGCACCTCAGGGGCCACAACATTTTAACCCCTGATTTACCAAGCAAGGGATTTTCTTTCTCATACAATATATTCCAGTTGCAATGAGTACTCCCTCCATGTTTATCACTTTCCCTTTCCTCATGTTTGGCTACAATTCTTACAGTATATTGATTGTTCCCCTTCACTCTCATGCCTGGCAACCATGTGTCTCATTTTGGCAATTAATCTTACTTTTAACTATTTTTTTCTTCAAGATCTGGCATTCCTGAAATGCCAGAATTGATTGCTTTCTCGTTCTTTTCCATAATTACCCATTCTATTGAACTCTATGCCAAATAATACGTATGGGGCCTGTCTAATCTCAGACCTTCAGGAAAGTATCTACATGAAAAATAGAATTATCTGTAAACTTAACAATTTTATAAACTTTTGGAGAAAAAAAAATAGAATTGTTTATTTATTTGTAATTTTGTTCTCAGCAGGTCTCTCCAATTTAGGTTACATGGTTTTGAAAGCTTCTTTCACCTCATTTACCTGATAACATCAGACATGTACCCAACTCATGCTCAACAAACATGAGTGCAGCTAATTTTTTCTTTGAATTTTACAGTTTGCTTTTAGCTGTTCAAAAAAAAAAAAAATCAAACATTTTCAGCCTTAAACATAGGACATTTAGGATGCATTAAAAAACACTATACTCCCATTAAATGAGAATGTTATATTTTGTGTTTAACAGTTAACAAATAAAAAAAAAGCCTTAAGTGTAATGAATTAGAAATACACATATTTGGCCTTTTTGCCTTGGGTACTTCCTGATACTAATTGTACATAAAATCAGTGTTCAAAATCAAAGACATCTCAAGGGACAAGCCTGGAAACCTTAGGCAATCCTTTGAAATGAAGTAAATCTGCCAGCTTTGCCTAGTGCCAAACATGAACATGATACTATTAATTCCCCCAACAGCAAGAAATTGATGAAACTGTTATCAGCTAGCCCCCTCTAGGGGTCAGAGATAAAAAAGCCATAAAATCGAGTAAAAGAAAACTACTACAACTGCAAGAATAATGAAAGCATGACCAGATGGAGTATTTTTACAAAATCCATTTTGCTGGATCATTTTCAATAATGTTAAAATATAGCAAAAAGTATACGAGAATTCACACTGAATAGCTATTAAAATAGAGCTGCCAACCTCGGTAATCCCTGTGAAAAATATATTTCATAACTAGAGTGTTTGTTGTATTTAAAGCAGTATTAAACCCAAAAAACAAACTATTAAATTGTAGCTTACCAATTTTTAGATGTGGTAGCTGCATTCATTTTCTTTTTTCTTTTTTTTGCTTTATTTTCACCTGGTGATCTGGCCAGTAAGTCTGTTGTTTTTCAACTTACTTTAAAGGATAAGTTCACTTTTCCCAAAAAAATAAATAAATGCACATTTTTTGCAGGTAAAAAAATATACATTTATTTATTTAATTTTTTTGTTAAGAGCCTGTAAAGCAGGGGTGTCAAAATCAATTTCATCGTGGGCCGCATCAGCATTGATTGTCCTCAAAAGGGCCGGTTGCATCTGTAAGATTAGATGTCCAGCGCATCCCCCCCCCCCTTACATTAGATGTCAAGAGTCACCCCACCATCAGAAGTTAAGTCCCCTACTCTCCCTAACATCACAATGCACCCCCTTTCCTTATGCTGCTGCTGCGAAGAAGCTGGATGCATTGCTTGAAAGCAGAACGTAAGGGTCTGGAGGAGGACCAGAGGAGGGCTGGAGCTCTCCTGCAGCTGCAGGAGAGGTGCGAGGGCCACATGAAATGGCCTGAAGGGCAGGATTCGGCCCGCGGGCCTTGTGTTTGACACCTGTGCTGTAAAGCATTGCACCCATGATCAGAAGATTGTGGGTATAATGCCAGGCTGCCACAGACTGTCTGTGTAGCTGTCTGCTCGTACCTATGATACAGGAAGCTCAATGGACAACCTAGAGCGATCAATAGCACCCTGGTAGTTCATTGAGAACTACAAGCCGACAGCCGCAAAGGAACTTGTAGTTCATTGATTCACAGGGATCTGTGAATCAATGATGCAACTGTATGTTCAGAGACCCACCGCACTCTTTTTTTTGAATTGTGACAGCGATCCACGGCTCACTGTTACAAGGACGGGGGGGTGGGGTCAGGGGGAGAGGGGTCAGATGCTGAACATGTTACGCCCTAAATATCAGAAAGGTGAACTTATCCTTTAACAGACCAAGCTGTCCAGACAAAGTAGCAATTTGCAGGGTTGGGACAAGTCATTTAACACTGACAGGGGTGCTAACTAGGGTTGTCACCTGTCCGGGATTCACCCGAACAGTCTGGGTTTTGAATTATGTGTCCGTGTTTCAGCAGACTGAAACCCGGACACATTATTCAGACCAGGTTGTGGCTCCCTAAGTAACCGAGATAGTCACACACAAATCTGTTGCCATCCGGGAGCTGCGAGCGGATGTCTGGGGGCAGGTTCGGCAGCACTGGGGGTAGGTCTATGATGTCAGCAAGAGCAATTTGGCCACACCCACCGTTCACTACAGCAAGCTATGCGCTTTGCATTACTACTTTCCTTGGGCTACCCAAAGGTGTCCCAGAGCGCTAAAGTGTTCGGGTTTGGCTTGAAGAAAAGGTGGCAACCCTAGTGCTAACAATGGTCAGCTTTTATTCATTTATATAAAACCTTAAATCCCAAAAGGGAAAAAAACTGTTGCTGTAACTGCTTAAAAGACTCATGCACACTGGCAGGAAAAAAATGCTGCTGTTAGAGGTGTCAGGTTTTTTCCTTGTCAAAAGAAGTTTATTGAGTATACAATATTATAAAGATACATAAAGTAAGTTTACAAGGATCTATAAAGTAAGCTCATTGTTTTACAGTAGGGTTTATATAGGTAAATATCATGAAATTTCAAATATTAAACATTGGGTTCACGTAAACCTAAATTAAAGATATATATCATTTCCTTAGTTACTTTTGTAGGTATTTAAATTATTTATACCTACTATACATATTGTTTACAGGTAGAGTGTATATAGGTCAAATAAATTCTGATAATGAGCTTTAATCGTAAGGTGGAGAAAAGGAAAGAGAAAGAAGAAAAAGGGTTGAAAGGTAGAGGTATGGTCCACAAGGTTGTCCCGCTCGTCAGTTTATTATTCTTTTTAGTTCTCTTTGAAGCCTTAGAATGGGGGTGTCAGGTTTTTTATGCCTCTAAATGCAGTTCCATGTTAGCTTATGAGGCCATGTACATCAGGCACTTAGACCCGTATTTTAAGAGCAGCAATTTAGAGGCATAAACGCACACCACAGGTGAACTTGAGAACATAACTTATGTCCGTATGCACATAAACACATAAATGTATTCCAATGGCCAAAATAAATTACCCTCAATAAAACTCATTTACAACCATTTTTTATTTATGGATCTGAGTGCAGCTGCTTTTTTTTTCAATGGAGACATTCACATAGGTGTGTAAATATGTGGTCAGATCTGTAACCAAAAATCTGCAACTGAGAACATGTGCAAACATGTATACCATTAGGAAAAAGAACAGGATACATTTTCTGCATTAAAAACAGATCTATGTACGGATTGATTTTGCAGAAACTTTTGTTCCTTGCCTAATGATCAGTAAAATGTTTATGACTGGTTAGGGCCATGGGAATGAGGCCTTAATATTCTTGCTAGTAGAATGCTTTTATGCTCAACGCTATCTGTATAAACAATGGAATATTTGCAACATTATAGGACTTTTTTCTGCCAAGTTTCGCAGTGATGGTCCCACTATATATCACACGGCAATCGTGGCAAATCGCAATGTCGGGAACACTGCCGGGTTCCCTTACTCGCAATGGTCAGCGGCAGCACCCGGCAGCTGATGGAAAAATCAGCTGCGGTGCCGACATCGCTGGACTCCAGAACAGGTAAGTGTCCGATTATTAAAAGCCAGCAGCTGCAGTATGTGTAGCTGCTGGCTTTTCATTTTTTTTTTTGGGCGGAACACCGCTTTAATTTTTTCTTAATTTGGGACATTTTGACCCATTCGTCTGCAAAACTGTAATTACTTTTCTATGATCTTGTAACAATGTTATTTGCAAGTTGGCATAAAAACTATAATAAGAATATATATAGTAAAATAAAAAACAGTGTTAATTTTGACATCAAATTTCGATTTAGTTTTAGTTATAGTCTTTGGACTAAAATGCCATTTTAGTTTTAGTCCTATTTTAGTCTTTTTACTAAAATGCCCTTTTAGTTTTAGTCCTATTTTAGTCTTTTTGACTAAAATGCCATTTTAGCTTTGATCCTATTTTAGTCATCTGAATTGTTATAGTTTTAGTCGTATTTTAGCCGATTAAAATCTCCAGTTCATTTTAGTCGCCTAAAATCTAATGGGCTTAGTTAAATTTTAAGGCATTATTTAAGCATTTCTTTAGAATTGCCAAACTTATTATATACTCCTGGAGTAAAAATCTAATAACATTAAACCCTAATACCATTATTTATGGTATTAGGGTTTGAACATGCACTACAGACACAGACTTAGCCGTTGCAATATACAATTTTTTTTTATAAATAAAACCAATTTTCATTAAAAAAACAAATATATTGATTTTTTACAAGCAGAAGTACAACTTGAAAAAAAAAAAAACCTGTAAACTCTATTGGATGTAATGCCAATGCACATATTACCTGAATATATTGTCTTTTTTCTTATTTTTTTTACTTTTAGCAGCTTAGTAGATACATATTCTTATGTGGTAGTGCAGTGTTAATTTTGACGTCAAATTTCAATTTAGTTTTAGTCATAGTCTTTTGACTAAAATGCCATTTTCGTTTTAGTCGTATTTTAGTCATCTCAATTGTTTTAGTTTTAGTCGTATTTAGTCAACTAAAATAGTATTCATTTAGTAGAGGAAAATATTTTAATCTACAACTTTAACACTGATAAAAATCAATCGTCCAGAACTCATATTCATGAGAAAAGGACCTGTAAAATAAATACATTATTATTAATATTATTCGGGATTTATATAGTGCCAAAAGTTTGCAAAGCGCTTTACAATAAAAGGGAGACAATATAGTAACAATACAATTCAATACAAGAGGGTTCGGAAGGCCCTGCTCCTAGGAGCATAACACCTTCCCACCCAACTTATAGCAGAATATTTTTTACTTTCTGCTATAAAAAATATCCAATAAAAACATGTAAAAAATTGGATTTCTTTATAAATTTAGGCCAAAATGTATTCTGCTACATATTTTTGGCAATAAAAATCTCAACATGCGTATATTGATTACTTTGCCCAAAAGTTATAGCGTCTACAAACTATGGTATATATATACTAGAATTTTTATTTATTACATTTTTCTTATACTAGTAACGATCAACGACTTATAGCGGGACCGTGATATTGCAGCGGGTATCTGACACTAACCTTCACTTTTGACACTTTGTGGGAATCAGTGACACTAACACAGTGATCATTGCTAAAAATATACACTTTCACTGTACTAATGGCATTGACATTGTTTACATAGGCAGAGTTCCGTCCAGCCCCTCTCTTCGACGATCGGCGGGTGCCAGTGAACATCCATTGGCTGGCACCCGCTGATTGGCTTCCGCTGTGACTAATCACAGCAGAAACGGTGCGCAACCTCTATGCTGAAGTGCAAAAATTAGAGCAGTTTTGTGCATTTAGTGTTCTTCGTATTTGTATTTTTAACCTTTTTTTTGTATTTGATTGATGTTTGTATGTTGTTGCTTTAAATGTTTTTATTTAATTTCTTTCAGAGAATAAAAAACATTAAATAATGAGACTAATGGCCCGTACACACGATCCGAAAATTTGTACGAAAAATACCGCTTTTGAAGCGATCATACGAGAATCGGATCGTTAGTACAGAGCTTTCAAGAGCCGATCCAACAGTTCATCCGATGTTATCCGATCAGACAAGCACAGAAACTATTCTTGTACGATACCAGATACCAGATCGTATGATTTTCGTTTAATCAGTAAAGTTGTCATCCGAAAATACAATACAAATACATTACAACACATGACATCACTTCTGAATTTTTATTCTGTCGTACGTGAAGTTTTGTAACTTTAGTAAGCTCTTCATGTTCGATATGCGACTAGCATACACATTTAATTTATACCTTATATCTGGGTTATAGTGTTCAGCTGCTGCATGCTGTTTTTTTTACCAAGCACAGATATTACCCTCTTTTTTAATACAAAAAAAAAAAAACGGACAATCTGTCGTCTGATTCTTGGATTGTGTACAGTGGGGATCGAAAGTTTGGGCATCCCAGGTAAAAATGTGTATTAATGTGCATAACGAAGCCAAGGAAAGACCGAAAAATCTCCAAATGGCATCAAATTACAGATTAGACATTCTTATAATATGTCAAAAAAAGTTAGATTTTATTTCCATCATTTACACTTTTAAAATTACAGAAAACGAAAAAATGGCGTCTGCAAAAGTTTGGGCACCCTGCAGAGTTAATATCTTGTACTGCCCCCTTTGGCAAGTATCACAGCTTGTAAACGCTTTTTGTAGCCAGCCAAGAGTCTTTCAATTCTTGTTTGAGGTATCTTTGCCCCTTCTTCCTTACAAAAGTCTTCCAGTTCTTTGAGATTTCTGGGCTGTCTGTCACGCACTGCTCTTTTAAGGTCTATCCATAGATTTTCAATAATGTTGAGGTCAGGAGATTGTGAAGGCCATGGCAAAATCTTCAGTTTACGCCTCTTGATGTAATCCCCCGTGGATTTTGAGGTGTGTTTAGGATTATTAACTATTTGTAGAAGCCATCCTCTCTTTAACTTCAGCTTTTTCACAGATGGCATCAAGTTACCATCCAAAATTTGCTGAAATTTTATTGAATCCATTTTTCCTTCTACTCGTGAAATGTTCTCTGTGCCACTGGCTGCAATACAACCCCAAAGCATGATTGATCCACCCCCATGCTTAACAGTTGGACAGAGGTTCTTTTCATTAAATTATGTGCCCTTTCTTCTCCAAACGTACCTTTGCTCATTCCGGCCAAAAAGTTCTATTTTAACCTCATCGGTCCACAGAGCTTGTTTCCAAAATGCCTCAGGCTTGTCTATATGTTCATTTGCAAAGTTCAAATGCTGATTTTTGTGGTGAGGACGTAGAAGAGGTTTTCTTCTGATGACTCTTCCATGAAGACCATATTTGTACAAGTATCTCTTTATAGTGGAATAGTGTACCACAACTCCAGTGTCTGCCAGATCTTTCTGGAGGGATCGTGCAGTCAAACGTGGGTTTTGAATTGCTTTTCTCACAATCCTGCGAGCTGTTCTGTCTGATATTTTTCTTGGTCTTCCAGATCTTGCTTTACCTTCCACTGTTCCTGATGACTGCCATTTCTTAATTACATTCCGAACAGAGGATATTGACATCTGAAAACGCTTTGCTATCTTCTTATAGCCTTCTCCAGCTTTGTGAGCGTCAACTATTTTCAGTTTTAGTTTTCTAGACAACTGCTTAGAAGAACCCATGGTGCTAATTGTTGGGGCAAGGTCAGATGAGTCTGCCCATTTAAAACCTTTGAGATTGACATCACCTGGTCTTCCCAGACGATGATTGAGAACAATCCATGACACTGGCAGGTCTCAGCTTTGCAAAGGGGGCAGTGCATGCTATAAATTCTGCAGGGTGCCCAAACTTTTGCAGACACCATTTTTTTGTTTTCTGTAATTTTGAAAGTGTAAATGATGGAAATAAAATCTAACTTTTTTTGACATATTATAAGAATGTCTAATCTGTAATTTGATGCCATTTGGAGATTTTTCCATCTTTCCTTGGCTTCGTTATGCACATTAATACACATTCTTACCCAGGGTGCCCAAACTTTCGATCCCCACTGTATATGGGGCATAAGGGTCTGTTTTGGCAAAAAAAAACAAAAAACAGCAAAGGATAATTGAAAGGAGCTCTTTAATCCTTAGGAGATTGTTAAAGCCTGTTGCACCCCTTAACCCTTCCCACCCCAAATCCCCTTAATTTCACCTTCCCTATCAACTCCAATACATTGCACCAAAGTGGCAACATTTTGCAAAAATCCCCCAATTTTTTGCCAAAATTTCAGGGAAATGCAAACTCTTAACTTTTCTCATCCTTACTTAGTTTAAAGAAACAACATTAAAGGATAATTTCACCTTTCCTAACATGTTATTCAGGGTGTAACATGTAACCAGTTATGAATGCACCTCCCCGATCCCCACTGTGCCAGTTAGCAGTGGCTCCTCTCCACTACCACTGTGAGCGCTGTGGTAGTTCATTTATTCTTCCTATTAGTATGTATTGGCTTCCTCATACGAGGTACAAGCAAGCCTATACACTGACAGGTCTGCAGAAGACCTGCCTGGCATCAGTGATCTGCTGATCGCTGGTGCAATGCTTTACAGGCTGCTGCATCAAAAATATTAAATGCTCATTTTTTAACCTGCAAAGAAATATGCATATACTGTAATATACTGCTGCATTGCAGCACACATCAGAGCATGTCCAGTGTCGCACACGTTGTGGTGTGAACTCACCCTGAAACATATGCCACTTCACTGAGGTATTAGAGAAGCCTCTATTTAGCATCTAGCCCCCATTTATAACTTTTTTTTACCTGAGATCTGGGAATGAATTAACTGGATCTCTTCATGCCAGCCACCTCTAGGTCTCCTCATACAGCTTCCATCAGCTAGGCCCATCTATTTCCTGTTGATCTCCATCCACTCATGGTGGTAAAGTTCTGACAGTCACTGACCTGACCATGCCTTCCCAATTAATAGTGATGTGATGTTATCTGCCACAAAGTTTCACTAGATTGATAGCTTTGCCCACAAGCAAGATAATATTGCAAACTGAGCCTAGAATGATTTTCTCCATAACAACAGATGGTAAGCTTCCATGTAGGGTTGCCACCTTTTCTTCAAGTCAAACCCGAACAATTTAGCGGCATACTACTCCACCAGCAGCCCAGAAGCAAGCACGTCTACCGGCACTCGTGCGACTCTACACTCCTGTGCCACCTGTATACACTACCGGGGGGGCCCGAGTCAGAGGTGTAAGAGAGGCCTTCCTCTGCATAAACCAGGCTCTACCCACCAGGTACGTGACAGGGGCTGAATACAAATGCACACCACACTTTTCAGATATTCATTTGTAAAAAGTTTTTGAAAATCATTTATCATTTACCTTCCACTTCACAATTATGTGACACTTTGTGTTGGTCTATCACAGAAAAACTCAAAAAGATACATTTACGTTTTTGGTTGTAACATGACAAAATGTGGAAAATTTCAAGGGGTATGAATACTTTTTCAAAGCACTGTATATTAATGCTATAAAACCAGCCAATGGTTGTGAACGCTGATCAGTGTGTTCTGGTTCTGATCAGTGTGTTTTTTTTTATAGTGTCAGGGCACCCGCCGTTTATTACCTAATAAAGGTTTAGCCCCCTGATCGCGCGGCGGTGATATAACTTGGCTTTTAGGGTCAGATCAGGTCTGCGTCGCCCCAGGCAGCGTCAGGTTAGCGCCAGTACCGCTAACACCCACGCACGCACCGTACACCTCCCTTAGTGGTATAGTATCTGAACGGATCAATATCTGATCCGATCAGATCTATACTAGCGTCCCCAGCAGTTTAGGGATCCCAAAAACGCAGTGTTAGCAGGATCAGCCCAGATACCTGCTAGCACCTGCATTTTGCCCCTCTGCCCGGCCCAGCCCAGCCCACCCAAGTGCAGTATCGATCGATCACTGTCACTTACAAAACACTAAACACATATAACTGCAGCATTCGCAGAGTCAGGCCTGATCCCTGCGATCGCTAACAGTTTTTTTTGGAGCGTTTTGTTGAACTGGCAAGCACCAGCGGCCTAGTACACCCGGTCGTAGTCAAACCAGCACTGCAGTAACACTTGGTGACGTGGTGAGTCCCATAAGTGCAGTTCAAGCTGGTGAGGTGTCAAGCACAAGTAGTGTCCCGCTGCCACCAAGAAGAAGACAAACACAGACCCATCGTGCCCATAATGCCCTTCCTGCTGCATTCGCCAATCCTAATTGGGAACCCACCACTTCTTCAGCGCCCGTACTTCCCCCATTCACATCCCCAACCAAATGCAGTCGGCTGCATGAGAGGCATTTTCTTTATGTCCTCCCGAGTACCCCTACCCAACGAACCCCCCCAAAAAAGATGTGTCTGCAGCAAGCGTGGATATAGGGGTGACACCCGCTATTATTGTCCCTCCTGTCCTGACAATCCTGGTCTTTGCATTGGTGAATGTTTTGAACGCTACCATTCACTAGTTGAGTATTAGCGTAGGGTACAGCATTGCACAGACTAGGCACACTTTCACAGACCCAAACCTGGAACCGTTACAGTTATAAAAGTTACAGTTACAAAAAAAGTGTAAAAAAAAAAAAAAAACACAAAAAAATATATAAAATAAAAAAAACAAAAATAGTTGTCATTTTATTGTTCTCTCTCTATTTTCTCTCTATTGTTCTGCTCTTTTTTACTGTATTCTATTCTGCAATGTTTTATTGTTATTATGTTTTATCACGTTTGCTTTTCAAGTATACAATTTTTTATACTTTACTGTTTACTGTGTTTTATTGTTAACCATTTTTTTGTTTTCAGGTACGCCATTCAGCTGCAGCGCGGATTTATTTATCTTGACAGCAACAGCGTTTGCTCCCATGATATATATAAAGCTGTGACTCCAGCGGAGGTTATATATACCAAAGCATGGGGGCAGCAGGGACGGAAGAGCGATTTGCTCCTAACTTTTGGGGCGGATGCCCCCATGCTTCGGCATATATAAATGGTGCATGTATGCCCATCATTAGAAGTGGGTGGATAAAGGGAGGTATTCTAATGGTGGGCATACCCACCAATCAATCTCTTTTTTTCGTTCAGCCCACAGGCTGCATGAAAAAAAAAAAAGATTACAATATATGCCCAACAAGGACCAGCAAGGTACTGGTATGTTTCTGGACTTTGAGTGGTTATACCAGAATCAGGTTTAGGTATCATCTTGGTATCATTCTTTTCAGCCAGCGGTCGGCTTTCATGTAAAAGCAATCCTAGCGGCTAATTAGCCTCTAGACTGCTTTTACAAGCAGTGGGAGGGAATGTGGGAGGGAATGTTCCCCCCTCCCACCGTCTTCCATGTTTTTCTCTAGCTCTCCTGTTCCAACAGGGAACCTAAGAATCCAGCCGGTGATTCCGCCAGTTGACCATAGAGCTGATCAGAGACCAGAATGGCTCCAATCATCTCTATGGCCTAAGAAACTGGAAGCTATGAGCATTTCATGACTTAGATTTCGCCGGATGTAAACAGCGCCATTGGGAAATTGAGAAAGCATTTTATCACACTGATCTTGGTGTGGTCAGATGCTTTGAGGGCAGAGGAGAGATCTAAGGTCTAATAGACTCCATTTTTTTCAAAAAAGAGTACCTGTCACTACCTATTGCTATCATAGGAGATATTTACATTCCCTGACATAACAATAAAAATGATTAAAAAAAATAAAAAAAATGAAAGGAACAGTTTAAAAATAAGATAAAAAAGCAAAAAAAAAAAATAAAGAAAAAAAAAGTACCCCTGCCCCCCTGCTTTCGCGCATAGGCGAACGCAAGCGTTGGTCTGACATCAAATGTAAACAGTAATTGCACCATGCATGTGAGGTATCACCGCGCAGGTCAGATCGAGGGCAGTCATTTTAGCAGTAGACCTCCTCTGTAAATCTAAAGTGGTAACCTGTAAAGGCTTTTAAAAATGCAAGTAGTTTGTCGCCACTGCACGTTTTAAAGTATGTCATGTTTGGTATCCATGTACTCGGCCTAAGATCATCTTTTTTATTTCATCAAACATTTGGGCAATTTAGTGTGTTTTAGTGTATTAAAACTTAAAAAAGTGTTTTTTTTCCCCAAAAAATGCGTTTGAAAAATCGCTACGCAAATGCTGTGTGAAAAAAAAATGACACACCCACCATTTTAATCTGTAGGGCCTTTGCTTTAAAAAAATATATAATCTTTGGGGGTTCAAAAAAAAAATTATGTTTTCATGTAAACAAATAGTGTCAGAAAGGGCTTCGTCTTCAAGTGGTTAGAAGAGTGGGTGATGTGTGACATAAGCTTCTAAATGTTGTGCATAAAATGCCAGGACAGTTCAAAACCCCCCTAAATGACCCCATTTTGGAAAGTATACACCCCAAGCTATTTGCTGAGAGGCATGTCGAGTCCATGAAATATTTTATATTGTGACACAAGTTGCGGGAAACAGACAATTTTTTTTTTTTTTGCACAAAGTTGTCACTAAATGATAAATTGCTCAAACATGCATTGGGGATATGTGAAATTACACCCCAAAATACATTCTGTTGCTTCTCCTGAGTACGGGGATACCACATGTGTGAGATTTTATGGGAGCCTAGCCGCATACGGGACCCCAAAAACCAAGCACCGCCTTCAGGGTTTCTAAGGGTGTAAATTTTTTATTTCACTCCTCACTGCCTATCACAGTTTCGGAGGCCATGGAATGCACAGATGGCACAACCCCCCCAAATGACCCTATTTTGGAAAGTAGACACCCCAAGCTATGGTGAGAGGTATGGTGAGTATTTTGCAGACCTCGCTTTTTGTCACAAAATTTTGAAAATTGAAAAAAGAAAAAAAATACATTTTTCTTTTTGTTCTTCATTTTCAAAAACAAATGAGAGCTGCAAAATACTCACCATGCCTCTCAGCAAATAGCTTGGGATGTCTACTTTCCAAAATGGGGTCATTTGGGGAGGTTTGTGCTAGGTTTTCGGGGCCCCGTACACAGCTAGGCTCCCAAAAAGTCCCACACGTGTGGTATCCCCATACTCAGGAGAAGCAGCAGAATGTATTTTGGGGTGTAATTCCATATACGCCCATGGCATATTTGAGCAATATGTCATTTAGTGACAACTTTGTGCAAAAAAAAAAAAAAAAGTTTGTAATTTTCCCGCAACTTGTGGCAAAATATAAAATATTCCATGGATTCAACATGCCTCTCAGCAAATAGCTTGGGGTGTCTACTTTCCAAAATGGTGTCATTTGGGGGGGGGGGGTTGAACTATCCTGGCATTTTATGGCCTTCAAAACTGTGATAGGTAGTGAGGAGTGAAATCAAAAATTTACGCCCTTAGAAATCCTGAAGGCGGTGATTGGTTTTCGGGGCCCGTACGCGGCTAGGCTCCCAAAAAGTCCCACACATGTGGTATCCCCGTACTCAGGAGAAGCAGCAGAATGCATTTTGGGTTGCAATTCCACATATGCCCATGGCCTGTGTGAGCAATATATCATTTAGTGACAACTTTTTGTAATTTCTTTTTTTTTTTGTCATTATTCAATCACTTGGGACAAAAAAAATAATATTCAATGGGCTCAACATGCCTCTCAGCAATTTCCTTGGGGTGTCTACTTTCCAAAAATGTTGTCATTTGGGGGGTTTGTACTGCCTTGCCATTTTAGCACCTCAAGAAATGACATAGGCAGTCATAAACTAAAAGCTGTGTAAATTCCAGAAAAATGTACCCTAGTTTTTTTACAAAAGACATGTGGCTGAATACATTTTGGACTAAATGTATGACTAAAATTGAGTTTATTGTATTTTTTTAATAACAAAAAGTAGCAAATATCATTTTTTTTCTAAATTTTCGGTCTTTTTCCGTTTATAGCGCAAAAAATAAAAATGGCAGAGGTGATCAAATATCATCAAAAGAAAGCTCTATTTGTCGAAACAAAAGGACGCAAATTTCGTTTCGGTACAGCATTGCATGACTGTGCAATTAGCAGTTAAAGTGACGCAGTGCCAAAATGTAAAAAGTGCTCTGGTCAGGAAGGGGGTAAATCCTTCCGGGGCTGAAGTGGTTAAATGTTTCACTCTTTGTTATATTGCAGCCATTTGCTAAAATCATTTAAGTTCATTTTTTTCCTCATTAATGTACACACAGCACCCCATATTGACAGAAAAACACAGAATTGTTGAAATTTTTGCAGATTTATTAAAAAAGAAAAACTGAAATATCACATGGTCCTAAGTTTTCAGACCCTTTGCTCAGTATTTAGTAGAATAACCCTTTTCATCTAATACAGCCATGAGTCTTTTTGGGAAAGATGCAACAAGTTTTTCACACCTGGATTTGGGGATCCACTGCCATTCCTCCTTGCAGAACCTCTCCAGTTCTGTCAGGTTGGATGGTAAATGTTGGTGGACAGCCATTTTTAGGTCTCTCCAGAGATGCTCAATTGGGTTTAAGTCAGGGCTCTGACTGGGCCATTCAAGAACAGTCACGGAGTTGTTGTGAAGCCACTCCTTCGTTATTTTAGCTGTGTGCTTAGGATCATTGTCTTGTTGGAAGATAAACCTTCGGCCCAGTCTGAGGTCCTGAGCACTCTGGAGAAGGTTTTCGTCCAGGATATCCCTGCACTTGGCCGCATTCATCTTTCCCTCGATTGCAACCAGTCGTCCTGTCCCTGCAGCTGAAAAACACCCCCACAGCACCATGCTTCACTGTTGGGACTGGTTTTCTCCACACATACCGCTTAGAATTAAGGCCAAAAAGTTCTATCTTGGTCTCATCAGACCACAGAATCTTATTTCTTACCATCTTGGAGTCCAGGTGTTTTTTAGCAAACTCCATGCGGGCTTTCATGTGTCTTGCACTAAGGAGAGGCTTCCGTCAGGCCACACTGCCATAAAGCCCCGACTGGTGGAGGGCTGCAGTGATGGTTGACTTTCTACAACTTTCTCCCATCTCCCGACTGCATCTCTGGAGCTCAGCCATAGTGATCTTTGGGTTCTTCTTTACATCTCTCACCAAGGCTCTTCTCCCCCCGATAGCTCAGTTTGGCCAGATGGCCAGCTCTAGGAAGGGTTCTGGTCGTCCCAAACGTCTTCCATTTAAGGATTATGGTGGCCACTGTGCTCTTAGGAACCTTAAGTGCAGCAGAATTTTTTTGTAACCTTGGCCAGATCTGTGCCTTGCCACAATTCTGTCTCTGAGCTCTTCAGGCAGTTCCTTTGACCTCATGATGCTCATTTGCTCTGACATGCACTGTGAGCTGTAAGGTCTTATATAGACAGGTGTGTGGCTTTCCTAATCAAGTCCAATCAGTATAATCAAACACAGCTGGACTCAAATGAAGGTGTAGAACCATCTCAAGGATGATCAGAAGAAATGGACAGCACCTGAGTTAAACATATGAGTGTCACAGCAAAGGGTCTGAATACATAGGACCATGTGATATTTCAGTTTTTCTTTATTAATAAATCTGCTAAAATGTCAACAATTCTGTGTTTTTCTGTCAATATGGGGTGCTGTGTGTACATTAATGAGGACAAAAATAAACTTAAATGATTTTAGCAAATGGCTGCAATATAACAAAGAGTGAAAAATTTAAGGGGGTCTGAATACTTTCCGTCCCCACTGTATAATGTGTGTGTGTATATATATATATATATATATATATATATATATATATATATATATATATGTAGGGGGACTATTTATGTAATTAACATTAACCACGTCGTCTGTCCATGTATTGAGCAGTGATAATTTATCCCTGCTTAATTAATGGACATCTCTGTGTTTCTGTGAATTTCTGGTACTGTAATCTCGCTATGTCTCATGAGATTCCAGTATCAGGAGTAGGATGAGCCGAACACCCCTCGGTTCGGTTCGCACCAGAACCTGCGAACGGGCCGAAAATTTGCACGAACGTTAGAACCCCATTGACGTCTATGGGACTCGAATGTTCGAAATCAAAAGTGCTCATTTTAAAGGCTAATTTGCATGGTATTGTCCTAAAAAGGGTTTGGGGACCCGGGTCCTGCCCCAGGGGACATGTATCAATGCAAAAAAAACTTTTAAAAACGGCTGTTTTTTCGGGAGCAGTGATTTTAATGATGCTTAAAGTAAAAAAAAAGTGAAATATTCCTTTAAATATCATACCTGGGGGGGTGTCTATAGTATGCTTGTAAAGTGGCGTGTGTTTCCTGTGCTTAGAACAGTCCCTGCACAAAATGTCATTTTTAAAGGAAAAAAAGTCATATAAAACTGCTTGCGGCTTTAATGTAATGTCGGGTCCTGGCAATATGGATGAAAATCAGTGAGACAAACGGCATGGGTATCCCCAAGTCCATTTCCAGACCCTTTGGGTCTTGAATGTATATTAAGGGGAACCCCGCACCTAAATTAAAAAAAGGAAAGGCGTGGGGCCACCAGGCCCTATATACTCTGAACAGCAGTATACAGGCGGTGCAAACAAGACAGGGACTGTAGGTTTGTTGTTAAGTAGAATCTGTTTGTAATTTTGAACTGGTACATTTTTAACGTGTTTAGCTCCAGCCAAAAAATCTATTTTAAGCTTTTTGGAAAACATAGGGAAGGGTTATCACCCCTGTGACATTTGTTTTGCTGTCTGTGCTCCTCTTCAGAAGATTTCACCTAATTTTTTGTCCCAATGACAAATGTTTTTTGAAAATTTGGGGTTTTTTGTGAAACAAGGATTGGTGATAAAGCATCAGTGGAAAGGAGAAACGTTTTTCCCATATTAACTCTTACAGGAGAGAATTTCCCTTCCCAGGGGTAGATTTCATCTCACTTCCTGTTGTCTCCTTCCGTTTGCAAGTAGGAGTCATTTGTAAGTTGGATGTATGAAAGTAGGGGCCTGCCCTATATACTCTGCAGAAATCTGGGCCTTAGGTGTTGGTGTTGCCACAAAAATGTAAGACCTCACTGAGCCCTGCTGTGAAATATTAGATCAAGAATTGTAATTATATGCCCCTGTTGAACAGGGGCAGAAAAATTGGGCCTTTGCTGGTGGTGGTTCTAGTGCCAAAACACTGTAAGTCCTCACTCGCTCTTGGTGGGCACAGAAACGGGCCCTGCTGTGAAATATTAGATCAAGAATTGTAAATACATGCCCCTGTTGAACAGGGGCTGAAAAATTGGGCCTTAGGCACTGGTGCCACAACACTGCAACCCCTCACAGATACTCTAGTTGGAATGCAGAAATAAGCCCTGCTGCAGAGTATTGCATCAAAAATTGTAATTACACGCCCCTGTTAAACACTGTGCAGAGGTCGCACTACACTAACATGTAGTTTTAGCTGAACACTGTGCAGAGGTCGCACTACACTAACTTGTAGTTTTAGCTGAACACTGTGAGCAAGACGCACTACACTAACTTGTAGCTTTAGCTGAACACTGTGCAGAGTTCTCACTACACTAACTTGTAGTTTTAGCTGAACACTGTGAGCAGGACGCACTACACTAACTTGTAGCTTTAGCTGAACACTGTGCTGAGGTCTCACTACACTAACTTGTAGTTTTAGCTGAGCACTGTGCAGAGGTCGCACTACACTAACTTGTAGTTTTAGCTGAACACTGTGAGCAGGACGCACTACACTAACTTGTAGCTTTAGCTGAACACTGTGCAGAGGTCTCACTACACTAACTTGTAGTTTTAGCTGAACACTGTGAGCAGGACGCACTACACTAACTTGTAGCTTTAGCTGAACACTGTGCAGAGGTCTCACTACACTAACTTGTAGTTTTAGCTGAACACTGTGAGCAGGATGCACTACACTAACTTGTAGCTTTAGCTGAACACTGTGCAGAGGTCTCACTACACTAACTTGTAGTTTTAGCTGAACACTGTGAGCAGGTTGCACTACACTAACTTGTAGCTTTAGCTAAACACTGTGCAGAGGTCTCACTACACTAACTTGTAGTTTTAGCTGAACACTGTGAGCAGGACGCACTACACTAACTTGTAGCTTTAGCTGAACACTGTGCAGAGGTCTCACTACACTAACTTGTAGTTTTAGCTGAACACTGTGAGCAGGACGCACTACACTAACTTGTAGCTTTAGCTGAACACTGTGCTGAGGTCTCACTACATTAACTTGTAGTTTTAGCTGAACACTGTGCAGACGTTGCACTACACTAACTTGTAGTTTTAGCTGAACACTGTGAGCAGGACGCACTACACTAACTTGTAGCTTTAGCTGAACACCATGCAGAGGTCTCACTACACTAACTTGTAGTTTTAGCTGAACACTGTGAGCAGGATGCACTACACTAACTTGTAGCTTTAGCTGAACACTGTGCAGAGGTCTCACTACACTAACTTGTAGTTTTAGCTGAACACTGTGAGCAGGACGCACTACACTAACTTGTAGCTTTAGCTGAACACTGTGCAGAGGTCTCACTACACTAACTTGTAGTTTTATCTGAACACTGTGAGCAGGACGCACTACGCTAACTTGTAGCTTTAGCTGAACACTGTGCAGAGGTCGCACTACACTAACTTGTAGTTTTAGCTGAACACTGTGAGCAAGACGCACTACACTAACTTGTAGCTTTAGCTGAACACTGTGCAGAGTTCTCACTACACTAACTTGTAGTTTTAGCTGAACACTGTGAGCAGGACGCACTACACTAACTTGTAGCTTTAGCTGAACTCTGTGCTGAGGTCTCACTACACTAACTTGTAGTTTTAGCTGAGCACTGTGCAGAGGTCGCACTACACTAACTTGTAGTTTTAGCTGAACACTGTGAGCAGGACGCACTACACTAACTTGTAGCTTTAGCTGAACACTGTGCAGAGGTCTCACTACACTAACTTGTAGTTTTAGCTGAACACTGTGAGCAGGACGCACTACACTAACTTGTAGCTTTAGCTGAACACTGTGCAGAGGTCTCACTACACTAACTTGTAGTTTTAGCTGAACACTGTGAGCAGGATGCACTACACTAACTTGTAGCTTTAGCTGAACACTGTGCAGAGATCTCACTACACTAACTTGTAGTTTTAGCTGAACACTGTGAGCAGGACGCACTACACTAACTTGTAGCTTTAGCTGAACACTGTGCAGAGGTCTCACTACACTAACTTGTAGTTTTAGCTGAACACTGTGAGCAGGACACACTACACTAACTTGTAGCTTTAGCTGAACTCTGTGCAGAGGTCTCACTACACTAACTTGTAGTTTTAGCTGAACACTGTGAGCAGGATGCACTACACTAGCTTGTAGCTTTAGCTGAACACTGTGCTGAGGTCTCACTACACTAACTTGTAGTTTTAGCTGAACACTGTGCAGAGGTCGCACTACACTAACTTGTAGTTTTAGCTGAACACTGTGAGCAGGACGCACTACACTAACTTGTAGCTTTAGCTGAACACTGTGCAGAGGTCTCACTACACTAACTTGTAGTTTTAGCTGAACACTGTGAGCAGGACGCACTGCACTAACTTGTAGCTTTAGCTGAACACCATGCAGAGGTCTCACTACACTAACTTGTAGTTTTAGCTGAACACTGTGAGCAGGATGCACTACACTAACTTGTAGCTTTAGCTGAACACTGTGCAGAGGTCTCACTACACTAACTTGTAGTTTTAGCTGAACACTGTGAGCAGGTTGCACTACACTAACTTGTAGCTTTAGCTAAACACTGTGCAGAGGTCTCACTACACTAACTTGTAGTTTTAGCTGAACACTGTGAGCAGGACGCACTACACTAACTTGTAGCTTTAGCTGAACACTGTGCAGAGGTCTCACTACACTAACTTGTAGTTTTAGCTGAACACTGTGAGCAGGACGCACTACACTAACTTGTAGCTTTAGCTGAACACTGTGTTGAGGTCTCACTACATTAACTTGTAGTTTTAGCTGAACACTGTGCAGACGTTGCACTACACTAACTTGTAGTTTTAGCTGAACACTGTGAGCAGGACGCACTACACTAACTTGTAGCTTTAGCTGAACACCATGCAGAGGTCTCACTACACTAACTTGTAGTTTTAGCTGAACACTGTGAGCAGGATGCACTACACTAACTTGTAGCTTTAGCTGAACACTGTGCAGAGGTCTCACTACACTAACTTGTAGTTTTAGCTGAACACTGTGAGCAGGACGCACTACACTAACTTGTAGCTTTAGCTGAACACTGTGCAGAGGTCTCACTACACTAACTTGTAGTTTTATCTGAACACTGTGAGCAGGACGCACTACGCTAACTTGTAGCTTTAGCTGAACACTGTGCAGAGGTCTCACTACACTAACTTGTAGTTTTAGCTGAACACTGTGCAGAGGTTGCACTACACTAACTTGTAGTTTTAGCTGAGCACTGTGCAGAGGTCGCACTACACTAACTTGTAGTTTTAGCTGAACACTGTGAGCAGTACGCACTACACTAACTTGTAGCTTTAGCTGAACACTGTGCAGAGGTCTCAGTACACTAACTTGTAGTTTTAGCTGAACACTGTGAGCAGGACGCACTACACTAACTTGTAGCTTTAGCTGAACACTGTGAGGAGGATGCACTATCCTAACTTGTAGCTTTAGCTGAACACTGTGAGGAGGTCACATTAAACTAACTTGTAGCTTTAACTGAACACTGTGAGGAGGACGCACTATACTCACTGTAAATAGTCTAGCTGCCTGACTGTGGTACTAATAGGATCAAAAGAACACCAGCAATTTTCTTCAGGTAGCTGTAATTACTGTAACAAGACAAGCCTGCCTGTGAGTAGGAAGATAACAGGAACGGATCTAGCTAAACTGAATACAGTGTATATATCTATATGTGCAACACCTGGGATGCATATATATACACAATACACTGTAAGTGCAGCTAACTCACTGACTGTCCTGCCTAATCTAGCTAACTTAAATGAAATGACACTGTGGCTTTGGCCAATTACAGCTCTCTCTACCGACCGCGCTGTGATTGGCCAAGCATGCGGGTCATAGTGCATGCTTGGCCAATCATCAGCCAGCAATGCACTGCGATGCCGCAGTGAATTATGGGCCGCGACGCGCCACACGAATTTGGCGCGAACGGCCCATATCGTTCGCAACTCGGCGAACGATCGAACAGCCGATGTTGGAGTCGAACATGGGTTCGACTCGAACACGAAGCTCATCCCTAATCAGGAGGCGTTCTCCACTGTTTGAAGTGTTTGTAGATCACTTCACTGCACAAAAGGAGAAGCAATCTACACCGCTTCATAAACAGGCACACAGAGGAGAACGATCTTCACTGTGAATGCCGGAGAATGAAGCAGTGAATATATTTCACTGCTTCATAAACTGACTCCAAAATTCCAATAAAACTAATTTACATTTTTGGTTGTAACATGACAAATATACATATATAGTTATTATTAATATAAATCTTTAAACTTGCTGTGAGGAAGCCTCCTTCCTCACATCACAGCAGCTTCTACCCCATATTCTCCACCTCTGAGCTGGAGAATCTGGGACAGAGATATTTTACAGAGATGGCCAGTGAGATCTTCAGATCTCACCTTTATAAACTGGTCATCTGTGTAACAGTGAATGACAGAAGGGTGTATCCTGTGATGTGAAGTGAAGAAGATGTTCTCCACTCCTCATCTCAGCTTCATAAACTAGCACACCTGAGAGATCAGCCGTGATCATCAGGATCTCTCGCTCTTCTCTGATAAACGTACACCAAGGTGTGGAAATTTTCAAGGGGTATGAATACTTTTTCAAAGCATTGTAAATGAAGGTAAAAACTCTGCGCTCAGGTGTGTATATAGTGAAAGTAGCTGCCAGCACTATAGGCCTTGATACAAACCCAAAATCAAACAATTATAAAAGAGTGCAGCACTCAAGAATAAATTACAAACAAATTCATACAGGCATAATGATGTAACATAATATAAAGAAATTAATTATCATCCATCCAAAAACAAAATAAGTTGCTAAATGCACCTCCACAAACGTCAAAAAAGAAAAAAGTGTATAGCATATATACTGTATGTGATAAGTCCACACAAAATATATGTAATGATACATTCCAAAATAAAATGGTGAATCTTCTGAGAAAATTTCCTTTCTGACAGATCGTGTCATCTATGGTCTATGGTCTATGGTCTAATCACCTATGACCTATGCCCATTAAAGCAGTATTAAATCCAAAAACAAGCATCTATTATATTGCAGTTTGCCAATTCTTAGATGTGATATCTGCATTAGTTTTCCTTTTTTAGGCTTTCTTTGTTCTCTTTTCATCTGGTAATTTAGCCAGTAAGTCTGTTTTTTTTTCAGCAGAACAAGCTCTCTTCCAGATTTATCAGTTTAAAGGGGTGAGACAAACCATTTACCACTGACAGGTGTGCTCACAATGGTCAGCTTTTATTTATTTATGAAAATCCTTTATCCTAAAAGGAAAATAATATGTAGAAGGGTTAATGGAAGAGCCACAGGGTGTCTGTCAAAAGTATGATCAGGTCAGAACACCACATCCACCTGGGCCAGTTCAGATCTATGAGGATCGACAGAATGCCCTCCATCTTGATCCTGCAGAATTGTCAAGAAAGGAGTTTGATTCCTTCTGTAGGCAGCAGTATAGCCCAATTGTCTCAGAATAACTGAATTCTGTGTCCATTAAAGCTGAATTCTGGGGAAAATAAAAATCCTACCTTGCAGTGGGGCTGCCCCCACATTTGCAAGGGTTAGAGGCTTGCTTAGGTCTGGGGGGGGCAATCCTCCTACAGGTTTCCTCCAGGCTCTAAGACTGGTCCTCACTCCTCGTCTCCCCTTTGCTTTGGTGAGAAAAACCAAGGAACATTCCATTGCTAGAGGAGAGCGCCAGCTGCCAGGGAAGAGGGGATTAGATAAGTGATACCCCTGCAGTAGGGGACAGCCCCATTGCAAGGGAAGATTTTTACTTTACCCAGAGAGGGGATGAACTAGAAATTAACTATATACACTATATTGTCAAAAATATTGGGATGCCTGCCTTTACAAGCACATGAACTTTAATGGCATCCCAGTCTTAGTCCGTAGGGTTCAGCTTCAACTCTTCCATAAAAGGCTCTCCACAAGGTTTAGGAGTGTGTCTATGGAAATGTTTGACCATTCTTTCAGAAGCGCATTTTATGAGGTCAGGCACTGATATTGGACGAGAAGGCCTGGCTCGCAGTCTCCACTCTAAATCATCCCAAAGTCTTATGCCGCGTACACACGGTCGGACTTTTCGGCTACAAAAGTCCGACAGCCCGTCCGACAGACTTTCGACGGACATTTGGCAGACAATTGGCGGACTTTTGGCGGACTTGCGGCAGACTTTCTAACGAACGGACTTGCCTACATACGATCACACAAAAGTCAGACAGATTCATACATGATGATGTACACCGGACTAAAATAAGGAATTTGATAGTCAGTAGCCAATAGCTGCCCGAGCGTGGGTTTTTGTCCGTCGGACTAGCATACAGACGAGCGGATTTCTGAGTCTGGCGTAGTTACGACGTAAAGATTTGAAGCATGTTTCAAATCTAAAGTCCATCAGATTTGCGGCTGGAAAAGTCCGCTGAAAGTCCAGGGAAGCCCACACACGATCGGATTGTCAGCCAGCTTTATTCCGTCGGCGTCCGTCGGACTTTTGTAGACGAAAAGTCCGACCGTGTGTACGCGGCATTTAACCTTGTGGACAGCCTTCCCAGAAGAGTTGAAGCTGTTATAGTTGCAAAGGATGGGCCAACTCAATATTGAACCCTACGGACTAAGACTGGGATGTCATTAAAGTTAATGTGCGTATAAAGGCAGGCTTTCCAATACTTCTGACAATATAGTGTATATGTTTTTTTTATTGTGCCCATAGCTCCTCTTTAATTATTAGTCATTATCTAACATATGAAAACCCGTGTTCTAATCTTTGTAATGGAAACTGAAGGAACCAATCAAACACTTGGTCAATTCATTGTTTGGGTTCCTATGTTTCTAAATAAGGGATAGTTATATCTTCTGCTTATTGAGGTTGTTTTTCTCAATTACAGTGTTCATCCTATTATAACAAGTTAAAAATTACCAATAAAAAATAATTATACTGTAGTCAGTATAAAACTAGTTCTATAATTAATTTACCTTTCATCAACACCTCCACCATTCAATGCGCCATCTACCATGACCTTTAATTGTTTAACAACTATTAAACACTGTTGCCTGCCCTTCTCTTTGGCTTGCTACTGACCATGGCCCTGTGTGGTCTGCCCTAAACTCTGGTTTGTTTTCAGACCTATGCATCTAACCAACTTTGGCTTGTCCTGACTGTGGCTTCAAAAAGTCAAAAATATCTTTACTTCCCAACTTACACATACAGTGTATGTAAGATCCTCATTAGATGCGTCTCAGGGGTCACCATACTTTACACATCAGTTATCAACTAGTTAAGTGTTAGCTATTACTCATGGGATAATCCTAAAGGTAGTCACAGATATGCGCCACCATTATGGACAAAAAATCCTCAGTGGCAATATTTTACAGTTACAGTATTCATACCCCTTGAAATGTTCCACATTTTGTCATGTAACAACCAAAAACATAAATGTATTTTATTGGGTTTTTATGTGATAGACCAACACAAAGTGGCACATAATTGTGAAGTGGAAGGAAAATGATAAATGGTTTTCAACAATTTTACAAATAAATATCTGAAAAATGTGGCGTGCATTTGTATTCAGCCCCCTTTACTCTGATACCCCTAACTAAAATCTAGTGGAACCAATTGCCTTCAGAAGTCACCTAATTAATGAATAGAGTCCACCTGTGTGTAATTAAATCTCAGTATAAAAACAGCTGTTCTGTGAAGCCCTCAGAGGTTTGTTAGAGAACCTTAGTGAACAAACAGCATTGTGAAGGTCAAGGAACACACCAGACAGGTCAGGGATAACGTTGTGGAGAAGTTTAAAGCAGGGTTAGGTTGTAAGAAAATATCCCAAGCTTTGAACATCTCATGGAGCACTGTCCAATATATCATCCAAAAATGGAAATAGTATGGCACAACTGCAAATCTACAAAGACATGGCCGTCCACCTACACTGACAGGCCGGGCAAGGAGAGCATTAATCAGAGGAGCAGCCAAGAGGTCCATGGTAACCCTGGAGGAGCTGCAGAGATCCACAGCTCAGGTGGGAGAATCTGTCCACAGGACAACTATTAGTCGTGCTCTCCACAAATCTGGCCTTTATGAAGAATGGCAAGAAGAAAGCCATTGTTGAAAGAAAGCCATAAGAAGTTCTGGTTTCCGTTTGCGAGAAGCTATGTGGGGGACACAGCAAACATGTGGAAAAAGGTTCTCTGGTCAGATGAGACCAAAATTGAACTTTTTAGGCTTAAAACAAAACGCTATGTGTGGTGGAAAGCTAACACTTCACATCACCATGAACACACCATCCCAGCCATGAAACATGGTGATGGAAGCATCATGTTGTGGGTATGCTTTTCTTCAGCAGGGACAGGGAAGCTAGTCAGAGTTGATGGGAAGATTAATCTTCAGCCCCGGAAGATTTTACCCCCTTCCTGACCAGAGCACTTTCTGCGTTTCGGCACTGCGTCACTTTAACTGACAATTGCGCAGTCATGCGATGTTGCACCCAAACAAAATTGATGTCCTTTTTTTTCCCACAAATATAGCTGTCTTTTGGTGGTATTTGATTACCTCACACACATTATTTTTTACTTTTTGCTATAATAAATATGCCTTAAAAAATATATAAAAATTTTTTTCCCCTCAGTTTAAGCCAATATGTGTTCTTCTACATATTTTTGGTATAAAAAGAATTGCAATAAGTATACATTGATTGGTTTACGCAAAAGTTATAGTGCATACAAAACAGGGGATAGTTTTATGGCATTTTTAATTTTTTTTTTTTTTTACTAGTAATGGCGGCGATCTGCAATTTTTACTAGGACTGCAACATTATGGCAGACACGTCGGATAATTTTGACACATTTTTGGGACCATTGGCATTTTTACAGCGATCAGTGCTATAAAAATGCATTGATTACTGCAAAAATGTCACTGGCAGGGAAAGGGTTAACACTAGAGGGTGATCAAGGGGTTAATGGGTTCCCTATTGTGTTTTCTAACTGGAGGAGGGAGGGGACTGTGTAGGGGAAGAGATAGATCGCTGTTTATACTCTGTATACTCTGTGAGCAGGAGGAAGAGAAGCCAAGAGTTGGGAGAGATTTCCCCTTCATGTCCAGTCATTGTGCTGGGAAGAGTCAGACGTCACCGACCATAGAAGACTCATCAGAGGAGCCAAGAGGGACCATCCGAGAGGACCCCAACCATAGAAGACTCATCAGAGGAGCCAAGAGGGACCATCCAAGAGGACCCCAACCATAGAAGACTCATCAGAGAAGCCAAGAGGGACCATCCAAGAGGACCCCAACCATAGAAGACTCATCAGAGGAGCTTTACATCAACCTCCAGACCAGGACACCATCAGCCAGTGCACATCTGCTGTACAGAGGAAACCCTGAGCAGCAAATCTGAGGACATCTAGCCATCCATGTTTTAAAGACCCAGGGCTGGGGTTAAGAGCCACAGGCACGCATGATCTCCTTAAACAAGAGATCTACTAAGCTGGTAAGCAGCAGTGTTATTACAGGTGGAGGTACCTTTCTGTTGCACCCCATCACATTTCCCTTGGTGTTGCGGTTGCATGTCACTACTACTTTGAGGATTGCAAAATCATCACTTGGGAGATCACTATGAACTGTATATTCAGTGGGGCTTCTTTTTAATAGCCCATCGGAGTGGACTTGATCTTGTTGGAAATTTTATTTTGTTTTTTTATTTTCATATTTAATCATTTTTTGCACATTTCACTGGTGATTGCATTCAAATATTTATGTTACAGTGTGTTGTATGGAGTTCTTATATATCCATTCATTTAGATGAAGCATAATTTTTTCTTTTATGCCATTTTATTTTGTGATCACTAAAATGACATAGTGCAGCTTCTTTTTTCTTATGTTATATGTAGTGTGTGTGTGTCTCACAGTATAGGCTTTTTTTCACTTTATATATGGTTTATTCCATTATATATGATTTATTGGGATAGCGCAGTAAAGATTACTTTTTCCAATCTGTCACTTCTCCCCTCCGAGAACCGGAAACTGTGTTTACACACACAGATCCCGGTTCTCCGTGTGCCCCGAGCGATCGCGGGTGCCCAGCAGTGATCGCAACCGCCAGGCGCTCGCATCGTCTCAGTGGGCGAGCAGGGGGTGCGCGCGCCCCTAGTGGCCACAGGGCAAAGCGACGTTACATAATGTCGTTTAGCTCAGCCTTGCCATTCTGCCGCAGTAAAACTTTGGTGGCTGGTTGACAAGTGGTTAATGGTGCCAAATACAGGGCGACCTTAGAAGAAAACCTGTTAGAGTCTGCAAAAGACTTGAGACTGGGGTAGAGGTTCATCTTTCAACAGGACAACAACCCTAAACATACAGCCAGAGCTACAATGGAATGATTTAGATCAAATCATATTCATGTGTTTAGAATGACCCTGTCAAAGTCCAGACCTAAATTCATTTGAGAATCTGTGGCAAGTCTTGAAAATTGCTGTTCACAGACGTTCTCCATCCAATCTGACAGAGCTAGAGCTATTTTGCAAAGAAGAATGGGCAAAAATGTCACTCTCTAAATGTGCAAAGCTGGTAGAGACATCCCCAAAAAGACTTGCAGCTGTAATTGCAGTGAAAGGTGGTTTATACATTTACGTTTTTGGTTGTAACATGACAAAATGTGGAAAATTTCAAGATGTATGAATACTTTTTCAAGGCACTGTATATATCTCCTGGATGGCCAAACATTTTCCATCAGATCTGACCCTTGATTGCTGTAAATATACAGTAAATCTTGAAGGTCCTGACCTGAAATGCTCTTATGCTCTTATGATTCTGCACTTTGGGGGAACCCCCACTACTCGTGAAATTTTGCAATCCTGACAGGTAAGTGTGCATGAAGGTGTGCACATAACAAAGTGAAGAAAGCAGCGGTGATATCTGAAATACTGTGGTTTAAATTTGTGCAACTAATCAACATTTGCCACTAAATGTGGCAATAATATGTATAAATTGTTACTAAATGAGATAATGGAGGCAACAGAAGGATGAACAATGAACGTTGCTTTTGTATACAAATTTAACCTGGCCATAGATGATTCAAATCTCAGCCAGTTCAGCAGGGACCAGCCGAGAATCGAACCATGTATGGGCAGGCTGAATGTACCTAAGCTGATCAATTGTTCAACTTGGGTACAACCAGCCTGTTGGATTTTACATGTGATTATTATCCTAGTGGCTAGTGGCTATTATACCCGTAGTTGCTGGAAAGAAAAGCGCTCAGTCTATGGCCAGCTTTACTGCAGTAATCCCCATATAGACACCTAGACCAGTCCTTTTGGCCTTGGCCTTTGTGGCCAGTTTTGCAGTCCAGGCTTAGCTCCCTGTAGGCTACACCCACTGCTGTCCTTTAGCATACTGTAGTTAAAAATTAACATGTAATAGTATTTCCTGTCTGTATGGATCTTGCTGTTGTTGGGTTGGCTGCAGTTATTTTTTCTACCACTCAGCTTGTTCCATTTGCTTTGAACATCCACAAGTGTTTATTATATCAGATAATGATTAACATTCCTTCGGGGTGTAGGTAGATAGATCTATGACGTGTTTGCTGAAGCAGCCAGCTGTCGCCACTCTGCAGTCTCCTTTATCATAAAGCCACTAAATCTGACATATATCAGGGTTTATCAACCAAGACTTTGTCAGTTTTATATGAGGGAAAATGGTGACAATAAATCATCAGCCAATTAGTAATACATTAAGCGTTTCAGTTTTTTCTTCTTCTTTGCTAGAAGCAGACATTGAGGGAAAAAAAATCAAAGTATTGAGTTGCTTATTCACTTTGTCCCTAGAAAGGTTTACTCAGGATAAAGAAAAAGCTAAATCATTTCTATAACAGAATTTATACTCATCCAATTTTTACGTCGGTGGTAAGTGAATTTGTGAGTTATGAGCTGAAATAGTTTTTTAAGGCCTCAGTCTTGTTAGTTCACAAGAAAATAGTGATATTACTTCCTTTTGGTGCCAGTTTGAATGGCTATGCTGCTTTTTTGTTACATTTGCTATGTCACAAACATGGTCTCCTTGGTATCTCATGTAGCAAAGTGCTCATTTATTCACCATGCTCAGATACATTCACAGGCCCCTTTGACTCTTTTTCCCATAAGTTCCATGGTTTCTGGACACCACCCATGAAAGATAAGATTCTCAGGTTTCCTCCCTCAGCAGCTCAGAGGGAATCTGTCACCTAGGCCAGGAAATTTTCACTAGAACATATAGGAAAGAAGTTGCAGCACAATGGCTTGGTCAAAGTGGGACCCTGACTGATGAACTTGAGGGTAATTTTCGTGTAGCTTTGTTTGTAGCTCCAGATGGCAACTAATGCCCACCGCCACCTGGAGATGCACTGTACAGCCATTGTACAGTATCTCCCAAAAGTAAGTACACCCCTCACATTTTTGTAAATATTTTATTATATCTTTTCCTGTGACAAAACTGAAGAAACGATACTTTGCTACAATCTAAAGTAGTTAGTGTACAGCTTGTATAACAGTGTACATTTGCTGTTCCCTCAAAATAACCCAACACACAGCCATTATTGGCTAAACCGCTGGCAACAAAAGTGAGTACACCCCTAAGTGAAAATGTCCAAATTAGGCCCAATTAGCCACGCCCCCAATGTCATGTGACTCTTTAGTGTTACAAGGTCTCAGGTGTGAATGGGGAGCAGGTGTGTTAAATTTGGTGTTGTCGCTCTCATGCTCTCATACTGGTCTCTGGAAGTTCACCATGGCAGCTTATGCCAAAGAACTCTCTGAGGATCTGAAAAAAATAATTGTCGCTCTACATAAAGATGGCCTAGACTATGAGAAAAGTGCCAAGACCCTGAAACTGAGCTGCAGCATGGTGACCAAGACCATACAGCAGTTTAACAGGACAGGTTCCATTCAGAACAGGCCTCGCCATGGTCGACCAAAGCAGTTGAGTGCACGTGCTCAGCATCATATCCAGAGGTTGTCTTTGGGAAATAGACATATGAGTGCTGCCAGCATTGCTGCAGAGGTTGAAAGGGTGGGTGGTCAGCCTGTCAGTGCTCAGACCATACGCCGCACACTGCATCAAATTGGTCTGCACGGCTGTTGTCCCAGAAGGAAGCCTCTTCTAAAGATGATGCACAATAAAGACCGCAAACAGTTTGCTGAAGATAAGCAGACTTTGGACATGGATTACTGGATTACTGGAACCATGTCCTGTGGTCTGATGTGACCAAGATAAACTTATTTGGTTCAAATGGTGTCAAGCGTGTGAGGTGAGGTGAGGAGTACAAAGACAAGTTTGTCTTGCCTACAATCAAGCATGGTGGTGGGAGTGTCATGATCTGGGGCTGCATGAGTGCTGACGGCACTGGGGAGCTACAGTTCATTGAGGGAACCATGAATGCCAACATGTACTGTGACATACTGCAGTATAGTCAGTGTTTATCTGGCGCTCCAGATGGAGTAATCCTGGGGGGTATAGTCTGTGGCTGTAATAGCTGGGTGGTGATGTATCCATAGAATGGGGTATTAAGGGTTAAAAAGGAAGGCAGCCATCCTTCAGAGTGTGTCCAGAACTCTGCAAGACATGTAAGGAAAAAACAGGGAGGGGAAGGCGCCGACCTTAGTGTAGTTTTAAAGTAATGACTTTAATAGGATAAGATTAAAAACACTTACAAGATGATAGAAGATGTATGCTTGTCAAACTATAGTGCAGTCCTGGCATTCCACATGGCTCTGTGTGTCCCACCGCTGTTCTGGATAGCTGGAAAGGATTGAGAAGCTGGCTGGAATGGATCACAGTGTTTCTCCAGGAGCAAAGGAACCAAGCAGCTCCACACAGACCAGCATGGACCATGGAACCGGAAGTGATGTCACCGGTGTCTGATTGGACCTAGGCAGGGCTGGAATCTTGTCAATCAGGGCTGCAGTGATGAAAGGCTGCTCGCTCGGAGCTGACTGCTCCTTCTATTGGCCAGAGCCAGAAGAGTGGTGGAGAATGCTTTCAACATAATGGCCAGCCGGTTTCGCCTATTCCTGAGGCCAATCAACATGGCGGAATATAAACGAAACCATATAATTCTTGCATGCTGCATTCTACACAACTTTCTCAGGAGAAATGCTATGAACTATGTGGCCTCAGTTGGGCCTGAGGCCAGACTTCCAGAACAAACAACAACCCTGAGGGCGCTTGAAGCTGGCCTTCCTGGCTTGCCCCCCCAAAGCGCCTGCGAGGTCCGTAAAAAATATATGGAATACTTTGCAGGTCGGGGGGCCATTGATATGCCAGCAAATGTTTCATAAACATTTTTAAAATAAATTTTTATTTTAAACTGAAATAATATTTCATTTGATTCACTGCTTGTGTTTCTTTTAGCTGTATCCTAGGTTTCAATGGGCTTTTCTTTTTGGCCATTTTCTACAATAGTGCAAACATCATTTATTTGATACGTGAGGTGACAATCTCTTCTTCAGCTAGCTATTATGTTGTGGGTCTGCTTCACACACACATTGTTTTTGTTGGTAATGTATATAATGCATTAATGATTAAAAAAAACATCCTTTTCAGCACCATGAATTAATTGTTTTGAGTCCCGAAACAGGCCTGATTGGGGCAAATGTTAGAGCACTGTGGGGGTTATTTACTAAAGGAAAATCCACTTGAAAGTGCACTGCAAGTGCGCTTGAAAGTGCACTTGTCGTGCCAAGTGGATTTGCCTTTAGTAAATAACCACCATTGTCACTGTAAACACCAACTTACTCCAAAAACTGGTATTGAGTATTGAAAGAAGAAGCCACACTTTGTTGAGCAGAAAACATTTTACTAAAAGCACATTCACATGTGTGTTAGAAAAAGGGTTTTTGAACAAACCAACATATTTGTTGTATAACATTTTTAGGTTTGACAGTAGAAATAGCCTTTTAGGGGTTAAACAGGCATGTTTAAAACCATAAAACATACACAACTCAAGAACTTACAAAGTTCAACTTTGACAAAGTGAATGCAATATCAGACATTAGTATGTCAAAACTGTGTTGATATTGCCTTCATCAGATGAAGTGATGTACACAAATTGGGGGTCAAAATGTGGATTTCCCTCTTGATCCCATGCCTAATGTCAGCATGTGCTAACTCCTATCATGGGGGATCAATGGACGTGTTTCGGGGGTGCAACCCCTTCCTCTTATCTACTTTAGTTGCGAGGAAGGGGTTGCACCCACAAAACATGTACATTGATATCCTGTGATGGCAGATAGCACATGTTGACATACTTTGTGCATCTTCAAAATTTGGCTTTCAAAATACTTTAAAACAGTTTGAAAAATCTGAAAATTAAAAACAAACTTGAATAATTTTGGGGTGTTTTAAATTCTGCCTAAAACATCAATGATGTTTTTGAGTCTTTTTTCCATATCATTGATGTCTTCTTTGATCTCTGTAAATCACAATTGCACACCATTATCTCCCCGATGAGGATCTGTGCACTTGCACTTGTGAAATGAGATTGTTCTTCCACAACATCCACATCACCTAAAATAAAAGAAAACACACCATGTATTATAAATATGCAGGCATACATCTATTACCTGAAGTTGTGGTCTCAGACACTCACCTGTTGTGGTCACTATTTCACCCACTTCATAAACCTCTCCTTCCTCCACATTCTGAGGTTGTGGTGTGGTGACTTCCCCTTCTTTATGAGGTTGGGGGTCCCTGGTGTCCTCTGATGTCCCAATTCTTTTGTCCCCTATGTGAATTAAAAAAAAGGTATACTTAGCACACAGATATTTGAGGCCAGAAATATGAATATGAAACATTGCTTGGAAGTGTTGTACAATTGTCTGTTTTGGCAAAGTTCCAAGCTGAAGACATTATTTTTTCCCCTTTCTAAAGCTGGAATACTTACCTGTTTTGTGCAAGTTTCACACATGGAGACACCCCTAGTATCCACTGGATCACCTGTGCGGGACACCCTAAAAAGTTGTTCTGGTGTCCCATACTAGTGCTCCTGCATCCAGATGTGTAAACAGCTGCTGAATGTCCTCTCCTACACTGAATCAAGTTTGCATTTCATTCTAGTTACAAATCCATCTAGACAACAATGTGCTAAACTTATTTTAATACAAATAGGCATGAACAAATGTAGTTAACCTGCATCTGCCAAAAACATCGTATTAGTGGGCGAACAAACAATGTTTACTATGAACGATTACTGTGCCCACAAACCTGAAACTTGCCATTTTAAACTGTACAACAGTAAAGAAAAGCACATGGACCAGCATGAACGTAATAATAATATTAATAATAATAATAATAATAGGAACACACGACAAAATACTTACTTTTTTGCAGCACTCTCTTGATTCTTCTGTACTGATCCTGCTCCCTCAATTTGAGGTCTGACCATCGTTTCCTCAGTTGATCCTTAGATCGCCGTACCCCGAAATTCTTCTGCAGACTTTTCACAACTTTAGCCATGATCTTGGCCTTTCTCACATTTGGGTTTGGGTAAGGTCCATGCTTCCCATCATATTCGGCCCTCTTCAAGATGTCCACCATCTCCATCATCTATACAAAGGACATATTTGAGGCCTTAAATCTCTGGGATCGGAACGTTTGTGGCTCCGGGCTTTTGTTGTCCTCCTTGTTGCTGCTCTCCTCTGCATGCACTTGCTCTTTCTTCGTCATGTGCTCTCCCACTGCGCCGAAAGAGAAGATCAGGGGCGGGCGGAGTTTCACACATGCGCAGTGTATATAAAGCGTAACACGAGTGCGTCGTACATACGATATGTGAACGGAGGATGGAGTAGCGTAAGCGCTGATCGTGATAACAAAGGTACAATTTTAACTTGGGGCATCAGTGGCCTATACTGCTTATAGATTGAGGCCTATATTGGGACAAGAATATAAAAGTTTAGCCTGACATTAGGGTTTGTCTTGTGTTGTGTCTTGCAGAGAAAATGGATTGATTCAATGATCACAGCTTCCTCCCCCAAATCATTGAGATGTACAGAGAGCTGCCCTGTCTGTGGCAGGTAAAACACCCCTTTTAGGACCCTTTCACAATGGGGCGGTTTGCAGAGGCTATTGCGTTAATAATAGCACCTGCAAACCGACCCGAAAGTGCCGCTGCTTTGTCTCCAGTGTGAAAGCCCCAAGGGCTTTCACATTGGAGCGGTGCGCTGGCAGGACGGGAAAAAAAGTCCTGCCAGCAGCATCCTTGGAGCGGGGAAGGAACAGTGTATTCACTGCTCCTTCCCTGCTTCTGCCCATTGAAATCAATGGGACAGCGCGGCTATACTGCTGGCAAAGCGCCTCTGTAGAGGCGCTTTGCTGTGTTTTTTAACCCTTTCTCGACCCTTTGTCGTTAAAACCCCCCCGCTAGCGGCAGAATACCGACGGTAAAGCGCTGCTAACAATAGTGGCGCTTTACCGCCGCCCCCGCCCCAGTGTGAAAGGGGACTTATACTGATAAAATAAAGAGGCAGGCAGCACTGGATCAATTGCTGGAGTTGGTGAAGCCGGTGAGTCCCACGGCAAACATCAACTATTTGAAGGCCAAAATTGGTGGCCCGGGGAGCACATATAATAGGGAGCACAAGAAGGTCCAGGATTCCATGAGATCAGGAGCATCAGCAGATGACATTTATGTCCTCAGGCTGTGGTACTATGACAGACTGCGATTTCTGTCAGACCAGAGTGAAATCAGGCCATCACTCTCAACCCTTCCTTCCACGCTTTCTTCCACCCCAGCTGAGGCTTCCGACATCCAACCTGGGCCTTCCACCCAGAAAGAAGTTGTGGAGGAGCCCAGCTTGAGTCAGGTATAGCATTGTTTAACATATTTCTCAAAATTGGGTTTGATTGATGAACAATAAACTAAAACTATGTCCCATTTTCATACACAGGAAAGCCTCAGCCAAGAGAAAGCTGTGGAAAGTGGCAGCCAGGAGGTGGCGGGGGAAAGTGGCAGCCAGGAGGTGGCAGGGGAAAGTGGCAGCCAGGAGGTGGCGGGGGTAAGTGGCAGCCAGGAGGTGGCGGGGGTAAGTGGCAGCCAGGAGGTGGCGGGGGGAAGTGGTAGCCAGGAGGTGGCCGGGCCCAGTAGCCTTGAACGAATCCCAGGTTCCTCCCCTCCGTCTTCCAACAAAAAGCACCAGGAAGGGGAGGAACGCGCAGGAGTCAGCGCTTTCTTTGATTCGGGAGGCTACTGCGGCCCTCAGAACCACCCCCAATATTCAAGAGGCCTATGCCTGCATGGTAGCCAGCAAAATGCAGGAAATGGAGATGGGCCAACGCCTCTTTTGTGAGGAAGTGATCTATCTGGCCCTAGATAAGGGGTTGAGGGGTGAACTCACAAGCAAAACCCACCTGTGTGAATTGGACCATCCTCCTCCACCTCCCGCCATAACTCCAACACCAGAGCCACAGCCCGGAAACAAGCGTGGAAGGAAGACAAGAGTGTGTTGGCCTGGGTTCAGTCTGGTCTGACAAAAGATGCAGGCTGTTGTATGACCACAGCCTGGGGACATATATGTCATCTGCTGCTGCTCCCGATCTCTCGGAGTCCTGGACCAGATTCTGCTCCCTATTAAATGGACTACTCAGGCTACCAATTTTGCCTGTCAAATAGTTGAGTAGTAGTGTGCCCTGGGGTACAAAGGCTTCGCCAATTTTACCAATTTATCCAGCGTTGCCTTCCTCTTTATTTTGTTATGACCCCTCATAAATGTCTATTTTTTTCTCACAAATATTTGGCTATGTGTTTTAGTTTAAAAAGAACAGTTTGTTTGTGAGTAGGCAGGTACATTTCAAAAATACATTGTCAAATTAACAAGGGACACCAACACCAACCAATCTCTTTGAGGTTAAAAAATACAAGATAATAATGGTGTTGTGGTAACTTGACACACAAAACAAATACAAATATTATGAAGATCACTAGAAAAAAAAATCAGGAGATCTTGATAAAAAAAAAGTAGATAACTATAAAAAAAATATATAAACATTATTCTGTAGATCTGGCAAAAAAAATTATAAAGATTATTATTAGAATCTTTATAATTATAAAGAAATAATGAAGAAATCAGTTTTTCAGAACTCTGTGTGAATATCAGCAGCAAAACAACTTCATTATTCTAGCATTATGAAGAAAATGCGCTGCATTAACCACTTCAGCCCCGGAAGGTTTTACCCCCTTCCTGACCAGAGCACTTTTTACAATTCAGCACTGCGTCGCTTTAACTGCTAATTGCGCGGTCATGCAATGCTCTACCCAAACGAAATTTGCGTCCTTTTCTTCTCACAAATAGAGCTTTCTTTTGATGATATTTGATCACCTCTGCCGTTTTTATTTTTTTCGCTATACACGGAAAAAGACCGAAAATTTTGAAAAAAAATGATATTTTCTACTTTTTGTTCTAAAAAAAATCCAATAAACTCAATTTTAGTCATACATTTAGGCCAAAATGTATTCGGCCACATGTCTTTGGTAAAAAAAATGTCAATAAGTGTATATTTATTGGTTTGCGCAAAAGTTATAGCGCCTACAAACTAGGGTACATTTTCTGGAATTTACACAGCCTTTAATTTATGACTGCCTATGTCGTTTCTTGAGGTGCTAAAATGGCAGGGCAGTACAAAACCCCCACAAATGACCCCATTTTGGAAAGTAGACACCCCAAGGAATTTGCTGAGAGGCATGTTGAGCCCATTGAATATTCATTTTTTTTGTCCCAAGTGATTGAATAATGACAAAAAAAAAAAAAAAAATTACAAAAAGTTGTCACTAAATGATATATTGCTCACACAGGCCATGGGCATATGTGGAATTGCACCCCAAAATACATTTAGCTGCTTCTCCTGAGTATGGGGATACCACATGTGTGGGACTTTTTGGGAGCCTAGCCACGTACGGGGCCCCGAAAACCAATCACTGCCTTCAGGATTTCTAAGGGCGTACATTTTTGATTTTACTCCTCACTACCTATCACAGTTTTGAAGGCCATAAAATGCCCAGATGGCATAAAACCCCCCCAAATGACCCCATTTTGGAAAGTAGACACCCCAAGCTATTTGCTTTGAGGCATGTTGAGTCCATGGAATGTTTTATATTTTGACACAAGTTGCGGGAAAGTGACAAATTTTTATTTTTTTTATTTTTTTTTGCACAAAGTTGTCACTAAATGATATATTGCTCACACAGACCATGGGCATATGTGGAATTGCACCCCAAAATACATTTAGCTGCTTCTCCTGAGTATGGGGATACCACATGTGTGAGACTTTTTGGGAGCCTAGCCGCGTACGGGGCCCCGAAAACCAATCACTGCCTTCAGGATTTCTAAGGGCGTACATTTTTGATTTTACTCCTCACTGCCTATCACAGTTTCGGAGGCCATGGAATGCCCAGGTGGCACAAACCCCCCCAAATGACCCCATTTTGGAAAGTAGACACCCCAAGCTATTTGCTGAGAGGCATGGTGAGTATTTTGCAGCTCTCATTTGTTTTTGAAAATAAAGAAAGACGAGAAAAAAAAATTTTTTTTTTCTTTTTTCAATTTTCAAAACTTTGTGACAAAAACTGAGGTCTGCAAAATACTCACTATACCTCTCATCAAATAGCTTGGGGTGTCTACTTTCCAAAATGGGGTCATTTGGGGGGGTTTTTTGCCACCTGGGCATTCCATGGCCTCCGAAACTGTGATAGGCAGTGAAGAGTGAAATCAAAAATTTACGGCCTTAGAAAGCCTGAAGGCGGTGCTTGGTTTTTGGGGTCCCGTACGCGGCTAGGCTCCCAAAAAGTCCCACACATGTGGTATCCCCATACTCAGGAGAAGCAACAGAATGTATTTTGGGGTGTAATTTCACATATTCCCATGGCATGTTTGAGCAAAATATCATTTAGTGACAACTTTGCGCAAAAAAAAATAAAAAAAATAAAAAATTGTCTCTTTCCCGCAACTTGTGTCACAATATAAATTATTCCATGGACTCAACATGCCTCTCAGCAAATAGCTTGGGGTGTCTACTTTCCAAAATGGGGTCATTTGGGGGGGTTTTGAACTGTCCTGGCATTTTATGCACAACATCTAGAGGCTTATGTCACACATCACCCACTCTTCTAACCACTTGAAGACAAAGCCCTTTCTGACACTTATTGTTTACATAAAAAAATAATTTTTTTTTGCAAGAAAATTACTTTGAACCCCCAAACATTATTTTTTTTTTAAAGCAAATGCCCTACAGATTAAAATGGTGGGTGTTTCATTTTTTTTTTTCACACAGTATTTGCGCAGCGATTTTTCAAACGCATTTTTTGGGGAAAAACACACTTTTTTACATTTTAATGCACTAAAACACACTATATTGCCCAAATGTTTGGTGAAATAAAAAAGATGATCTTAGGCCGAGTACATGGATACCAAACATGACATGCTTTAAAATTGCGCACAAACGTGCAGTGGCGACAAACTAAATACATTTTTAAAAGCCTTTAAAAGCCTTTACAGGTTACCACTTTAGATTTACAGAGGAGGTCTACTGCTAAAATTACTGCCCTCGATCTGGCCTTCGCGGTGATACCTCACATGCATGGTGCAATTGCTGTTTACATTTGACGCCAGACCGACGCTTGCGTTCGCCTTAGCGCGAGAGCAGGGGGGACAGGGGTGCTTTTTTTTTTTTTTTTTTTTTTTCATTATTATTATTATTTTTTTATCTTATTTTTAAACTGTTCCTTTCATTTTTTTTTTTTTAAATCATTTTTATTGTTATCTCGGGGAATGTAAATATCCCCTATCATAGCAATAGGTAGTGACAGGTACTCTTTTTTGCAAAAATTGGGGTCTATTAGACCCTAGATTTCTCCTCTGCCCTCAAAGCATCTGACCACGCCAAGATCGGTGTGATAAAATGCTTTCCCAATTTCCCAATGGCGCTGTTTACATCCGGCGAAATCTAAGTCATAAAATGCTCGTAGCTTCCGATTTCTTAGGCCATAGAGATGTTTGGAGCCACCCTGGTCTCTGATCAGCCCTATGGTCAGCTGGCTGAATCACCGGCTGCTTTCTCAGGTTCCCTGTTGAGACAGGAGAGCCAGAGAAAAACACGGAAGACGTTGGGGGAGGGGGGGCATTCCCTCCCACTGCTTGTAAAAGCAGTCTAGAGGCTAATTAGCCGCTAGGATTGCTTTTACATGAAAGCTGACCGCTGGCTGAAAAGAATGATACCAAGATGATACCTAAACCTGCAGGCATCATTCTGGTATAACCACTCAAAGTCGTGAATGGCGTACCTGAAGACAAAAAAATGGTTAACAATAAAGCACAGTAAACGGTAAGGTATAAAAAATTGTATACCTGAAAAGCAAACATGATAAAACATAACAACAATAAAACATTGCAGAATAGAATACAGTAAAAAAGAGCAGAACAATAGAGAGAGAATAGAGAGAGAGAGAACAATAAAACGCCAACTATTTTTTTTTTTTTTTTTATATTTTTGTTTGTGTTTTTTTTTTTTTTTTTCACTTTTTTTTGTAACTAACTTTTATAACTGTAACCGGTTCCAGGTTCGGGTCTCTCAAAATGCGATGGCATCTTGGGAGACCCTGTGAAAGTGTGCCTAGTCTGTGCAATGCTGTACCCTACGCTAATAGTCAACTAGTGAATGGTAGCGTTCAAAACATTCACCAATGCAAAGACCAGGATTGTCCGGACAGGAGGGACAATAATAGCGGGCGTCACGCCTATATCCGCGCTTGCTGCAGACACAACATCTTTTTTGGGGGGGTTCGTTGGGTAGGGGTACTCGGGAGGACATAAAAATGCCTCTCATGCAGCTGACTGAATTTGGTTGGGGATGTGAATGGGGGAAGTACGGGCGCTGCAGAAGCGGTGGGTTCCCAATTAGGATTGGCGAATGCAGCAGGAAGGGCACTATGGGCACGACGGGCCTGTGTTTGTCTTTTTGGTGGCAGCGGGACACTACTTGTGCTTGCCACCTCACCAGCTTGAACTGCACTTATGGGACTCGCCACGTCACCAAGTGTTACTGCAGTGCTGGTTTGACTACGACCGGGGTGTACTAGGCCGCTGGCGCTTGCCAGTTCACCAAAACGCTACCAAAAAAACTGTTAGCGATCGCAGGGATCAGGCCTGACTCTGCGAACGCTGCAGTTATGCGTTTAGTGTTTTGTAAGTGACAGTGATCGATCGATACTGCACTTGGGTGGGCTGGGCCGGGCCGGGCGGAGGGGCAAAACGCAGGTGCTAGCAGGTATCTGGGCTGATCCCGCTAACACTGCGTTTGTGGGAACCCTAAACTGCTGGGGACGCCAGTATAGATCTGATCGGATCAGGTATTGATCCGATCAGATACTATACCACTAAGGGAGGTGTATGCTGCGTGCGTGGGTGTTAGCGGTACTGGCGCTAATCTGACGCTGCCTGGGGCTGGTGCTTGCCAGTTCACCAAAACGCTACCAAAAAAACTGTTAGCGATCGCAGGGATCAGGCCTGACTCTGCGAACGCTGCAGTTATGCGTTTAGTGTTTTGTAAGTGGCAGTGATCGATCGATACTGCACTTGGGTGGGCTGGGCGGAGGGACAAAATGCAGGTGCTAGCGGGTATCTGGGCTGATCCCGCTAACACTGCGTTTTTGGGAACCCTAAACTGCTGGGGACACTAGTATAGATCTGATTGGATCAGATATTGATCCGTTCAGATACTATACCACTAAGGGAGGCGTATGCTGCGTGCGTGGGTGTTAGCGGTACTGGCGCTAATCTGACGCTGCCTGGGGCGACGCATATCACCGCCGGGCGATCGGGGGGCTAAACCTTTATTCGGTAATAAACGGCGGGTGCCCTGACACTATAAAAAATAAACAAACTAACCAGCGTCACCCGTAACGGTTATACGGTGATCAGTGGTGAAAGGGTTAACTAGGGGGCAATCAAGGGGTTAAAACATTTATTAGGTAGTATATGGGGGTCCCTGTCGCTATAAAACACTGACGGCGAACCTAAATATTTACGTCCCTAACTACCGTCACCAGCGACACTAATACAGCGATCAGAAAAATGATCGCTTAGCAACACTGGTGACAGGGGGTGATCAAGGGGTTAAAACTTTATTAGGGGGGTTAGGGGGGTACCCTAGACCTAAAGGGGGCCTAAGACTCACTGCCCTAACACACTAACTGACACAAACTGACACCAATACAGTAATCAGAAAAAAAAAAAAAAAAAACCTGCTTGGTGTCAGTTTGTGACAGGGGGGGGGGTGATCGGGGGGGGGATCGGGGGGCGATCGGGGGGGGGATCGGGGTGAAATGTGTGCCTGGCATGTTCTACTGTGTGTGTGTGTTTGGTGCACTCACATTACAGTCTTCTCTCCTCGGCCCGGAACGGAAAATACCGAGCCGAGGAGAGATGACATCATTTCCTCTGCCTCTGTGTACAATACAGAGGCAGGGAAATGATCCCATTGGCTGGGAGCGATCGCGAGGGGGGGGCCACGAATGGATGGCCTCCCCCTCACCACCGATCGCCGGGGGACATTTGCCGACCGCCGCAGGCACCGGGGGGGGGTCCGATCGGACCCCCCACCCGCGGGCAGGCAGGGATGTACAGGTAAGCCCTTTTGCCTGCCCGTGCCGCTTTGTCGACGTACATCGTCGTGCGGCGGTCGGCAAGTGGTTAAAAGATTAAAAAATTTGCAGCGTGACAAATGTGCTATCTCCATTACCAATGCTAGTTTTACCAGACTGAGCACTTCCGTCTCGTACTTGATTCAGAGCATGCATGGAATTTTGTGTGTCGGAATTGTGTACACACGCTCGGAATTTACGACAACGGATTTTGTTGTCGGAAAATTTCAGATCCAGCTCTCAAATTTTTATTGTCGGAAACTCCGACAGAAAATGTCCGATGGAGCCTACACAAGGTCGGAATTTCCAACAACAATCTCACATTGAACATTTGTTTTCTGAAATTCCGATCGTCTGTACACGGCATAAGACAATACAGTGTGGTACTGCAAAAAAAAGGAGCTCGCAAACTATTAAACGGTTTTGCCACTGGCCATTTTGTATGAAGTTGGGGGATGTAGACTTTCCTATAGTTTTTTCTCTTAATTTAGGCGTATTACCAGTGGATGAAAAAATCAGGTATCACAACAAAAACTACCAAAAATAAAACCTTTTTATTTGAGTTTCAATAAATTAGATTCAGGTGATGCTGCTGTATTTAAGCCAAATGTAAAATTTAAACAAAAACAATTATGCATTCAAAAGATGTGATAACAGAATACAATGTCGCAGATACTGGCTGTGAAAACCGTACTGTCCAGTAACACCATAAACAGCTTAAAGGCATTTCCTAAGCATGTAATTTAGAGCTCTTTCACACTGGGGCGGTTTGCAGGCGTTATTGCGCTAAAAATACCGTCTGCAAACCGACCCAAAACAGCCGCTACTGTTTGTTCAGTGTGAAAGCCTGAGGGCTTTCACACTGAAGCGGTGCGCTGGCAGGAGAAGAAAAAAACTCCTGCAAGCCGCATCTTTGGAGCGGTGAAGGAGCGGTGTATTCACCGCTCCTAAACCGCTCCTGCCCATTGAAATCAATGGGGCAGCGCGGCTATACTGCGGCAATACCGCGGCTATAGCCGCGCTATGCGAGCAATTTTAACCCTTTTTCGGCCGCCAGCGGGGGTTAAAACTGCACCGCTAGCGGCCGAATACCGCAGCAAAAACGACGGTAAAGCAGCGCTAAAAATAGCGCTGTTTTACCGCCGACGCCCCCACCGCCCCAGTGTGAAAGCAGCCTAAAAGTATTGTTTTTTTTTCATGTCATCCTCAAAGTCATATTACAAAGACCCTCTCCCTGCTGTACGGTATTTTACAAAAAAATGTTTTTCCTTTGTTAAAGCAAATCTAAGGTCACAGCCTACACTTTTGTTTTAAAACATCAGCATTGTAATGACAATGCAAATAAAAGTTATATTTGACAATAAAATATAAGCATACTTTGAAAATCTCCTTTCATGTTATATATGAGGTTTGCTTCTCTGTTGGCCATCTCTTTCCACGATTTCCTGGATTCCCTGAATGTTTTACAGCTTCTCCTTTGCTGTTTACTTTCAGTTACTAAGGACTACATATCCCATGGTACCCTTTTTGCCTGCAAGCATTGATTCCTGTATGGACTCCAGCTCCTTTACCTCCTCCTCTCAGCACCTTTATACAGTAGTTCAGAAGAAAGGCTCTGTGAAATGTGTGACACAGCAGTGGCTACTCACAGGGCATAGTGAATACATGTCACAGAATAAGGAAGTAAATGTGTAGGGATCTTCACAAAGGAGATTTACAAACTGCAAGATCATTCAAATTAATGGGAGTGGGCTAGAAATAATTTAAATGCAATGTAGAAATGAATATATAATTTTAAATGTTGACCATAGATACTCGTCATATGTCCCCTATGGCACTGTACAGCTCTCCATGTGTTGTTGATGATAGCTTACCTTTTTTTTAAAAATGGGCAGAACTTAGCATCAATATTCAACCTCTTTAGACATTAATAGGGTTTAACCACATGCCGACCGCCCTGCCATCGTTCGATGGTGGCAGAATGGCTCCCTGCGTGAATCGCTGTAGCTGTACGGCGACCGCTTTAATCACTTTCGGACTGGCTCACGCCGATATATGTTAGCACTTTAAAGAGGGAGCTAGCTACCATAACCCCGGGTATCCACTTCTTCAGTGAGCGGTCCGGTTTCTGATAAAAGTGGTCTCTGCGGCAAATTCGCCGCAAGATCTCTTTTATCGGCGGTGGGAGAGGGCCCCCCACCGTTCTCTGCTGCCCTCCGCCGATAAAAGAGATCTTGCGGCGAATTTGCCGCAGAGACCACTTTTATCGGAAACCGGACCGCTCACTGAAGAAGTGGATACCCGGGGTTATGGTAGCGGCGGAGGTGATCGGGTCCTCTTCCTGGCTTGGTGAGGGGAAGATGGCCACCACTCGTCTCCATACCATTGCAGGGCGGAAGCAGCGTCAAAACGTCACTTCTGCCCATAGCTCTTAAAGCAACATTTTTTTTCATGCTTTTTTTTCAATTACAAGGGATGTTCGCCTATGGCAATTTTTAAGGGTAAAAGTTTGTCACCATTCCACGAGCAGGCGCAATTTTGAAGCATGACATGTTGGGTATCAATTTATTCGGTGTAACATTATCTTTCACAATATAAAAGAAAACAAGTGGGCTAACTTTATAGATAAATTCTTTTTTGTAAATTCTTTTTTGTAACTTTACTGTTGTCTTATTTTTTATTCAAAAAAGTGTATTTTTTCCAAAAAAAGTGCTCTTGTAAGACCGCTGCGCAAATACGGTGTAACAGATAGTATTGCAATGACCGCCATTTTATTCTCTAGGGTACTGGAAAAAAATTAATAATGTTTTGGGATTCTAAGTAATTTTATAGCAAAAAAAACAGTTTTTACCTTGTAAACAACAAATCTCAGAAAGAGGCTCGGTCCTTACGTGGTTAAGGGGTATAGGGGGCACGCATGCGATCGCTCGTGACAGAGCAGGAACGTGGATCTGTGTGTGTAAACACACAAATCCACGTCCTGTTAGGGGAGAGGAAACAGATCGTGTGTTCCTAGTATATAGGAACACCGATCGGTCTCCTCCCCCGGTCAGTCCCATCCCCCCACAGTTAGAACACACAGTGAGGGAACACATTTAACCCCTTGATCGCCCCCTAGTATTAACTCCTTCCCTGCCAGTGACATTTATACAGTAATCAGTGGCTATTGATAGCTCTGATCGCTGTATAAATGTCAATGGTTTCAAAAAAGTGTCCGATAAAAATTGCAGATCACCGTCATTACTAGTAAAAAAAAAAAAATTACAAAAATACCATAAATCAATAACCTATTTTGTAGGCGCTATAACTTTTGTGCAAACCAATCAATATACGCTTATTGCAATTTTTTTTTTTTTTTACCAAAAATATGTAGAAGATTACATATCGGCCTAAACTGAAGAAAAACATTTTTTTTTTTTTAATTGGGATATTTATTATAGCAAAAAGTAAAAAATATTGTGTCTTTTTTCAAATTTGTCGCTCTTTTTTGTTTATAGCACAAAAAATAAAAACCGCAGAGGTGATCAAATACCACCAAAAGAAAGCTTTATTTGTGGAAAAAAGGACATCAATTTTGTTTGAGTACAGCGTCACACGACAATTTTCAGTCAAAGTGACGCCAGTCCCGTATCGCAAAAAATGGCACGGTCAGGAAGGGGGTAAATCCTTCCGGGGGTGAAGTGGTTAATGATATACAGTGGAACCTTGGATTACGAGCATAATTCGTTCCAGAAAAAATGCTTGTAATCCAAAGCAGTCGTGTATCAAATATCAAATACATGGTTACATGGTTAGTAATGTTGAATAAAGACACCAGTCCATCGAGTTCAACTTGAGCGAGTGTGGGTGCGTGTCTACAATTATCCCTATTTTTTTATTTTTTTATTTAAGGTACCCACACATAGCACTGTGTCAATTTTTACACAGCGCTCCACACATATATCGCACACTCACATCAGTCCCTACCCTCAAGGAGCCAAGGAATCCAAGGTCCCTAACATTCATATACTAGGGCCAATTTTGGACAGAAGCCAATTAGCCTAATAAATAATACTCGTGTATCAAACTCAGATAATTCGTTCCACAGTGACTTCAATTGTATGCAGTACCGCATGTGGCCAAAGGTGGGGGGGGGGGGCGCTGGAGACACACGGAAACACTCAGAAACCACTCGGAGCCATTCGGATACACTCGGCGAGGCTCGGAAACACTCAGGAACTGAGTGTTTCCAAGTGGATCCGAGTGGCTCCGAATGTCCCTGTCGCCTCCCGCACCTCTGGCTAAATGCGGTACCCCACACCGCAGAGGCTTGAATCCTACTCGTTTTGCGAGACAATGCTTGCAAACCGAGTCAGGATTTACTAAAAAAAAATAACGACTCGTATTGCGAAACGCTCATTAACCGCGTTACTCGCAATCCGAGGTATTACTGTATTCAAGTTTTGCGGATTTAAAGCATGATTTGACAAACTCAGACAGATTTGCTCAGCCCTAATCATTAGTAAAGGTAACTGATATTAATTGCAACTGGCAGACCATCATCAGCCCATATATGGCCAGGATCAATGACACTCACTGTACAATAAACCGTAATTACAAAGTTACAAGGCAAAATTACAAGCATTTATGGAACTAGCAGAAATGTCCCATAAAAAATAATGGTGTTTGCTTGGTTGTATTTATGTCAATTGCACAAGCAGTTTTCTTTTAAACCTTATTTGACTAAAGCGTATGGTGTTAGCATATAGGTGGCAACCCTGAAGTCCCAGATTCATTTTGTATCAGGAAACTATCTGCATTGAATTTGTATGTCCTTCCCATGTCTGACTGGGTCTACAGCCTTAAGCCTCGTACACACGGTACGATTGTTAGCCAACCGAGCGTCTGTTTTTTGTCAAAAGGGCGTGTGCCAAGATCTTGTCTTGCATACTAACGGACCGGTACACAATTGTCGTGCCACAAACAGGAATGTAGTGACGTACTACAAGGAATTTCAGCTCTTGAGCCCCACCCTTTGGGCCCCCTCTGCTAATTTCATGTTTGGTGAGCATTGATTCCGAGCATGAGTGTTTGTACTTTCGTCTTTTGTGTGACAGATTTGTGTACTAACCATACGAAAATCTGACGTCAAATCGCTGTCTGCCGAAAATTTACTAGCCTGCCATCCAACATTTGTTGGCCTAAAGTTGGACTACAATTGTCAAAAGGAGCATACTAATGGTAACATACTTCTCTTTTAAAGCAATAGTAAACCGCAGTTGATGGCAAAAGAAAATCCCCTGCAAGGCAATGTCATAATGTGCTAGTGTAGCACCCTCCTAAGTAGGTGCTGGAAGAGAGTATAGTTTTTGGGCCTTTCTGCTTACCAGGAAGTCTGCTAGGTAAATTTAGATGCTCTCTGCCTACCAGGGAGCAGGGATCCATTGATAGGGTCTGCTCATGGTGCTCAAATGCTGCTCATGTTGTCTGAATGTTTTACACTGGTCCAATAGGATGGGGCATATTGGACAGTGGGAGGAAACCTGACAAGTGAGAGCATAGTTACAGCCCTGACCATTGGCAGAGGAAAATGCCTCAATGCATGCTTTTTAACTGTATATATGCCAAGGGCACATGTGCTTGGAGTCTTCGGCTGGAGAGCGGGGTCCGGGAGGGAGGGGGTGGCTGCCCCTCCTCTGCACAGGCTGCCATGTGGCTTTAGGTGGTTGACCTGATGGCCAGAATCTGAGTAAAGCTGCAACCCAGATGCCCTGTAAATCTGACTGGAAGGGAGACACACCAGGAAGGATCTGTTTCTGTCTACTCTGAGTACAGATCTCTGTCATGGGGCCTGTCCTGTGAGGGCCATCCCTTCAGCTAGTAGAGTCAGTGGACGGGTGTCAGCCAAAGGGGATGATAGAGAGTGCCCTGAGGATAAAACTGTTTCATTGAGTCTATTTCCAGAGCAAGCAAAGGACTTATTTCACCTAGTATGGTGTAGCAGAGAGTCTGCTAACACATTCAACCTGGTGAGGCCAAGTGAGAGTTGTCCTTATCTGTAAAAAGTTCTAGTTGGAGTATTCCATTATTACCTTCTCCCATCCAAGTTCTAACAATGAATGAGCTCTACCACAGGACGCTGAGCTGCACGCTGTGCTCCGTTGGGCTGGTGTTATCTGATACATGGCCCCATTATCCCGCAACTGTTGCCGCTATTGTTGCCAATGGCTGGCGCTTATTAGATGGTACAGTCTACATTCCAGGGTGTCAATCAAGAGGCAGTCGGCTTACTACAAGCATGTGAAGACAGGAGTAACAGGAGGGAAGCTGAGCTGGGTCACCAACATTGAGGAGTGGTGAGACTCTCCAGGGACCTGCCTACATAGCCCCCATCCATCTTCCACTGGGGTGGTACCTACAGCTATCGCTGATCCATGTGACTGCGGCTGCTAATGCGGTCTTGGAGACTGTATTCCGCTATTTACTGTACCCCCTGCAACTGGGAAGGCGTCTTATTTATAAAGGCATTAGGAATAAGCTGAACACCCCCTGGTTCGGTTCGCGGCAGAAGATGCGAACTGACAAAAAGTTTGTTCGAACACCGTTAAAGTCTATGGGACCCGAACGTGAAAAATCAAAAGTGCTAATTTTAAAGGTTAATATGCAAGTTATTGTCATAAAAAGTGTTTGAGGACCCGGGTCCTGCCCCAGGGGAAATGTATAAAAGCAAAAAAAAGTCAGTTTTTAAAAAATATTCCTTTAAATATTGTGCCTGGGGGTGACTATAGTATGCCTGTAAAGTGGCAAATTTTTCCCGTGTTTAGAACAGTGCCTGCAGCAAATGACATTTCTAAAAGAATAAAAGTCATTTAAAACTGCTTGCGGCTGTAATGTATTGTCGGGTCCCGGAAATATAGATGAAAATCATTGAGAAAAACGGCATGGGTCCCCCCCCCCCCCCCTCCAGCCCATTACCAAGCCCTATGGGGCTGGTATGGATATTAAGGGGAACCCTGCACTCAAATTTAAAAAAAAAAGGCGTGGGGCCCCCAGGCCCTATATACTCTAAACAGCAGTATACAGGCGGTCCCCGGGTTACAAACAAAATAGGGACTGTAGGTTTGTTCTTAAGTTGAATCTGTTTGTAATTTGGAACATGTACATTTTTTAAGTGTAGCTCCAGCCAAAAAAATCTATTTTTAAGCTTTTTGGATAACATAGGGAAGGGTTATCACCCCTGTAACATTTGTTTTGCTGTCTGTGCCCCTGTTCAGAAGATTTCACCTCACTTTCTGTGTCATCGACAATTGGATTTTTAAAATTTTGGGGGGTTATTAGGGAAACAAGATTGGTGATAAAGCACCAGTGGAGACACCTTTTTCCCATATTAACTCTTACAGGAGAGAATTTCCCTTCCTAGGGGTAGATTTCCTCTCACTTACTGTTGTCTCCCTCTGTTTGTAAGTGGGAGTCGTTTGTAAGTCGAATGTTTGAAAATAGGGGACCGCCTGTATATACTATACGACCTGCCCTATATACTCTGCAAAAAATTGGGCCTTAGGTGTTGGACACTGTAAGCCCTTACAGTTACTCTTGGTGGGCGCTGGAATGGGCCCTTCTGTGAAATATTATAGCAAGAATTGTAATTACATGCCCCTGTTAAACAGGGGCAGAAAAATTGGGCCTTTGGTGGTGGTGGTGCCACAACACTGTAAGCCCTCACAGTTACTTTTGGTGGGTGCAGGAACGGGCCCTGCTGTGAAATATTATATCAAGAATTGTAATTACATGCCGCTGTTAAAAAGGGGCAGAAAAATTGGGCCTTTGGTGGTAGTGGTGGTGCCACAACACTGTAAGCCCTCACAGTTACTCTTGGTGAGGGCAGGAACAGGCCCTGTTGTGAAATATTATATCAAGAATTGTAATTACATGCCACTGTTAAACAGGGGCAGAAAAAATGGGCCTTTAGTGGTGGTGGTGCCACAACACTGTAAGCCTTCACAGTTACTCTTCGTGGGTGCAGGAACGGGCCCTGCTGTGAAATATTAGATCAAAAATTGTAATTACACCCCCCTGTTAAACAGGGGTAGAAAAATTGGGTCTTAGGCAATGGTGGTGGTGGCACAACACTGTAAAGCCTCACAGATACTCTTGTTGAGCGCAGCAATGGGCCCTGCTGTGAAATATTAGACCAAAAATTGTAATTACATGCCCCTGTTAAACAGGGGCAGAAAACTTGGGCCTTAGGCAGTGGTGGGGGTGGTGGTGGCACAACACTGTAAAGCCTCACAGATACTCTTGTTGAGCGCAGGAACGGGCCCTGCTGTGAAATATTAGATCAAAAAATTTAATTATGCGCCCCTTTTTAAACAGGGGCAGATAAATTGGGCCTTATGCAGTGGTGGTAGTGCCACAGAACTGTAACCCCTCACAGATTCTCTTGTTGAGTGCAGGAACGAGCCCTGCTGTGAAATATTTGATCAAAAAGTGTAATTACATGCCCCTGTTAAACAGGGGCAGAAAAATTGGGCCTTAGGCAGTGGTGGTGGTGCCCTGAACAAAAAATATTCTTAGAAGCTATCATCATGAAGATTGAGGAGGAATAGGATAATCACTCAGCATAATAGGATAGTCACTCAGCATAGGCAGTTTCAATGGATCCCACATCCATAGAAAAATCAATCAGTTACATCAGCATCAGGTGCTTGGTGATCCAAGACTGATTTATTTTTATGAATATGAGCTGATCAACAGAGTCTGTGGACAGGCGTGCTCTGTGATCGGTTACAAAGCCTCCAGCAGCACTGAATGTGCGTTCAGAAATAACGCTGGATGCAGGACAGGCCACTTGCTCAATTGCATATTGAGCAAGCTCTGACCAGTGGTCCATCCTCAAGACTCAGTAAACCAGTGGATGTTCTGTTGGAAAGGTCTCTAAGTCTGATCTTGCCCCTAGATATTCCTGCACCATGTAATTCAGACGCTGGCGATGGTTGCTGGAACCGATCAGACCTTGGAGCTGAGGACTGAAGAATTGTCTGAAGGCATCGGTCAGCCGGCCACCTTCTCTACCGCTCTTTCTGTGACTGAACGAAGCCTCAACAACATGTTGTCCAGCACCAGGTAATTGTGACCTCCCAGGCTCTGGAAACACATTGCGCAAACCTTTCTGCAAGGCCTCCTGAAGATGTTTCATCCTCTGCTCCCTCTGCGAAGCCTGGATAAGTTCTGCAACCTTACCCTTGTAACGTGGATCAGGAAGGGTTGCCAGCCAGTAATGATCCCTCTCCTTGATACCACGAATCCTAGGGTCCTTTCGCAGGCTTTGCAGGATCAGGGAGGCCATGCAGCGTAAGTTTGCAGAGGCATTGAATCCTGAGTACTCTGGATCACTAAGGATCACATGATCCGCAACCACCTCCTTCCAGGCACATACAACTCCATGGGTTTCTGGGGACTGAAAACCCTGCTACTGATGCTGAGTGTTATCCTCCACCTCCATGCTGACACAATCCTCCTCCTCCTCCTCCTCTTCTTCTTCCTGTGTGATCGGTATCCAGAAATAATATCTGGATAAAGGGGGCCTTGAGAGGTTAGGGAGTCTTCCTCTTCCTCCCGCTGCTCTGCCTCAAATGCCCTGTCCATTATTCCACAAAGCTTGTGCTCCAACAGGAAGACAAGAGGGTCTTGCCTCATGGCCTCCTCAAATGGTGACAGAACAGTGCATGCATCCTTGATCAGTAGCCACTGGCGTGGTGAAAAAAAGCCAAGCTCCCCTGACCCTGTCCTGCTGCCATACTCACACAGGTACTCATTGATGGCACACGCCGCTGCAGCATTGCCAACGTGGAGTTCCACCTGGTGGGCATGTCAGAGATGAGGCGGTTCTTGGGCAGGTTGCATTCCCTTTGAAGGTCAGCCAGCCGAACACTGGCATTATATGACCGTCGGAAATGACCACAGACTTTCCTGGCCTGCCTCAGGAGATCCTGTAAGCCTGGGTACCTGCTCAAGAACCACTGTACACCACCAGAAAAGTAGTAGCAACTGCACTATGGGTGCACGGTACTGTGTACACCGACTGAAGTATATTATAAAAAGTACACCAGGAATGGCTAGGAATGGCCTGCAGTCAGATATAGGCTACACTGGATGTAATATATATATATATAGTGGGAAGATTAGCTCGTGGGGATCACCTTTTCTGAGTAACAGTCAGCAAACGGCACTTTCTTTAAAATCTGGTGGATGCCAGGTTTATTTACAGGAGGTTTGCAAAATAAAAATAAACAAAACAGTAAAGTAAATTTGTGCCGTCCGGCGCTAACTAATCAAACAGTCTCCTCTCTAGACAGTGCGGGGCTGGTCCCTGTCACCCACAAAACATGCGGTAAAGCAAACCTTTTTAGTCCAATAGCCAGAGCTCCTCTCACTCAGGTTCCTTCCTGAGTCTCAAAACCAGAGCCCTGTTGAGCTCTGTTCCTGGTTATTTAAAGTCCACCTGAGTCTGGGCTCAAGTGGACCAGAACATCCGGACCAGAACACAGCCTGTCACAGAGGCTGAAAAAACCAGGGCCGGATTCCGGTTCAATCCCTTACAACAGAATGAATGCGAGGTGAAATGTAGCGATTATCCACTATATCACCTCGCATACCGTCACAATATATATATATATATATATATTAATATATATAAAGGAGACTGACTGTATATATATATATTTAATACACTGCAGCTAACTGAATAACCTGCCTGCCTGAAGTATATTAGAAAAAGTACACCAGGAATGGCCTGTAGTCAGATATAGGCTTGGCTACACTGGATGCAATGTGTATATATATATATATATATATATATATATATATATATATATATATATATATATATATATATATATATATATATGTATGTATGTATATATATATATATATATATATATATATATATATATAAAGACTGACTGTACATATATATTAAATGCACTGCAGCTAACTGAATAACCTGCCTGCTCAATCTAAATCACAAATCACACTCTCTCTCCGTTCACGCCAACAACACACTACACAGGGCCGACGTGCAGGCAGCCTTATATAGTGTGGGGCGTGGACTTAGTCCCCCTGAGCCATAATTGGCCAAAGGCACCATGCCTTTGGCCAATTATGGCTCTCTTAGCTGAGGGCTCTGGGATTGGCCAAAGCATGCAGGTCATGGTGCATGCTTTGGCCAATCATCATACAGCAATGCACTGCGAGCCCGACGAATGGGCGAACACCCGATACATGAAGCTCATCCCTAAAAGCCATATACTCAGTAACTATCTCCCCAGATCCAATACTGACCAGTCTATTACACCAGTCCACACAAACAACTGGGACACCTGTTATTGGACTTTGATAAGCACTCGGGTGCCACCTGATAGAGGTTGGGACTGGGAGCACAATTGTTTCATTTTAGCCCTGTCATGGATCTACACCCAATATTGGACTCATGATCACTCAAGCCATTGCACTCAGTCCAATTTCTGAGAAGATATACTTTTAGACTGTCCGGATATGCCCTACAGCCATTTGGGCCAGCTAACTAGCTGCCAGCCTGCCACCCATACATAATTTTTGTTACACTCTGCGGCTCTCTTCCAAATATATCTTAATGCTTGAGAACCGTGAGAATATGGTAGTGTCTATGGTATTAGAGGGACAATCGGTGCCAATAGCATACATTTAGCCCCGATCGGAACAAGTAGTGCTCGGTACCAGACTACTCTATACCCAGACCTCCAGGCCATGATACCTGGAAGTTTTCTACTAGGATGATTGCATTGCAGTATGACTGCATGTCTGAGCGGCATCCTGTGTGTATTGTTGAAGTGACATTGTTGTCCCTTTTTAACCAATTTTTAATGGTGTTTAGAGGGGTGGGCCATTGTTCATTATTCCTATTTGAACCACACTTTTCTGTATAAAAAAAGCTTATATCACCCATTACACATACCGTGAAAGAGGGTCACTGCGGGCATCAGTCAGATTGACTCCACACTTCCTCCTCCTGACTCGTGGGTTTGGCTAATAGGTAAGAGTCAGTACCCTGGTATTTGACAGGGACTTTGCCTATTATTAGCCATATGGTTCCTGTGCGGAACAATGCAACTATCTCTACGTGAGTGTTAGGAATAGGTGTCTGTTTAGGTGAGAAAGTTGCCTCTGCAGAGAGGACAGTCTCACTGTAAGTATGAGAGACTGTATAGTTGCCACATGTTTGTGTATTTTCTTTGCAGGCTTGCAAGGAGTCTTTATACCTCAATGGAGGTTGCCTATGGAAACATTATTGTACATATGTAATGTTATTGTTGTAGTATATTTAGTTAGGATGCTTAACCATTTTCCCTACCAATCAGTCTATGTTTGGCAGGGAGTGCACTCATACAGTGCACTTGGTAGATGCTCCTTTGAAAAAAACTTGTAAAATATCTTTGTTCAGCAGATGCTTTATATTTTTTCACTCTAAATATTTGTGCTTATCGGCCACATATGGGGTATGCCCCATGGCTTTGTATACATGTTGCATTCCCTCTTTCCCTTTTCCAAGTTTGTGGGATACTCCTTGTAATTTTTTGTACAGGCATTTTGTAGGGGCAGCTGCCCAAAGCCAATGCTTATTTTGGCGGGAGGGGGGGGGGGGGTGGATGTAGCACCCTCCTAGGTAGGTGCTAGAAGAGATCAAAGAAAAAAAGAGAAGAAAAACAAAAAGGGGATTCTCAACTGCTCCTAAATACCGATCCGAACATCCCCCTTTAGAACATACTGGCCATATCTTGGCCTGAACCTGTAATGGGGATTTCTAAACGGTTCCACCGTCTAAACCAAGTATCTCGGATGATAGATAGCAATCCTGAGACACTAAGATTTAGCAGTCCTCTGAGTTATAATTAAATCCAAAAGAAAAACGTGACAAGCACAAAGAAACTCTTCTTTGAGGACAATTCAGTGATATAGGTACAAATCTTTATTGAAGACTATCCAAAAGTAAATTACTGTTAAACTACAACCCTATTCCCAGTACACAATAAACATTTAATGTGTACTGGGAATAGGGTTGTAGTTTAACAGTAATTTACTTTTGGATAGTCTTCAATAAAGATTTGTACCTATATCACTGAATTGTCCTCAAAGAAGAGTTTCTTTGTGCTTGTCACGTTTTTCTTTTAGGTGCTAGAAGAGAGTATAGTTTTTGGGTCTTTCTGCTTACCAGGAAGGCTGCTAGGTAAATTTAGATACTCTCTCCCTACCAGGGAGCAGTGATCCATTGATAGTGATCCACAGATTCTGCTAGTGTTGTCTGAATGTTTCACACTGGTCCAATAGGATGGGACATATTGGACAGTGGGAGGAAACATGACAAGTGAGAGCATAGGCATACAGTAGTTGCAGCCATGGCAATTGGCATAAGAAAACGCCTCAATGCATGCTGGGTTACTCTATATATGCCAAGGGCACATGTGCTCAGGGTCTTCGGCTGGAGAGCGGGGTCCTGGAGGGGGCAGCTGCCCCTCCTCTGCACAGGCTGCCATGTGGCCTTAGGTGGTTGACCTGAGGGCCCGAATCCAAGTATAGCTGCAACCCAGATGCCCTGTAAAGCTGACTGGAAGGGGACACACCAGGAAGGATCTGTTTTTGCATACTTTGAGGACAGAACTGTGTCATGGGGCCTGTCCTGTGAGGGCCATCCCTTCAGCTAGTAGAGCCAGTGGACGGGTGTCAGCCAAAGGGGATGCTAGAGAGTGTCCTGAAGATAAAACAGTTTCATTGAGTCTGCTGCCAGAGCAAGCAAAGGACTTATTTCTCCCATACGAGTGCAGTATGGTATAGCAAAGAGTCTGCTACCACATTTAACCTGGTGAGGCCAAGTGAGAGTTGTCCTCATCTGTAAATAGTTCCAGTTGGAGTATCCCACTATTCCCTTCCCCCATCCAAGTTCCAACAAGAAATACCAGAAAAAACAAAACAAACAAATATACCAAACAAAAACAAACAATTATTGGATAACCAATGGATGAGAGTATGGTTGGTTGTGTGAAAACGCCTAGTAACTGTCTGCAAGTTAATCAGAGGGAGACCCAGGGAAGTCTACACACAGCAATCCCTACAGAGGTAGTGCTACACTAGTATGCACCACATACTAGCACATTGTGACAGACGTACCTTAGAATGAAGCCATCCAGTCCCATGCTGTGACCACTGAGAGGGCTGACATCTTCTCCAGGTCTTCCTTCCAGGTTTGCATCCTCCGGCTACATGAGTGGCCGGGGTGCAATAACGACATCCGTGTGGGAGCCGCCGTTTACGGCACGGGCTTTGAAGGTCCAGCACTGTAAGCCGAACCTTCAGAGAGCACGCGCTGTAACGTTGCAGGCTGCATGCACTCTGAATATCTCCTAAACTGCACAAGTTTGGGAGATATTCACAGTACCTACAGGTAAGCCTTACTATAGGCTTGCCCGTAGGTACAAGTGGTAGAACGAACAGAGTTTACTACCACTTTAAATGTGGTTCAAAGAAATATCCACACTCCACAAAGTTATGCTGCAATCTTCTTAGACTGTACAAAGGCAAGTACAAAGCAAAACAGTTTAGCGCATCCTTTTGTCACACCTCTTGAACAGCTGCGGTGGTTTCTTAAGTGTATCTAAACCCAAAAACAATATTTAATATATTGCAGCTTACAGACATTAGATGTGGTGACTGCATTACATTGTTTCTTTTTAAGGCTTTTTTTCCTTTATTAAAACCTAGTAGCCCTGCACATAACACCCTCCCTGTCCCTGGGTAGCTGCACTCGTTCCTCCACTGTATTTATGGATGCAGTCATGGTTGTCACCTAGGATGGACTTCCAACATGTGTTCACATACATTACAGGGGGCTTGATGATATTATTAGTTTACAAAAGAAAGATATGATTGTTTTGCTTTATATTCTTCTAACAGGAAGTTATAAGGACACTGCATCTCTCTCAAGATCAACAGGTAACATTTTATGTACTTGCTAAAATAAAATCCAATGCAGCCACTCTGTCTAATGACATGGGTAGCATTTATCCCCAAAGGAACCACTGTTTCCCTGGTCCCTTGTTTCCTGTGCCCACAACTCTGCAAGTAGTACCACGCACTTTGACCCGCCTGGGCTTAAGGGGGAAAATTTCTTGAAATATACAGTATCTCACAGAAGTGAGTACACCCCTCACATTTTTGTAAATATTTTATTCTATCTTTTCATGTGGCAACACTGAAGAAATGACACTTTGCTACAATGTAAAGTAGTGAGTGTACAGCTTGTATGTATGTACAGTGAGGGTCGGTTCACACTAGGACGACTTGTCAGGCGACCTAGCCGCCTGACAAGTAGCATCCCGTTCTGTACAATGGAACCGTTCTAATCGGAGCGACGCAAGTCGCTCCGACTTAGAAAAAGGTTCCTGTACTACTTTGGGGGCGACTTGAGGCGACTTGCATAGTCTTCTATATAGAAGTCGTTTTGCAAGTCGCCGCCCCTGTCGTGTCCAGGTCGCCTGAGGCAGTCGCACTGCAAGTCGCACTGCCTCAGTGTAAACCGGGGCTTACAGTGTAAATGTGCTGTCCCCTCAAAATAACTCAACACACAGCCATTAATGTCTAAACCGCTGGCAAAAAAAGTGAGTACACCCCTAAGTGAAAATGTCCAAACTGGGCCCAAAGTGTTAATATTTTGTGTGGCCACCATTATTTTCCAGCACTGCCTTAACCCTCTTGGGCAAGGAGTTCACCAGAGCTTCACAGGTTGCCACTGGAGTCCTCTTCCACTTCTACATGACGACATCACAGAGCTGGTGGATGTTAGAGACCTTGCGCTCCACTACCTTCCGTTTGAGGATGCCCCACAGAAAATTAATAGGGTTTAGGTCTGGAGACATGCTTGGCCAGTCCATCACCTTTACCTTCAGCTTCTTTAGCAAGGCAGTGGTCGTCTTGGAGGTGTTTTTGGGGTTGTTATCATGTTGGAATACTGCCCAGTCTCCGAATGGAGGGGATCATGCTCTGCTTCAGTATGTCACAGTACATGTTGGCATTCATTTGTTCCCTCAATGAACTGTAGCTCTCCAGTGCCTGCAGCACTCATGCAGCCCCAGACCATGACACCCCCACCATCATGCTTGACTGTGGGCAAGACACACTTGTCTTTGTACTCCTCACCTGGTTGCCACCAGACACGCTTGACACCATCTGAACCAAATAAGTTTATCTTGGTCTCATCAGACCACAGGACATGGTTCCAGTAATCCACATCCTTAGTCTTCTTGTCTTCAGCAAACTGTTTGCGGGCTTTCTTGTGCATCATCTTTAGAAGAGGCTTCCTTCTGGGACGAAAGCCATGCAGACCAATTTGATGCAGTGTGCGGTGTATGGTCTGAGCACTGACAGGCAGACCCCTCACTCCTTCAACCTCTGCAGCAATGCTGGCAGCACTCATTCCTCTATTTCCCAAAGACAATCTCTGGATATGACGCTGAGCACGTGCACTCAACTTCTTTGTTGACCATGAAGAGGCCTGTTCTGAGTGCAATCTGTCCTGTTAAACTGCTGTATGGTCTTGGCCACCATGCTGTAGCTCAGTTTCAGGGTCTTGGCAATCTTCTTATAGCCTAGGCCAGGGATATGCAATTAGCGGACCTCCAGGTGTTGCAGAACTACAAGTCCCATGAGGCATAGCAAGACTCTGAAAGCCACAAGCATGACACCCAGAGGCAGAGGCATGATGGGACTTGTAGTTTTGCAACAGCTGGAGGCCTGTTAATTGCATATCCCTGGCCTAGGCAACATTTATGTAGAGCTACAATTCTTTTTTTTCAGATCTTCAGAGAGTTCTTTGCCATGAGGTGCCATGTTGAACTTACAGAGACCAGTATGAGAGAATAAGAGCGATAACACCAAAATTAACACACCTGCTCCCCATTCACACCTGATACCTTGTAACACTATAGAGTCACATGACACTGGGGAGGGAAAATGGCTAATTGGGCAGAATTTGGACATTTTCATTTAGGGGTGTACTCACTTTTGTTGCCAGTGGTTTTGTTGCCACATTAATTTCTGTGTGTTGAGCTATTTTGAGGGGACAGCAAATTTACACTGTTATGCAGCGTACACACGACCGGACTTTCTGGGAAACTAGGTCCAACGTTCTTCCCGCCGGACTTCCGCCGGACTTTCTGAACGGATGGACTTGCCTACACATGACTGGACTTTCCAGCAGACTAGGTCCGCCGGTCTTCCCGACAGACTTTCGCCGGGGTTACGGCGGACTTTCAGAATGAACGGACTTGCCCACACACGGACAAGTCCGTTCATTTTGAACGTGACTCGGGTACGACGGGACTAGAAAAGGAAGTCAAACTCGCCGCTTTTATTGGCGAGATTGACACCTTGCGAGCCCCGTCGCAGAGCATACCAGGCCCTTAGGCCTGGTATGGATTTTAAGGAGAACCCTCTACGCTGAAAAAACGGCGTTGGGTCCGACCCAAAATCCATACCAGACCCCAATCCGAGCACGCAGCCCGGCCGGTCAGGAAGGGGAGTGGGGACGAGCGAGCGCCCCCCCCCTCCTGAACCGTACCAGGCCGCATGCCCTCAACATGGAGGGGTGAGTTCTTTGGGGGAGGGGGGCGCCCTACGTGCCCCCCCTCCCCAAAGCACCTTGTCCCCATGTTGATGAGGACAAGGGCTTTTTCCCGACAACCCTGGCCATTAGTTGACGGGGTCTGCGGGCGGGGGGCTTTTTAGGTTTTTATAGTAATTTATTAGACAGCTCGGGGGGTCTTCTTCCGACTCCGGGTGTCTTCTTCCGACTTCGGGGGTCCCTCCGGCCTCTTATCCTGGCATCCTCTTGGTTCTTCTCTGCTCTCTCTGGCCTCTTCTCCCGGTTTTCCAGTTCTTCTGCTGGCTCCTCCGCTATCTTCTGCCGCTCTTTTTCTAGCGGTGGCCCAGATTTCTGCCTTCTGCCTTCTTGTCTTCTTGCCTTCTTGTCTTCTTGTCTTCTTCCGATGTTGACACGGCACTCGCTCCGGCTGTAATGCTCTCGTTTTAACAGGGCATGGTCAACATCACCAGGTGACCCTGCCCCCTTAAAACGTCACAGTCCCAGCATGCCCAGGGACTGTGACGTCTTAAGGGGGCGGGGTCACCGCCTATATAAGCCATAATGGAGCGCTCAGAGAGCATTACAGCCGGAGAGAGCGTCGTGTCAACATCGGAAGAAGACAAGAAGGCAGAAGTCCGGGCCACCACTAGCAAAAGAGCGGCAGAAGATAGCGGAGGAGCTGGCAGAAGAACTGGAACACTGGGAGAAGAGGCCAGAGAGAGCAGAGAAGAACCAACTGGACGCCAGGATAAGAGGCCGGAGGGACCCCTGAAGTCGGAAGAAGACCCCCGGAGTCGGAAGAAGACCCCCGGAGCTGTCTAATAAATGACTTTAAAAACCTGTGTAGTGTTTTTTTAATTGAGACTTTTTCCCCCAGGTGAATGGGTAGGGGTACCATGTACCCCATACTCATTCACATAGGGTGGGGGGCCGGGATCTGGGGGCCCCCTTATTAAAGGGGGCTCCCGGATTCCGATAAGCCCCCTGCCCGCAGACCCCGACAACCAATGGCCAGGGTTGTCGGGAAGAGGCCCTTGCCCTCATCAACATGGGGACAAGGTGCTATGGGGGGCCCGCCCCCCCAAAGCACCCACCCCCCATGTTGAGGTCATGCGGCCTGGTACGGTTCAGGAGGGGGGGCGCTCGCTCCTCACCACCCCCCTTCCTGACCGGCCGGGCTGACAGGGCCTGGTATGGCTTTTGGGGGGGACCCCACGCCGTTTTTTTTGGCGTAGGGGGTTCCCCTTAAAATCCATACCAGACCTAAGGGCCTGGCATGCCCCGCGCTCGCCGTAATAGGAAAATTTGTTTTTCCTATTGCAGCGAGCGCGAGATGTAGTACCCTGCCCTTGCGTCGGACCAGCATACAGACGAACGGGCTTTCCGTCAGGAACTGAGTCCGGCGGAGTTACGATGTAAAGATTTGAAGCAGACTTCAAATCTAAAGTACGTTGGATTTCCGACCGAAACGGTCTGTCAAAAGTCCAATGCAGACCACACACGGTCGGATTGTCCGCCGGATTTGGTCCGTCAGCGTCCATCGGACCAGTCCGGTCGAAAAGTCCGACCATGTGCATGCCCCATTATACAAGCTGTACACTCACTACTTTACATTGTAGCAAAGTGTCATTTCTTCAGTGTTGTCACATGAAAAGATAAAATAAAATATTTACAAAAATGTGAGGGGTGTATTCACTTTTGTGAGATACTGTATATATGTAGCACTATCCCAGAAGGGGCTGCTGGTGATAATTGTTTTTTCCCTAAAAGTACAGAAGCTGTCCACCACCGCACGCACCAGTCAATTCACACCAGCTCCAATAACCCAGTCTAGTCTTTAATAGGAAAGTGGTTAGGGCATGGGATACTCCAAAATGATTAGCAAATAGCTATTAATGGATAATCTCTCTTTAAGTACACATGAATGTTGGACAGTCTAAACACTCACAGCTGAAGACCATGAGGTAACTTTCTGAACAGGCTAAGACCTCACAGCTGGCGACTATGAGGCAAGTCTCTGAACAGTCTAAGGCAGGGGTAGGCAACCTTAGCACGCCAGCTGTGGTGAAACTACAAATCCCATCATGCCTCTGCCTCTAGGAGTCATGTCTGTAATTGTCATGGTCTTGCAATGTCTCATGGGACTTGAAGTTTCACCACAGTTGGAGGTCCGAGGTTGACTACCCCTGGTCTAAGGCCTCACCTGATTTCCTTGTGCCTATGTACAACTATTGGTAGCCAATGTTATTTCCAGAACACTCCCCAGTTACAGGAATCAATGTAGGGTGTTTACTCTTAAGTCCCCAGGACAGCTGCCACCTTCCATCTTCCTCCAGTCCTTGTCCAGTGAGTGAGACAGTCCTTCTCCAGACCAGATCCCTTGTGGTGAGGTTATGCAATCAGGTGCTAAGCAAATCCATCCAGGTCCTCAGCTCTGACATCTCTGAGGCCTCTAGAACAGTTACACCACCATGGGCTGCCTAAGGCCAGCAGCCCATCAGGCTCTGGAACCCTCCTGGGGAGAAGGAACACAGTTTTCCAGTGCTTCAGACTATTTGTCACCTTGTTAGTCCCCTTATAAACATTCCCCTCCAGGGATTGGCTGAGGCATGATAAATAGTCAGGCTGGCTGACAAAACAATGGCAATTGAGGTATACAGTTAATGATTACAAGTGGAAACGAGAGTTGCCACCAAACCCAATGCTAGGGGTTATCCTACCTAAAGGGGGTAGCACCACTATAATTGTTCAGCAGCCTTCCCCTACTGGCCAGCACGTTGGGGCCCAAATCTGAGGTTGGAATGTTCAGGGTAAAGTTCCTCCAAACCTTGGTAAATTTGCCTTCGCTGTGATCCATACAGGCAATGCTGTTCTTTTTCACAAAGTGTAGTAGGGTTGGCCAGTGGCCTCTCACTGACTCCTGTAGCAAAAGATGACCTCTCTCCATTCCCCATCAGCGGCTCAATAAAGACAACATCTGCAGCACTCTCTCCAACAACTGGACAGTGGGCCCGGCCAATGTCAGTGATGATCCCAGGAACTGGGGAGTCTCCTCTACAGTTTCTCTCTCCATCTCAGATGCGGTGGTAAGTGTCTCACCAACGACTAAATGCACATGCTCTCTCCCCTAATGTTCTCCTCCTTGTTCAGGAACAATGGATCTGGGATCTGTAGTTCCTCTGTTCAGTCCACACAGCAAACTAAGGCCTCATGTGCACATGATGTCGAAATTGCAGTTTTACAGGCATTTGACTTTTTTTCTGCTTCTAAATGCCCCTTTATGTTAGCCTATGTGTCCATGCAGACATTTAGAGCCAGGCATGCAGGGCAGAAAAAAAAAAATATTTGCGCATTCAGAAGAGTAGCATGTGGGTGGAAAAAAATGCCAAATGTGCATAAACGCACATTAATAGATGTGTGTAGACAGGTGCGGTCTACTTTCTCCACTGCAGGTGGCGCTCTTTGCAGTGGCACTGTTGCTGCAGAGGAGGTCAAAAGGAATAGGGTTCCTCTATGGTTTCCTGGGTCACTGGGGGAGCTATCCTATTGGATGCTGCCACCCCATGTGATTCTGGCAGAGCTCTTGAGTCAGGCAGAGCCTTTTCAAGACTCTGGCTCCCAGGTTGGTGCGCATTTTGTGAGTTGGTAGAGTAGGGACAGGTACCCCGCCTGTTAGGGATAGTACTAAGGGAAGAGTTCCTGATGAGGAGGGAAAGCATAGGGTTGCAACTCCTTGGACTTCATCCTGTTTGGGCACAATATGGCCAGGCCACATTCTGATCCCTTTACAGACGCTGTCAGTTCGTCTGATACCTGCTCTCTTCACATACTGGAAACCAGTGCACCCTGTTGGACAGCTTTCCCACTGGGTTTGTTGTGACCTGTTGCTGTGCTATTTCAATACATGTTTACCAGTGCACCTGACTGTGTGACTTATTACCGCTGCACCACACTGCACCCAAACCTACACACGTTTTACGCATTGATGCATTCTAATGGCCTGAATAAATTAATATTCTAGCCAGGAAAATACATTATCGCCAAATACGTGAATGTGCATTCCCTTCCTTCTATCACACAGCCTCAGCTTTGCATAGTTTTCCCTTGAGACTGTGCAGAGGGAGGGATGTCGATTCTCTCCACCCAGGTCTCAGATTACACTCAGCTCAATGCTGTACAGTGTGTAACATCAGATCCTCAAACCTGCCTTCCAGAGCTGAGCAATGCTGTTTAAAATGTGTTCTTTAGGAGGCTGCAGAGAAGGGATGACTGCAGATAAACAGGTGCAACTTATGTAGGAGGATTTGGTTAATCTCTGTGTATCACCTGAAGAGAGTCACTTAAGTGGGAATATGTAAGGGTTTGCAAACACTTTAACTGATTGCTTCCCACCCACAGTAGATTTACTGCGGTGAACAACACAGGCAGGCCAGACAACGTACTGGTACGTCCAGGGCCAGACTAAGAGCATCATGGGTCTGGTGTTGAGGATTTTTGTGGGCCTTTTTATATAACTAAATAAAATGAAAGTGCAAATAGTTATCCAATGCCCACATGTGCCACCTTCGGGGCTATGCCAAGCTCACCCTATATAGAGAATATACTGTGCCAATCACTGTGCAGCACAGTGTGACTATATTGAGCACATACAGCATTTACAGATAATATATTATGCCAACCATACACATTCAATATGGATTATAGTTTGTACCCACATTTTTACATCAAACTGTGCCCAAACTGTGCATCATATACAGGCTACAGACAGTACACACATCACACAGAGGTCAGCATTGTCTCACCATATATTATGTGTATAGCTACCCATTCTATCAACATAGAGGAAGTAGACTATTCTGTGCCCACAGGTACCACCATCAGGTCTATGGCATGCTCACACTATATAGCAGCCAATGTACAGAACAGTGGGTGTGGCCAGATTGTGTTAATGGTGGGAGGGGCTTAAGGGGCATGCTTAAATTAAAGAAAGGTCATTCTGTCCCCAGTACTATCGCCCCAGGTAAGTCTTTCCCCCAGTATACAGTAATCCTTAACCCCCTCCAGATCAATCTGTCTCACAATACAATCCCCCCAGGTCAGTCAGACTGACCTAGGGGAATTTTACTGAGAGACAGACTGACCCCCAGTACAATCCCCGGAATAGTTTTACAAATGTTTACCAAATCACTGTTTTCACTAAAATCATTATTACATACATCCCAACTTTTTGAGATGGGAATGAGGGACACCTATCAACAGACATATGCAGGACAAAAGTATATAGGACACACTCCTTGCCATGCCCCCTTAAAGGAAAATTGTACAAAATGGAGAACTTAATTCACCAAGCAAAAGAGACACCAACCAAATACCAAACAACTTGTGCATGTTGGATCCACTTTAGAGAATCCACAGAATTTCAAACAATATACCAAAGTACATGTAGACCGGACCACTGAAACTATCATGACAAATTCTACATACATGTTCTTATCATATGCAAGCAGTTACCCCACCCCCCTGCCTTCCCATCCATAACACCCTCCCCCTCTCCCTTACACTCTTATTTTCTCCATTACCATGGACCGTAGGGTTAACAAACATCGACTTCACATGACCCGTTCAGGTGCACCCACCCATTCACAGTAAGTTCCCAATAGGGGTGTTTGGGTCCAAGGGTGGCACTGAGGCTCCTCCCCCATTTCCCGTATCGGTCGCCTCAAGTGAAACATCACGAGTCCCTTTAGCTATCTCAACTCTGAAACCATTTCTGTGCACTCAACAGTACTAAGTGTTAAATCATTTACATATTGCAATGTACTTCCTTCCAGTTTGCAACCTATATTAGCTATGCAGATATACGTCTTCTGTAAGACCTTTTAGACTGATTTGATTGTCTTTATATGGATTGTTAACTTGAAAATGAAAATAAAAACATTGAAATAAAAAAAAGGAAAATTGTACAAAAAAAAAACAAGATTGGTTAAACTCACAAGTGCTTTTTTTTACCAGTACTATTCCTTTATATTGGCTTTTGGAATTTACAAATGCAGCAATTTAGAAATCTGATTAAAGGTTTAGTGCTGGAAAACACTTTTTGATAGCTAAAAAGTGAATTTTATATACATCTATATAGATCAGACCATGATGATCATGAGGGACAAATGAGGAGGAATGAGGGACAGAGGGACATTGCTCCAAATCAGGGACAGTCCCTCAAAATCAGGGACAGTTGGGAGCTATGTTATTAGCACACATAAACACAACATAGCTTACAAAATTCCTGGTAACCACCTTCCCCTGGGTGGATATCATATGACATCATCATGTATAGTGGTTATACTGGGATGGTGCCTGCAGCTACAGACACGATCCAGGTATCACATTTTCCAGGAGGCGATGCAGTTTCTTGTTGAAGTGATTTGAGCTGCTGTGCAGCCACTCTATCACTTCTACAGGCAGAAAGGGGTAACCCCCCATCGCTGCCGCCTTTCCCGGGCTCTCCTGTCCCATCCGGGAGCTTGGGATGGCTCCAACCAGCAGCATTCTGTGGACTTCACAGAGAGTAACTGACATTGTTCCTCCCTCTCCGTGTCTCCGGAAGTGACGAGGATTGTGTCACTTCCGGTTTATGGTTAGCGGCCAGTGAAGCAGATGATCAGGCTGATCTGTGTGTGATCGGCTGCTTTGGAGGCCAGAGGAGAGATCCTGGGGTCTAATACACTTCAGATCATAAGGAGGACCTGTCACGGTCCATGCCATCACAAGGGATATTGTTCATCCCTTGTGATAGCAATAATGTTGATTTAAAAAAGTGTAAAAAAAGTTTTAAATACAATAAATAAATAATAAATTGCCCCCCCCCTTCCCCCCGTGCTAACGAGCAAATGCGAACGCATACGTAAGTCCCGCATGCATGTGTAAACAGTAATTGCACCACACATGGAAGGTATCTTTGCAAATGTCAGAGCGGGAGCAATACTTCTAGAGCCAGACCTCCTGTATAATTCTAAACTGGTAACCTGTAAAGGTTATTAAAATGTCGCATATGGAGATTTTTAGGTACCATAGTTTAGCACTGTTGCATACCTCCCAACATTTTTAGATGGGAATGAGGGACACCTACTACCAAAAGTATGTAGGCATAGGACACACCCCTGCCACACACCCTTAAAGGAGAAATAACCAAAAAAAAAGGTTAATTAAATCCACAAGGGATTTTTTTAACCACTACTATTCCTTTATATTGGCTATTAAAATGTACATATGCAGCAATTTAAAATTTGGATGAAAGGTTTAGCGCTGGGAAACACTTTTTGAAAGATAAAAAGTGCATTTTGTATACAACTATATAGATCAGACCAAAATGAGGGACAAATGAGGGGGGAGAGGGACAGAGGGACATTGCTCCAAATCAGGGACAGTCCCTCGGAATCAGGGACAGTTGGGAGCTATGCTGTTGCACAGGCATACGCAATTTTAAAGCAGCACTGGGGTCGCCCGTTCGAATCCCAACCACGGCACTACCTGCCTGGAGTGGCATGCTCTTCCTGTGCCTGCGTGGGTTTCCTCCAGGTACTCTGGTTCCTCCCACACCCCAAAGACATGCTGGGACGTTAATTGAAAATTGGCTCTAGTATGTGTATGTGTGAATGTGAGTTAGCGACCTTAGATTGTAAGCTTGTGGTTAGGGACTGATGTGAAAGTATAGTATTCTGTAAAAGCACTGCATAAATTGACAGTGCTATATAAGTACCTGCAATAAATGTAAAAAAAAAAATAAAATAAAGCTTGACATAGTTGGTATCTATTTACTTGGTATAACATAATATTTTATATGTTACCAAAAAATTTGGCATTATATCGTTTTTGTGTGCACTAAAATTTGTTAAAATGTTTTTTCCCCAAAAAATTTGTGTATGAAAAACTGCTGCGCAAATACCATGTGACATATAAAGATGCAACACCCACCAATTTATTCTCTAGGGCCAATGTTTAAAAATGATATCATGTTTGGGGTTCTAAGTAGTTTTCTAGCAACAAAAATGCAGAGTTTTACATGTATAAGAGAAGTGTCAGATTTGGCCTTGTAGGCAAATAGTTAAATTTCTACTAAGGCCTCAATCACATAGAGCGTACTAAAGTGTACACCCGTGTGAAGGCTGCGTTTACACGCATGGGGATGCACAGGTGTTCCATGCATCCCTGTGCAGGCAGTATCATCCATGTCATTTGGGACGCAGTGGCTGCACGGACAGTCACTCTTCCTAATTTGACATCTGTGTGGGTCTAGGTGCACAGGGACATGCACCTGCACCCACACGGATGTCAAATCGAGAGTAGTGGCTGTACTGCCTGTGAATGAATAGAAGTCTCTACACAGAGGCTCTTATTCATTTACAAAACTGAAGACTAATGAATGAACACAGGAACAATCTGTACCGATCACTCACTGTGTTAATTCGGGAAGGGGCTAGTAAACATGGCATGTTTACCAGCACCCCTGCTCTCCATCTCTGGCAGCTGCACTGATTTCCCGCCCCAGCAACATCTACAGCTGGTAGGAGGGGGAGGAAGGGAAGCCAGCAGCTACAGGAAGGTGGGCACGGGTTGGTGCTGCGGTGGGGAGCCCTCAGGGGCCGTGTGCTTCACACATGATTGATATTCCACTGACTATGCACACCATACACATACACCATACACATCCTATATGGACTGTACACTGTGCCCACATGACATGCAGACTCCATACAATACAAGTCACACACACAGTCTATGTCCACAGCTCCCCATAAACCAACATACACAGCCCTGGGGAAAGGTGCCGGGTACAGACTATGCCCACAATCCCAGCACACAGAAGATGGCTGTCAGATTGGCTGCACTGCATACTAATTCCATTGAGAAAAGCCTTGCCAGGGGTTTTTGGGCAGCTGCTAAAAATAAGGTAGGGGCCTGGAGCTGCAGCCTCAATAGCCCCCATATTAATCCAGCCTGGGGTATGTCGTTTTAATGCACGCCCCCTGCTTACCTGTGCTGTGATTGGACACAGCATGAGTTTGGCAGCTAATTTCAGCTAATGATTTTGGCTGAAGTCAGCTGATCGCTGTGGCCAATCACAGAACTCTGTGTACTGTGAACAGCGATCTGGCTGTTTCCTTTCCCTGCAAAGCAGGGGGAAAAAATACAGCCAGATAGTTAAAGTGATTGTAAACTAACACCCTGTAAAACAGCCCATTCAGTTTAAAATAGAAATGAAAGGCAAAACATTTTTGTATAGATATAAAAAAAATATAAAAAGCTTTTTTCCCTTTTATAAGTGATCACATTCCCTCTGTACTCAGCTGCCTAATGCCCTGTACACACAAATGTTCGATGTGAGCTTGTTGTCGGAAATTCCGACTGTGTGTAGGCTCCATCGGACATTTGCTGTCAGAATTTCCGACAACAAAAATTTGAGAGCTGGTTCTCAAATTTTCCGACAACAAAATCCTTTGTTGGAAATTCCGATCATGTGTACACAATTCCGACGCACAAAATTCCACGCATGCTCGGAATCAAGCAGAAGAGCTACACTGGCTATTGAACTTCATTTTTCTCGGGTCGTCATACGTGTCGTACGTCACTACGTTCTTGACGTTTGGAATTTCCGACAACATTTGTGCGACCGTGTGTATGCAAGACAAGTTTCAGCCAACATCCGTCAGAAATAAATCCACGGTTTTGTTGTCGTAAAATCCTATTGTGTGTACATAGCATATGGCCCCATTCACACCTCAGCATTTGTAGCTTGAAGCTCTAAAATGCTGGAGGAGAAAAAATCAATGAATCTCTATGGAGATGGTTCACATCTCCACTCCATGTCGCCTGAAGCCAAACGCCTGAAGCTCAAAAAAGTTCTGGAGCTTCTTTTGTAGCTCGAATCGGGCAAATTTGAGCATTTTTTGGCACGTTTTTATTCCCATAGAAATTAATAGAAACGTGCCATTTGCGTGTTTTTGTGCACATTTGTGTATTTTGTCACGCGTTTGTGCGTGATTTTCTGCTTAAAGTAAAAATTGTTAGACATAAACTAGCAATAATATATGAATACATAAATGTAAACTAAATTCACAAATAACTAAAAAGCATCATAAACAAATAAAATAAATTAATAATAAGTAGTAATAAAGAAATAAATGATAATTAACCCTTAACCTTAAAAAATATTAAATACATTATCATAAATAATATTAATAATAATAATAATAAATAAATACCCAAACAAAAAAATAAATGATCAATAAAAATAATAATAATAGTAATTTATTCATTTTGTGTTAGAGTTATGCCCCGTACACACAATCGAACACTCAGACAACAAAATCCATGTTTTTTTTCCGAAGGATGTAGGCTCAAACTTGCCTTGCATACACACGGTCACACGAATCTTGTTGAAATTCCGAACGTCAAGAATGCGGTGACGTACAACACGTACGACGAGCCGAGAAAAATGAAGTTCAATAGCCAGTGTGGCTCTTCTGCTTGATTCCGAACATGCGTGGAACTTTGTGCGTCAGAATTGTGTACACACGATCGGAATTTACAACAGCGGATTTTGTTGTCGGAAAATTTGAGATCCAGATCTCAAATTTTGTGTGACGGAAATTCCAATGGAAAACAACATGCTCCCATCGAACATTTTCCGCCGAAAAATCCAACCGTGTGTACGGGGCATAAGGGTGTTTAGTTATTTAATATTATTTATTTTTAATTTTTTTAGGATTAGGGGTTAAAGTTGTTGTAAACCCTTACAGACTACTTTAACCTACAGGTAAGCCTAGATTAAGGCTTACCTGTAGGTGCAAGAGATATCTCCTTAACCTACACGGTTAAGGAGATATTTTCCTGAAAACGGGCACCGATGTCGGGCGCACTGAGTGTGCCGTTAGTGAAGGCGATCATGCCTGATCACTGATGGCTCCCACGCGCATGCGCCGGAGTGACATCATTGCTGCTCCGGCCAGTCACACGCCAGAGCAGCGGTACCCGGAAGGAAGATGGATGCTTCGTGGAAGAGGGGACAGCGGTGACATCGCAGGCTCCTGTGTCAGGTAAGTGACACATAATGGGCTACTATGTGATGCATAGTAGCCCATTATGCTTTACCTTTGCAGGGAAACAAAGAGGAAGTAAACCCAATTAGTGAAATGATGTCCACCTGTGTGTAATCTAAGTGTTACATGATCTGTCATTACATATATACACCTTTTTGAGAGGCCCCAGAGGGCAACACCTAAGCAAGAGGCACCATTAACCAAACACTGCCATGAAGACCAAGGACCTCTCCAAACAAGTAAGGGACAATGTTGTTGGGAAGTACAAGTCAGGGTTAGGCTATAAAAAAATATCCAAATCTTTGATGATCCCCAGGAACCACCATTAAATCTATCATAACCAAATGGAAAGAACATGGCACAACAGCAAACCTGCCAAGAGACCACGGCACACCAAAACTCACGGACCGGGCAAGGAGGGCTTTAATCAGAGAGCCTGCACAGAGACCTAAGGTAACCCTGGAGGAGCTGCAGAGTTCCACAGCAGAGACTGGAGTATCTGTACATAGGATGACAATAAGCCGTACGCTCCATAGAGTTGGGCTTTATGGCAGAGTGGCCAGAAGAAAGACATTACTTTCAGCAAAAAACAAAATGGCACGTTTTGAGTTTGCGAAAAAGGCATGTGGGAGACTCCCAAAATGTATGGAGGAAGGTGCTCTGGTCTGATGAGACTAAAATTTAACTTTTGGGCCATCAAAGAAAACGCTATGTCTGGCGCAAACCCAACACATCACATTACCCAAAGAACACCATCCCCAAAGTGAAACTTAGTGGTGGCAGCATCATGCTGTGGGGATGTTTTTCAGCAGTCGGAACTGGGAAACTGTTCAGAGTTGAGGGAAAGATGGATGGTGCTAAGTACAGGGATGTTCTTGAGCAAAACCTGTACCACTCTGTGTGTGATTTGAAGCTAGGATGGAGGTTCATCTTCCAGCAGGACAATGACCCCAAACATACTGCTAAAGCAACACATGAGTGGTTTAAAGGGAAACATGTAAATGTGTTGGAATGGCCTAGTCAAAGCCCAGTCCTCAATCCAATAGAAAATCTGTGGTCAGACAAAGATTGCTGTTCACAAGCGCAAACCATCCAACTTGAAGGAGCTGGAGCAGTTTTGCAAGGAAAAATGGGCAAAAATCCCAGTGGTAAGATGTGGCAAGCTCATAGAGACTAATCCAAAGTGACTTGGAGATGTGATAGCCGTAAAAAGGTGGCTCTACAAAGTATTGACTTCAGGGGGGGGGTTAATAGTTATGCACATTGACTTTTTCTGTTATTTTGTCCTATTTGTTGTTTGCTTCACAATAATAAAAAAAAAAACATTGTCAAAGTTGTGGGCATGTTCTGTAAATTAAATGATGCAAATCCTCAAACAATCCATGTTAATTCCAGGTTGTGAGGCAACAAAACACGAAAAATGCCAAGGAGGTGAATACTTTTGCAAGGCACTGTAATTGTAATTCTTCTGCAGCTACAGCTCATTCCCATATAGCTAATGCTCGTGCTATTGCTCATGCACGTGTACCAGCACACAGAGGAGCTCAGGCTAATATCCAGTGTGCACTGACACGTAGGTGCCTCCTGACCTGTTGTCTTTCCGTGTATGAGCCCGGCTCACCTTGACTACGTCCCTAACTGTGGCAGTCACCTGCTATCAAGCTACTGGCACCCGTGCTTTCTTGAGCCTTTTAGTACCTCTGTCATTATATTCAGGAGTGCATGGACCAGAGCAGCAAGGGAAACACTCTCGTCAACTCGGCCTCCAACCAAGGTACGTAACACCCTGACCCCTAATCCTAATCCTAACCTTAACCTAACCTTAGCTCTAACCACTTACCAAAGCAAAAAAAATAATAATACATTTATATAGTAATTAAAAAAGAAATAAAAGCTAAGGGAAATGCTAAAAAAACTGAAATACCAAGCAAGAAATTATGCAACAGATGATAGTTTTCTCCATTGGCTAATTAAAAAAAACGCCAAAGCTCAAAAACCTAAGTCGAGCATAAAAATGTGCAAAAAAAAAAAAAATGCCGAAAAAATGCTCAAAGACGCTATGCTCAGGTGTGGATGCAGCCTAAGAGCTGGAGGGAGGAGAAGCAACAGTACACTGATCTTCCCAGTGACAGGCTGTGCAGAGGAGGCATGTCAGGACAAGTCTGATCATTGGAGGAGAGCAGGCTGAGTTCCCAGCATATCTAGAGGACTGACCACGGTGTGATCTCCTGCTTAGTGTGGTCAGTTTTTAATAGGAAAGCAAGGGGACTAGCAGGAATGCCAGGAATTTTACACAAATGAAGCAAAAGAAAGAAAACAGGATACTCTCTCATATTTTGCAGCAGTCACATATCAGGCATATGAAATGTTGGGGTAACAATGTTTTAAGTAAAAGCAACACATATTACACTTGTTAGGCACACAGCAGTGGCGGAACTACCAGGGTCGCAAAAGTCACACTTGCGACCGTGCCCTGGTGTTCCACCACTGTGGGGGACCCCAGCGAGGTTGCTGGCCGCAAGGCTCTGAGCTGAAAAAGTATCTCTCTAATACAGCCCAGAGCCTGCACTGACAGTTCCCCCTTGCGCGGATGGGAGAGGAGAGAGCTTTTAAAATTCATCTGATGGGCTTCACATTTCCCGTGGTGCACACACAGGAGAAGAGGGGCGGGAGGATAAGGAGCTCTTATCCATGTGAGGGAGGAGGGAGGGGGACACTCTCAGCTCAGAATCCTGCTGAGGAGGCACTGATATGCGGCACTGATGGGCACTGATAGACAGCATCAATGGGCACTGATAGGCGGCATTGATGAGCAATGATAGGCTGCACTGATGGACACTGATTGGCAGCATTGTTGAGCACTGATAGGTGGCACTGATGGGCACTGATAGGCAGCACTGATGAGCATTGATAGGCAGCACTGAGAGGCAGCACTGATAGGTTGCACGGATGGGTACTGATGGGCCGCATTGATAAGCACTGATAAGTGGCACTGATAGGCAGCACTGATGGGCACTAATAGCTAGCATTGATGAGCACTGATAGTCGGTACTGATAGGTGGCATTAATGAGCACTGATATGTGACACTGATAGGTGTCACTGATAGGCGGCATAGTTGAGCAATGATAGGTGGCACTGATAGGCACTGATGGGGCTGCACTGATAATCAGAGCACCGATGATCAGTGCCCTGATTATCAGTGTAAACAATGTACTGACAGTCCTGCCGGTTAACAGCTCTCTTTTCCTCACACAGACAGAGCATGGGTGGAAAGGACTGCCTTTAATCTGCAAGTCTGTTTACATGTGATCAGCAGATCACATGGTAAAGGGCCACTGTGACTGGCCCTTCACCGTGATCTGTGATTAGCTGTGCCCAGGGGGCACGCGGGAGGCAGGATTCTGGGAGAATGTCCATGGACGCCCACCCAGAACTGGAATCCCGGGACCAAGGTGGAAGGGGGGGCCTTCGTGGTTTCTTGCACAGGGGCCTTGAAGGTTCTAGTTATGCCTCTGGCACATCGTTAACCCCTTGATTGCCCCTAGATGTTAAGCTCTACCCAGCCAGTGTCATTAGTACAGTGTCCATGTACAGTAGTATTACTGATCACAGTGTTGTCACTAGCGATGTTGGTGTCAGTTTGTGACCGCCATCCTATCATAGTCCCACCATAAGTCACTGATCACTACCATTACAATATATTGTCTAGAGCTGTGTAAATTCCAGTATATACATCATAGTTTGGGGACAGTATAGACAAAGCAATTGATATACACTTATTGGGATTTTTTTTTTTTTACCAAAAATATGTATCAGAATACATTTTGGCCTAAATTTATGAACAAATGTGATCTTTAACTTTTTTTTTTAAGATATGCTTTATAAAAGAAAGTAGAAAATATGTTTTTTCCCAAAATTTTTTTAACAAAATACCACCAACAGAAAGCTCTATATGTGTGAAAAAAATGATAAAAGTGTAATTTGCAAAAAGTGTTGCGCGATCGCGCAATTGCCAGTTGAAGTAGCACAGTGCTGAATAGGAAATACATGCTAAGGCAGTACGTTTATTCATTTTTGATAGCGTGAGGGTTATAACCCTCAGTTTGGTTTTTGTTTTGCCATCTGTGTCCCATTGGGGAAATTTCTCTTCACTTCCTGTCCCATAGCAATAACAGAAATTGAGAGGAAAACCCTGCAAAGTGAGGGAATCAGAACTAGTGCCCCCATTGGAAAAATGTCCCATCTATTCCTGGTGAGAACCTAAAATTTGGGACTTTCTTTCAGTTTTGATGATAACAGTAATTAGGACAAATTGAGAGGGTGAATCTACCAGGTGGGGAGGGGGGGCACAGATAGCAATAAAAACCAGATAGGGTTTTTTCCCTCTCCATTCTATGCAAAACTAAAAATGTTTGCTTTTAGTTATACTTTAAATGTGGGTTTCCCTCTACCCACGATGGGGTCTTAGGGTGAAAATCTAAAGTTGAACTCCAGGTATGAATTTTATTGCAGAGTTACATTGGTCCAGCATGGATCAGTGTAAATATACAAATGTCGTACCTGAGGGACCACCGGGGAAGTGGAGAATCACTGTGGCATTCACCATTACTAAAGTAATCACTGCTGTCTCCTGGGTCCTGTACCCATAGTTGGCCACTCATTCTACACAGGCGCTATTCACAGAATGCCTTGTATTTTTCTCAATGAATGCAAGGCATTCTCTGATTGCATGACGTGGATATTGTGATGTCACCTCTCGCATCATCACCTCGTCCAATCGGAGAACTCCTTGCATTCATTAAGAAAATTGCAATACATTCTGTGAATGTCACCTGTGCTGAGCAAGCCACCCCATGTTGTTACTGGACCCTGAAGACAGCAGAAGTATTCGAAGAAGTATTCGCAACTACTACAGTGATTTTTTTCACAGGTATGGTATATGCATACCTATATTGGAACAAGCTGAACCCATGTAACTATGCAATAAAATCCTCTCCTGGAGCTCAGCTTTAACATGAGGAAAAGGAGAGACAAAACATTGATTAGAAGGTTAGGTGCAAATACTTTCACTCAGTGATCTTTTTCTTAGAGAATAGGTGCAGGACCCCCCCCCCCTTCTAAGTCACTTTGTGTCTCCGCCCCTACCCACCTCCGAGCACTGACCCTTGGATCTGTCCCTACCCAGCTCCCAGTATGGCCCCCTGTTGAGCCAAGTATAATTTTATAGCACTAAGTAATTTGTATGGAATTTAGTATTGATGAAAAGAAAAGCAATAAAATAGATCCCTCACACATAGATACATAGATACATAGATACATAGATACATAGATAGTAAGGTTGAATAAAGACACCAGTCCATCCAGTTCAACCTGAGTGAGTGTGGGTCTACAACCCTGACCCTTGTCCCTAACCCTGAACATCGCACACTCACATCAATCCCTACCCTCAATCCAAGGTCCCCATTCATATACTAGGGCCACTTTTGGACAGAAGCCAATTAACCTACCAGCATGTCTTTGGAGTGTGGGAGGAAACCGGAGTACCCGGAGGAAACCCACGCAGGCACAGGGAGAACATGCAAACTCCAGGCAGGTAGTGTCGTGGTTGGGATTCGAACCAGCGACCCTTTTTTACTGCTAGGCGAGAGTGCTAACCACTGCACCACTGTGCCGCCCAAACCAACAGCAATAGACCCCATACCCCCCCCCCCCCCGGGCAACAACAGATCTCCCAGCAGCCAGCATCAATAGACTTCCCAGCAGCCAGCAACAATGGATCCCTACCTAAACAGTAGATTCCTTCCAGCAACAACTGACCCTCCAGCATAGGTATGCGCACAGGGTGTTCTAGACCCTGTGCCTAATCACCCTGTGTAGCGCAGATTCCCTCTGTCTAAATCCCTGATATTTCACTAAAGCCTCTTAACGGGGCTCCTAATTATTAATTTTAAAAAATTGAAAAAAAAAAATTGTAAAAAAAAAATTGAAAAATAAAATAATAAAAAAATACTGACACTATCCACTGCCCTACTGACACCAATCTTTGCTTGTTTAGACCCCTTTATTTCACCAAATAAAAAAAAATCTCCTTTATTTTCTTTTTTTCTGCTAAAAAAATGTAAAAAAAGGATAAAAAAAATACAATTCTAAAAAATACCCTACTGACTCCAATCTTTGCCCTTATGGCACCATCCACTTCTCTACTGACACCGTCAGTATGTATACATATGCACACACATGTATACAGTATGTGCTTGAGGTTTGGGGTGCACACCCTAATGCAATAGGCTGCGCACACCTAGTATATATACACATGCACGCACACATATATGTTTGAGCAATAACCACTTCAGGCCTGGAAGAATTTACCCCCTTCCTGACCAGAGCACTTTTTGCGATTCGGCACTGCGTCGCTTTAACTGACAATTAAGCGGTCGTGCGACGTGGCTCCCAAACAAAATGAACGTCCTTTTTTTCCTACAAATAGAGCTTTCTTTTGGTGGTATTTGATCACTCCTGCGCTTTTTATTTTTTGCGCTATAAACAAAAAAAGAGCGACAATTTTGAAAAAAAACGCATTATTTTTTACTTTTTGCTATAATAAATATCCCACAAAAATATATAAAAAAACAATTTTTTTACTCAGTTTAGGCCGATACGTATTCTTCTACGTATTTTTGGTAAAAAAAAATCGCAATAAGCGATTATTGATCGGTTTGCGCAAAAGTTATTGCGTTTACAAAATAGGCGATAGTTTTATGGCATTTTTATTAATTTTTTTTTTTTTTTTAAATGGCGGCGATAAGCGATTTTTATTGTGACTGCGACATTATGGCGGACACATCGGACATTTTTGATATATTTTTGGGACCATTGTCATTTATACAGCAATCGGTGCTATACAAATGCACTGATTCCTGTGTAAATGACACTGGCAGTGAAGGGGTTAAACTCTAGGTGGCAGTGTAAGGGTTAGGTGTGTCCTAGGGGCGTGTTTCTAACTGTGAGGGGCATGGCTGTGTGTGTGACACGTCACTGATCTCTGCTCCGATGACAGGGAGCAGAGATCAGTGACACTGTCACTAGACAGAACGGGGAGATGCTTGCTTACATTAGCATCTTCCCGTTCTTCCTCCCCGTGAGGCGATCGCGGGTATCCCAGCGGCGATCGAGTCAGCGGGACTCGCGACCTGACTCACGGAACTTGCTGTGCGCACGCCCGCTGGCCGCCCCTTAAAGGGGAACGTACAGGTACGTGGTTCTGCCTGTACAAGCCCTTCTGCCGCAGTATATCTGCGTGAGGCGGTCGGCAAGCGGTTAAGGGGCACGCCTCCAGTAACAATAGATCCCCTAGCAGCCAGCATCAGTAGACCCTCCATCACACCCCAGCACCCCTTGCCTTTGCATACATTCAGTACTGGAGGGGCTAGAACTGCGTTCCCGCTGAAAAAAAGCCTTGCTTCCATCACTCTTCTGCACATTCAAGCCCCGAGGAAGGGGGATACAGTTACCCCTGAAACGCATTGGCCTTTAACTGATAATAAAAGATAATAGTTTGCACCGATGCACCTCATCATCTTTTGATGCTTACCCTTCACCCCAAGCAAGTAAAACTTCCAAAACTAAACAAACTTTTTTGTCTGGAATGACACATTCAGTACTGTGATATATAACATAAATCATAGGTAAAATGAACACATAGACATTTAATCACACTGAGAAAAATAGAATTATTGCAGCTGAGATTTTGCACACACACAGAGGCCTGTGTTCTGAGTCATCCTGCTAACATTGGAATGGCTGGGTTATCATTTGTTGGTATATGGGAACAATACTATACCTGCCGTATTGTGGCATTTATGAGGGCTGCAAGAAGCAAGAGGTCAATCCACACTGATAAGAGGGGCTCCTGTTTCTGGGCCTGACATTGTTACTAAGTTACTCAGTGTACAGATAGCTTGTCTACCTCCCCTCATCAGCCTATGGAAAGCACAAGCACCTACTGTTAGCTCTTGTCACAAATCGATGACAAGAATTGGGCTTTAGTTAAACAAAACAGCGGAAGATAACACTAGCTGCCGGTTTGCTTTAGCTGAGCTAGAGATCTCAAGCCAATACTGGGACTTTTACCCAGCTGCTGATAGCTACTACTCTTACAAAAACTTAGATAAGAGGGCAATTTATCATTGTCCAAATTGTGCTGCTTTTGGATTGGATAGTCTGTTTGTTCAAAATACTGCCTCGTGTATATGGCCACATGTTGTTCCTGGCAATATGACCAAAATGAGGGTCAGTAGAGATACCTAGGCATAAAGTATGCAGACCTTATGGCGAACCTCATCGAAGCCCTTGGGGGATCTTGTTCAATTTTGTCCATTTGTAGGGCTAATAAGTCTATTGTCAAACAAAAGGCATGAGAACAGGGGTCAGCAACCTATTTCCACTTAAGGGCCGGATTCAATGTATGTGAATGCATGGAGGGCCGCATTCACCTGCTAATAAATGAAGATAATAATAATCCTAACATAGTAATAATAACCGTACAGGTTTACCTCACTTTAAGGTGCTTCACTAATACAAAGACAGTTCACCCTGAGGGAGCATAATGCTGGGGATTCAGATTTTACTGCCCCCTCCCCCATCCTGGCACCCAAGGGTGGCTGACGCCAGCCCTGCCAGCCAGCATGGTCTGGAGATGGGGTTCCTGTCCCTAGGGAAAATGGGGTCCCCATCTCTAGGGGGGATTGAGGGCCCTGTCCTTAGGGGAGAAGAGGTCCCTGTCCCCAGGGGTGATGGGGTCCCTGTCCCCAGGTGAGAAAGTGTCCCTATCTCCAGGGGAGAATGGGTCCCTGTCCCCAGTGGAGAATTGGGTCCCTGTCCCCAGAGGTGATGGGGTCCCTGTCCCCAGGGGAGAAGGGGTCCCTATCCCCAAGTAAGAAGGGGTCCCTGTCCCCAGGGGAGATGGGTTCCTTGTCACTGGGGGTGAAGGTATCCTTGTCCCCAGGGGTGAAGGGGTCCCTGTCCCCAGGGAAGAAGGGGTCCCTGTCCCCAAGTAAGAAGGGGTCTCTGTCCCCAGGGGAGATGGGTTCCTTGTCCCTGGGGGTGAAGGTGTCCTTGTTCCCAGGGGTGAAGGGGTCCCTGTCCCCAGGGTTGATGGGGTCCCTGTCCCCAGGGGAGAAGAGGTCCCTGTCCCCATGTGAGAAGGGGTCCCTGTCCCCAAGTGAGAAGGGGTCCCTGTCCCCAGGAGGGATGGGGTCCCTAATAGGGTCCCCCCATTGCAGTTTCCTCTGTCCCCCTTCACATCACTGCCATAGTGTCCTCTTCCCCCCTTCCCCATAGCAAGTTTGCTGTGCCCCCCAAAGCAGCGTCCTCTGTCCCCTGCACTCCCCACTCTAGTGTCCTCTGTCCCCATAGTGTCCACTGTCCCCTGCACCCCATTGTGGTGTCCTCTGTCCGCATAGTGTCCTCTGCCCCTATAGTGGCCTCAGTCCTCTGCCCCCATAGTGTCCTCTGTCCTCTGCCCCCATAGTGTTCTCTGTCCTCTGCCCCCATAGTGTCCTCTGTCCTCTGCCCCCATAGTGTCCCCTGTCCCCATAGTGTCCTCTGTCCTCTGCCCCCATAGTGTCCCCTGTCCCCATAGTGTCCTCTGCCCCCATAGTGTTCTCTGCTCCCATAGTGTCCTCTGTCCTCTGCCTCCATAGTGTCCTCTGCCCCCATAGTGTCCTCTGTCCTCTGCCCCCATAGTGCCCTCTGCCCCCATAATGTCCTCTGCCCCCATAGTGTTCTCTGTCCCCATAGTGTCCTCTGCCTCCATAGTGTCCTCTGTCCCCATAGTGTCCTCTGCCCCCATAGTGTCCTCTGTCCTCTGCCCCCATAGTGTCCTCTGTCCCCATAGTGTCTTCTGTCCTCTGCCCCCATAGTGTCCTCTGCCCCCATAGTGTCCTCTGTCCTCTGCCCCCATAGTGTCCTCTATCCCCATAGTGTCTTCTGTCCTCTGCCCCCATAGTGTCCTCTGTCCCCATAGTGTCCTCTGCCTCCATAGTGTCCTCTGCCTCCATAGTGTCCTCTGTCCCCATAGTGTCCCCTGCCCCCATAGTGTCCTCTGTCCTCTGCCCCATAGTGTCCTCTGTCCCCATAGTGTCTTCTGCCCTCTTCCCCCATAGTGTCCTTTCCCCCCATAGTGTCCTCTGTCCTCTGTCCCTATAGTGTCCCCTGCCCCCAGAGTGTCCTATGTCCTCTGCCCCCATAGTGTCCTCTGTCCCCATAGTGTCTTCTGTCCTCTGCCCCCATAGTGTCCTTTCCCCCCATAGTGTCCTCTGTCCTCTGCCCCCATAGTGTCCTCTATCCCCATAGTGTCTTCTGTCCTCTGCCCCCATAGTGTCCTCTGTGCTCAGCCCCCATAGTGTCCTCTGTCCCCATAGTGTCCTCTGTCCTCTGTCCCCATAGTGTCCTCTGTCCTCTGCCCCCATAGTGTCCTCTGTCCCCATAGTGTCTTCTGTCCTCTGCCCCCATAGTGTCCTCTGTCCTCTGCCCTCAAAGAGTCCTCTGTCCCCATAGTGTCTTCTGTCCTCTGCCCCCATAGTGTCCTCTGTCCTCTGCCCCCATAGTTTTCCCTGTCCTCATAGTGTCCTCTGTCCTCTGCCCCCATAGTGTCCTCTGTCCTCTGCCCCCATAGTGTCCTCTGTCCTCATAGTGTGCTCTGTCCTCTGCCCCCATAGTGTCCTATTTCCCCTGCACCCCACCCCACTGACACACAAGCACACACTGTGTAGGTAGAACTCTTCTACCTTACACAGTTGTAGAGCACAGCAGAGAGCGGCTGGTATCTCAGGGCTGGATGGGGGCGGGAACTGCTGAAGTTAACTTTTTACATTAACAGGCTGGTGATTGGTTGCTAGGATCGCCCGGCAACCAATCACTTGCTATTTAATGTAAAAAGTTAACTTTAGCGGCTCCCTCCCCATCCAGCCCTGTGATACCAGCCGATCGCCGTGGGCCGGGTGCCCATAAATCAATCACGGGCACTGACGGGCCGAACAAGTCAGTGGCGGATCAGGTACTGGCCACGGGTTGCCAACCCCTGCATGAGAAGCTGGGTGCTACCACAGGGCACATGTACCAAAACAAAAAAAAAATACCCAACAATGGGGTTCTTTTCATACAGATATGAGGGCTACATCGAAAATCCTGTAAATTACAGGCTTAAATGGTAACTCCACTTTCGTTGGGAAAAAAAAAACATATAAAGAAAAAATAATGTAGCGTATACAATTGCGACAATTGAAAGTTATTAAAAATGATCTTTCCTTTTCTGCAGATCTGTAATTTTGTGTAAAATGCAAAATGGCTACCTGGAGATGTTCTGTACACAGAATGTATACAGAGCGCCCGCCAGGAACATAATTTCGTGCTTGTGTGATTGGCTCACTGGTTTTTCCAGAAGTCTGCCCTAACATACAAATCAGATTTCAGGCATTCCCTGCAACAAAAATTTCATTTTTGGTGAGATACAATTGGAAATCATGTCTAAAGGGATGAAGACTCAGCAGTTTTCCTTATTAGTGTCCTGCGGGTGCAGCAGTTGATTGATAATCATGAAACCACTCCCATTAGACTCACTTTCCCATATGGACACAGACAAACACACAGGGTTTTCTTCTGAATAACAAATGATAAGAATCTGCAACAAAGTTTGTTAAAATCCTTAGCTCACCCAAAGGGGAATGCTTTTTCCTCAACAAAAGTGGAGTTACTCTTTATGAAATGTCAGCAATTTAAAGCCGTGGAGCAGCAAAACTGTGGCAGGGTATATTTGGCTGTTTAATTGATATTTTTGTAGAATTTGCTTGGAATATACCCAGCAACTCTCATTAAAGCCTAAACTTTTTTACCTTAAACGTTTGCTGCCTGCCCACAGTACATTTACTGCGAGTGGACGGCAGCTGCAGGCTAAGCGACGTGCTGGTATGTCGCTTAGCACATGTGCACTGGCGCACTCCCTAGGGTGCTCAGCGGCACAATCCCGTGAATGCTTTGTCTGGTGGACACAGTTGATCACGGTGTTCGATACTCGGCCGCTGTCAGTGGCTGGGGTATCATGAGATCGCAATGACCAATCATAGCGATCACATAATTACATGTAAAAAAAAAAGAAAAAAGAGGAAACCCCTATGGGTGGCACTTTAGAGGCACTAGAGATAATGCAAATGTATAATAAAAAACAATTTATTGAAAGATAAAATCAGACATTGGTACCGAACATGGTCTTACTAACAACAAGATATACAATATGTGTAGATACAATATTAACCTATACCCTCACATGTAAGCAAAACAGTCATGAATGGCTTCCATTCATGACTGCTTGCTTACTATTGGAATTATGTGATTGGCCATCAGCTATCACATGGTACCTGTGCCAATCACAACACCTTGTACCATGAGATTAGCTGTAGCGAATCACAGATCACAACAATAGTAAGGAAGATGTTATGAATGAAAGCCATTCATGACAGTTAAAACTATTGCTTATAATAGTAATCATCACTGTTATAAGCCATAACAGTAAAAAAAAAATCCCTGATAACCCCCCGCCCCAGAGTTTTACAGTATTATTATGGTGATACTGAACTACTCTGATGAGAGTACATTAAAAAATAAATCTTAAAAAAGATCTTAAAAAAAAAAAGGAAAAATGTTAGAAAAACTAAATAAAAAAATTATTTATTTATTTATTTTACATACTGTCACCAATCAGTATCCCTGATCAGCACCACAACAGTAACGACGCTTTACTGCATTGGTCACAATAGGTAAAAACTGATTGTGGGGAAAAAAAAGCAAATTGTATTTAATTTCTTCATTTTGCAAAAGATTAGGACAAGAAATTTCAACTTCAAAAAACTCACAATGCCCCATACTAAATACCTTGGACTGTCTACTTTCCAAAAAGGGGTAATTTGGGGGGAATTTGTACAGTCCTTGCATATTAGGGCCTCAAGAAATGAGATAGGGTGTCAGTACATCATGACTGATGAATTTTTAAATATATACCATAGTTTGTAGACTATAGCTTTCATACAGACTAAATAATATACACTGATTTCTGTTATTTTTACCAGGCTTCATTGTGAACTAAATCTTTTTATGACCTAATTTATTTATTTGTTTGCAAAATTGTATAACAGAAACTCGGAAAATTGTGGGGGTTTTTTTCAAACTTTTACAGAATTTTTTGTTTATTATTATTATATTATACGAGATTTATATAGCGCCAACAGTTTACTCAGCGCTTTACAATGTATAAGGGGGACAACACAATTACAGTACAATACAAAAGGTACAGGAGGGCCCTGCTCGTAGAGCTTACATTCTAAAAGGGAGGGGGTGGTGGTACAAAAGGTAATAGCTGCAAAGAATGATTTGATGGGGGTGGCTCAGGGACAGTTATGTGGGTGTGGGATAGGCTTCCCTGAATAAATGAGTTTTCAAGGATCTCCTAAAGGTGGACAGGGTAGGGGCTGATCGGACATACTGGGGCAGGGAATTCCAGAGGATGGGAGAGGCTCTGGAGAAGTCCTGAAGGCGAGCATGGGAGGAGGTAACAAGGGAGCTAGAGAGCAGGAGGTCCTGGGAGGAGCGGAGGGGGCGATTTGGGTGATATCTGCAGATGAGGTTGGTGATGTAGATGGGGGCGATGTTGTGAATGGCCTTGTATGTTATGGTTAGCATTTTGAATTTTACACGGTGGGGTAGGGGAAGCCAGTGAAGGGATTGGCAGAGAGGAGCAGCAGTCACGGATCGATTAGTGAGGTGTATTAGTCTAGCAGCAGCATTCATAATAGACTGAAGGGGGGATAGCCTGCTTAAGGGTAGGCCATTAAGGAGAGAGTTGCAATAGTCGAGGCGGGAAATAATCAAAGAGTGAATAAGTTGTTTTGTAGTGTCATTAGTCAGAAAGGGTCGAATTTTGGAGATGTTGCGGAGGTTAAGGCGGCAGGATTTAGCCAGTGATTGGATATGGGGGCTGAAGGAGAGGTCAGAGTCAAGGATTACACCCAGGACCCTGGCATGTGTGGAGGGACCAATGGTTGTGTTGTTGATATTAATGGTGAAGTCACAGGAGGGGGACCGTGAAGGAGGAAATATAACAAGCTCAGTTTTAGAAAGATTAAGTTTGAGGAAGTGGTGTGACATCCATACCGATATGTCATTCAGCAAGTTTGAGATCCGTGAGGAGATAGTGGGGGTGAGTTGGGGAGTGGAGAGATAGATCTGTGTGTCATCGGCATAGAGATGGTATTGGAAGCCATGGGAGGTGATCAACTGGCCCAGGGAAGAGGTATAGAGTGAGAAAAGGAGAGGCCCAAGGACAGAGCCTTGGGGTACCCCAACAGAAAGAGGAAGGGGAGCGGAGGAGGTGGAGTTGTAAGTGACGCTGAAAGTGCGCTGAGATAGGTAGGAGGAGAACCAGGATAATGCAGAATCACGGAGGCCAAGGGAGTGTAATTTGCTGAGGAGCAGCAGGTGGTCAACTGTGTCAAAGGCAGCAGAGAGGTCTAAAAGTATGAGTATGGAGTAGTGGCCATTGGTTTTGGCAGTTATTAGGTCATTGGTGATTTTTAGTAGGGCAGTTTCAGTCGAATGTTGTAGGCGGAAGCCAGACTGTAGGGGGTCGAGAAGGTTGTTGTCCGTGAGGTAGCGACTCATTTGGTCATGAACAAGGCGTTCGATGAGCTTGGAGGCAAACGGGAGAAGGGAGATAGGTCTTAAGTTATTCAAACAGGTGGGGTCTAGTGAGGATTTTTTGAGTATGGGGGTAACCAGTGCATGTTTGAACGGGGAAGGAAAGGTGCCGGAGGAGAGGGAGAGGTTGAAGATGTGGGTTAGGGAGTTGAGGATAGAGTGGGAAGGTGGTCGCAGCAATTGAGAGGGGACAGGGTCCAGGGGACATGTAGTGAGGTGTGCCATGGAGAGGAGTTTATCAACTTCTTCTGTGGTAACTGGGCAAAAGGAGGAGAGTATTGAGTGTGGTGTTGGACCTGATATGTTGGGTAGGGGAGGAATTTTAATGCTGGATATCTCCTTGCGAATAGTGTTGATTTTGCTATTGAAGTGGTTGGCAATATGTTGAGCGGTAAGCAAGTTGGTGGGAGGGGGCAGTGGGGGGTGAAGTAAGGAATTAAGGGTAGAAAAGAGTTGACGAGGTTTGGATGAGAGGGTTTTGATGAGAGTGTTGTAATAGGTTTGTTTAGCAGTGTGGAGGCAGGAGTTGTATTTGAGAAGGACAGATTTGTAGAGGGTAAAGTCTTGCAGGGATTTAGATTTACGCCATGCTCGCTCAAGAGCGCGGCTGCGTCTCTTGAGACTTCTGGTGTCGTCTGTTTGCCAGGGTTGTGGCAGATGGGGCCTGGTTCTGCGTGTAGAAAGAGGAGCAAGTACGTCTAGGGAGGATGACAACGTGGTGTTGTAGATGGAAGTGGTTAGGTCTGGGCAGGACAGGGGTGCGATTTTGTCATAAAGGCCATCAGTAGCAGAGTGAAGAAGGGAAGGTTTGAGGTTGCGAAGGTTCCTGCGGGTAGTGGTTTGTGGGTTGGCAGCATGGGATATAGGAGACAAGGAGAGTGTGAAACGGATAAGGTTGTGATCAGAGAGAGGAAAGGGTGCGTTGGAGAGATTGCAGGGAGTGCAGCGATGGGAGAATACAAGGTCAAGAGTGTTGCCGTTGGAGTGAGTGGTGGTTTGTGTCCATTGTGTTAGGTTAAAAGAGGAGGTTAAGTTGAGTAGTTTAGAAGTGGTAGCATTATTAACATTGATTGGAATGTTAAAGTCACCTAGGATGATGGCAGGCACTTCAGATGAGAGAAAATAGGGTAGCCATGCAGAGAAGTCATCCAGAAAGCGTGACACTGGTCCAGGAGGCCGATAAATGACTGCGACCCTCAGACAAGCTGGAGAGAAAAGACGAATGCAGTGCATTTCGAAAGAGCAGGTGGAAAGAGAGGGAGGTGTGGGCAGTACCTGGAAGGTGCATTGTGGGGAGAGGAGAAGTCCGACACCACCTCCTTTTCGTCCACTGGGTCTGGTGGAGTGAGTCCAGAGAAGGCCACTGTGGGACAGTGCAGCTGGAGAGGTAGTATCAAATTCCTGGAGCCAGGTTTCAGTTATAGCAAATAGATCAAGGGATTTGGAGAGGAAAAGGTCATTGACAGAAACTAATATAGTATATAGTATATATATATATATATATATATAGTTTATATAGTAAAAAATAAAAAAACCCAGTGGTGAATAAATACCACCAAAAAAAGCTCTATTTGCATGCAAAAAAAATATAAATTTGATTTGCATACAGTGTTGCATGACCAAACAATTGCCAGTTAAAGTAGCACAGTGCTAAATAGCAAAAAAATGCCCAGGTTATGAAGGGGGTAAAACCTTCCGGAGGTCAAGTGGTTAATGCATTCCCAGTATTAACTTAAAAAATGTTTAGATAGCACCCATCTGTAGTGGCTCTCTAATAAGGGGCAGAGAGGAGCGTGTGTGTGTTTATGAACTCAGGCAGCATGGTTTGGGATCAAGCCCGCAGGTGTGCCACAATAGGAAGAGGAGGAGCCTGGAGCTGTGGCAGGGGACCTAAAAAGTGGAGGACCGGTGCTGCTCTGTAGTAGGTAAGTATAATGTTTATTTAAAAAAATAATGTAACTTTACAATCATTTTATTTGGGTTGAAAAAAGGCTTTTTCAGATAGATTTAGTAAGGCAGGAATAGGTCTACTTTGTCTGGCAGATATAAATTGACCAGTAGTTAGCTGAGGCTATCCTTGTTTATGCTACTGCAAATCTGTCCTGCTGCTGGACAAATTCTATCAAATTCTCATATTTACAGCAGTGTAAAATTGTCCAGCAGCAGGACAGAGAAGAGGGGGAGGAGGAGGAAGAGGGTCCTGGCAGTTTTGGCATAGAAGCAGAGGAAGACATACATCAAACCGTAACAGATGGTTTTCAGTCCCCAGAAACCTTAGGAGTAGTAGTGGCTGGGAGGAGGCAGTTCCAGATACTCAGAGGCGTAACTAGAATCTTCACGGCCCCGGTGCAAGAAACCATGAAGGGCCCCCACCAGGGGCATTGCTAGGTCTACAAAAGATCTCGGGCTAGAGCCCATAGCAGTGTAGCAAGTAAAGAAAGTCATACGCTTGGGCGGGCATACACGTGTATACAATATATATGTGTGTGTGTATGTGTATACAGGGCTTTTTTCTTGTAGAATAGGTTCTGAGTCACCCCTTGTCTCTGCCCCCTACCCACCGCTGACCACTGTCCCTTAATTCCACCCCCTACTCACCTACCAGTACTGCCCCTTTTAGAGAATACAGAACCAAGTATCATTTTGTGGTGCTAAATCATTTGTATGGAACATGGTAATGATAAAAAGAAAAGCAGTAAAATAAATCCCCTGCAGCCAGCAACAATAGAATCCCAGCAATAGATCCCCACACAACAATAGATTCCCCCAGCAACAATGGACTCCACCCCAACAACAATAGATTCCCTTCAGCAACAGTGAACCACCCACAACAAAATATCACACCAATGTGATTGGCCATCAGCTATCACATGGTACCTGTGCCAATCACAACACCTTGTACCATGAGATTAGCTGTAGCCAATCACAGATCACAACAATAGTAAGGAAGATGTTATGAATGAAAGCCATTCATGACAGTTAAAACTATTGCTTATAAAAGTAATCATCACTGTTATAAGCCATAACAGTGAAAAAAAAAATCCCTGATAACCCCCCGCCCCAGAGTTTTACAGTGTTATTATGGTGATACTGAACTACTCTGATGAGAGTACATTAAAAAATAAATCTTAAAAAAGTTCTTAAAAAAAAAAAAGGAAAAATGTTAGAAAAACGAAATAAAAAAATTATTTATTTATTTATTTTACATACTGTCACCAATCAGTATCCCTGATTAGCACCACAACAGTAACGACGCTTTACTGCATTGGTCACAATAGGTAAAAACTGATTGTGGGGAAAAAAAAGCAAATTGTATTTAATTTCTTCATTTTGCAAAAGATTAGGACAAGAAATTTCAACTTCAAAAAACTCACAATGCCCCATACTAAATACCTTGGACTGTCTACTTTCCAAAAAGGGGTAATTTGGGGGGAATTTGTACAGTCCTTGCATATTAGGGCCTCAAGAAATGAGATAGGGTGTCAGTACATCATGACTGATGAATTTTTAAATATATACCATAGTTTGTAGACTATAGCTTTCATACAGACTAAATAATATACACTGATTTCTGTTATTTTTACCAGGCTTCATTGTGAACTAAATCTTTTTATGACCTAATTTATTTATTTGTTTGCAAAATTGTATAACAGAAACTCGGAAAATTGTGGGGGTTTTTTTCAAACTTTTACAGAATTTTTTGTTTATATAGTAAAAAATAAAAAAACCCAGTGGTGAATAAATACCACCAAAAAAAGCTCTATTTGCATGCAAAAAAAATATAAATTTGATTTGCATACAGTGTTGCATGATCAAACAATTGCCAGTTAAAGTAGCACAGTGCTAAATAGCAAAAAAATGCCCAGGTTATGAAGGGGGTAAAACAATCCGGAGGTCAAGTGGTTAATGCATTCCCAGTATTAACTTAAAAAATGTTTAGATAGCACCCATCTGTAGTGGCTCTCTAATAAGGGGCAGAGAGGAGCGTGTGTTTATGAACTCAGGCAGCATGGTTTGGGATCAAGCCCGCAGGTGTGCCACAATAGGAAAAGGAGGAGCCTGGAGCTGTGGCAGGGGACCTGAAAAGTGGAGGACCGGTGCTGCTCTGTAGTAGGTAAGTATAACATGTTTATTTAAAAAAATAATGTAACTTTACAATCATTTTAATTTGGGTTGAAAAAGGGCTTTTTTAGATTTTAGTTTTAGTAAGGCAGGAATAGGTCTACTTTGACTGGCAGATATAAATTGACCAGTAGTTAGCTGAGGCTATCCTTGTTTATGCTAATGCAAATCTGTCCTGCTGCTGGACAAATTCTATCAAATTCTCATATTTACAGCAGTGTAAAATTGTCCAGCAGCAGGACAGAGAAGAGGGGGAGGAGGAGGAAGAGGGTCCTGGCAGTTTTGGCATAGAAGCAGAGGAAGACATACATCAAACCGTAACAGATGGTTTTCAGTCCCCAGAAACCTTAGGAGTAGTAGTGGCTGGGAGGAGGCAGTTCCAGATACTCAGAGGCGTAACTAGAATCTTCACGGCCCCGGTGCAAGAAACCATGAAGGGCCCCCACCAGGGGCATTGCTAGGTCTACAAAAGATCTCGGGCTAGAGCCCATAGCAGTGTAGCAAGTAAAGAAAGTTATACGCTTGGGCAGGCATACACGTGTATACAATATATATGTGTGTGTGTATGTGTATATAGGGCTTTTTTCTTGGAGTATAGGTGCAGAAACTCCCCCCTTCTGAGTCACCCCTTGTCTCTGCCCCCTACCCACCTCTGACCACTGTCCCTTAATTCCACCCCCTACCCACCTACCAGTACTGCCCCTTTTAGAGAATACAGAACCAAGTATCATTTTGTGGTGCTACATTATTTGTATGGAACATGGTAATGATAAAAAGAAAAGCAGTAAAATAAATCCCCTGCAGCCAGCAACAATAGAATCCCAGCAATAGATCCCCACACAACAATAGATTCCCCCAGCAACAATGGACTCCACCCCAACAACAATAGATTCCCTTCAGCAACAGTGAACCACCCACAACAAAATATCACACCCAGTAACAAAATATCCACCCAAGCAACATTAGACACCTCCCAGCAGCAACAACAGATCTCCCAGCAGCCATAAGACCCCACCCCAGCAACAATAGATTCCCCATCAGCAACAATAGACCCTCACACAAAATCAGATCCCCACCAGTGACAATAGATCCCCCAGCAGACAACATCAGACAACAGCAGACAACATCAATAGACCCTCCAGCACACCCCACACCCCATGATATTACATACATTCAGTGCTGGAAGTGCCGGAACTGCGTTCCCCTGCGTTCCCGTTGAAAAAAAGCCCTGTGTATGTATATATATATATATATATTTATATATATATATATATATAAATCGTTACATATCTGAGTGCGGATCCCCCTTACATCAGGGTCCCCAGAGATCCCCCACTTACATCAGGGTCCCCAGAGCCCCCTCCCATTGCATCAGGGTCCCCAGAGACCCTCCCCTTACATCAGGGTCCCCAGAGAGCCCCCCTTACATCAGGGTCCCCGGAGAGCCTACCCCTTACATCAGGGTCCCCAGAGAGCCTCCCCTTACATCAGGGTCCCCAGAGAGCCCCCCCTTACATCAGGGTCCCCAGAGAGCCCTTCCTTACATCAGGGTCCACAGAGATTCACCCCCGAGGGCCCCCCTTACATTAGGGTCTCCAGACAGCTGCCCCTGGGGACCCCCACATAGGCAAAACGGCAAGGCCCAGTCGCAAGTGCTGCGACCCTGTAAATTTCTCCACTGTTTCCTACCACCAACTGGTTGGCAGGGAATGCTAGTACCTATAGTTCTCCAGCACTTTGCTAATTAGTCTACAAGCCCCCTTCTCTGTTTAGTTACCTCCTGTATGCACTGTCACTTTGAGGATATATAGCAATATAGAACAGCAATTCTTAGCTTGATTTTGAATGAAGTATGGTTAACTCATGACTGTGTTAACCCTCTACAAAAACAGGCACGATAAGATACCACATGATGATTTCATCTTCACAGGTATCCTTCAGAGCCAACTGACTATCACCAGGGTACTGAGGCATTAGGGTAGAAGTATGGACCCTTACCCATGCAAATAAAGTGTTTGTCAAAGTCTGTATTCGTACAGCAACTTCTGCAAGATCTAACAATGCAGGGGAACTGATGTCTGTGTTGTACTGAATGACACCTTATTATGTTTACTGCACGGGTAGCCAGTTATATCAACCACGGCGAGACCATAAGACTCAATGACACATATGTACACTAGCTCCATAATGTAATTAAATAACACAGACAAGGCCGGGCAGTTGGCAGTTGACAGAGCAGAAACTCACAAACTTTGGACTCTGAAGCTTAAGTGTCATTCTCCAAAAAAGGATGTAGCTGAATTGGAGCAGGACAGCAATGTAAATCTTTCATACGTCTACACAATTTTGATAAATAAGACTAAATGTTTGTATTCAAAACTATTTGCCTTCAAGGTGTGGTTGGCAGGTAATATCATTCAATCAACATCTTGCTGGTGCTCTGCCTTTTAGTGCTGGGTCTCATATTAGCCACCAGCCCCCTCTCCTTGCATTTGATCCCCTGCTCACATAGCTCATCCGGATTTGGAGGAGGATGGAAGTCTAAATCTGGAGGACAGTAGAACCACAGGAGTTCAAAGCTATTGGGTCCTAAACCCTAAACTTACAGGCCAGTCTCATGTCTTTTCCCCCCTTACATCAGGGTCCCCAGAGAGCCCCTCCTTACATCAGAGTCCCCCCTCCTTACATCAGAGTTCCCAGAGAGTCCCCTCTTATATCAGGTTCCCCAGAGAGCCCCCCTTACATCAGGGTCCCGAGAAAGCCCCCCCTTACATCAGGGTCCCAAGAGGCCCCCCTCTTACATCAGGGTCCCCAGAGAGCCCCCCTTACATCAGGGTCCCCAAAGAACCCCCTTACATCAGGGTCCCCAGAGAACAGAGAGACCCCTCTTTCATAAGGATCCCCAGAGAGCCCCTCCTTACATCAGGGTCCCCAGAAATCCCCTCTTTACATCAGGGTCACCAGAGAGCCCCCCCTTACATAAGGATCCCCAGAGAGCGTCTCCTTACATCAGGGTCCCCAGAGAGCCCCCCTTACATCAGAGTCCCCAGAGAGCCCCCTCTTACATCAGGGTCCCCAGAGAGCCTCCCCTTACATAAGGATCCCCAGAGAGCCCCTCCTTACATCAGGGTCCCCAGAGAGCCCCTCCTTACATCAGGGTCCCTAGAGAGCCCCCCTTACATCAGGGTCTCCAGAGGGCCCCCCTTACATCAGAGTCCCCAGAGAGCCCCCCTTTACATCAGTGTCCCCAGAGAGCCCCCTCTTACATCAGGGTCCTCAGAGACCCCCCCCCCTTACATCAGGGTCCCAAGAGGGCCCCCTCTTACATCAGGGTCCCCAGAGAGCCCCCCTTACATTAGGGTCTCCAGAGAGCCCCCTCCTTACACCAGGGTTCCCAGAGGGCCCCTTATTACATCAGAGTCCCCAGAGAGCCCCCTCTTATATCAGGGTCGCCAGAGAGCCCCCTCTTACATCAGGGTCCCCAAAGAGCCCCCCTTACATCAGGGTCTCCAGAGACCAGAGATCCCCCTCTTACATCAGGGTCCCCAGAGAGCCTCCTCTTACATAAGGATCCCCAGAGAGCCCCTCCTTACTTAAGGGTCCCCAGAAATCCCCTCCTTACATCAGGGTCCCCAGAGAGCCCCCCCTTACATAAGGATCCCCAGAGAGTGCCTCATAACATCAGGGTCCCCAGAGAGCCCCCCCTACATCAGAGTCCCCAGAGAGCCCCCTCTTACATCAGGGTCCCCAGAGAGCCTCCCCTTACATAAGGATCCCCAGAGAGCCCCTCCTTACATCAGGGCTTCCAGAAATCCCCTCCTTACATCGGGTCCCCAGAGAGCCCCCCTTACATAAGGATCCCCAGAGAGTGCCTCCTTACATCAGGGTCCCCAGAGAGCCCCTCTTACATCAGAGTCCCCAGAGAGCCCCCTCTTACATCAGGGTCACCAGAGAGCCCCCTATTACATCAGGGTCCCCAGAGAGCCCCCCTTTACATCAGTGACCCCAGAGAGCCCCCTCTTACATCAGGGTCCTCAGAGAGCCCCCTCTTACATCAGGGTCCCCAGAGAGCACCTCCCTTACATCAGGGTCTCCAGAGAGCCCCCTCCTTACATCAGGGTCCCAAGAGAGCCCCCCTTACATCAGGGTCTCCAGACAGCCCCCTCCTTACATCAGGGTCTCCAGAGAGTCCCCCCCATATATCAGGGTCCCCAGAGAGTCCCCCCATATATCAGGGTGTCCAAAGAGCCCCCTCTTACATCAGGGTCCCCAGAGAGCCCCCCCTTACATCAGGGTCCCCAGAGAGCCCCCCCATATATCAGGGTGTCCAAAGAGCCCCCTCTTACATCAGGGTCCCCAGAGAGCCCCCCCTTACATCAGGGTCCCCAGAGAGCCCCCCCTTACATCAGGGTCCCCAAAGGGCCACCTTACATCAGGGTCCCCAGAGAGCCCCCCCTTACATCAGGGTCCCCAAAGGGTCACCTTACATCAGGGTCCCCAGAGAGCCCCCCCTTACATCAGGGCCCCCAGAGGGCCCCCCTTACATTAGGGTCCCCAGACAGCCGCCCCCCTTCAGAGGTTACCTGTGTACGTGGCTGGTCTCTACTGTCTGTGCACCTCCAACCCCCAGCACAGGGGGAGGTGGGAGGGGGCGATCAGCAGCTCTATGGTGCCGGATGACCACACGATCTCCCTGGGGCTTGTAGTTCTCCTCCCGAGTGTATACAGTGGAGAGGAGAGGGGCCTCTGACCTGGGCAGCTATCAGCAGGAGTGTACAAGCAGAGCGACTCACTTGTACACTGCAGAGTGAAACTGATAGCTGCCCGGGTCAGAGGCCCCTCCCCTCTCCACTGTATACACTCGGGAGGAGAACTACAAGCCCCGCGGGCACCATAGAGCTGCCAATCGCCGCCTCCCACTCCCCCCACTGCATCCCAAACTGAAAGCCAGTGGTGCAGGGGGAAATGCTAGGTCTTGGGCCCCCCCCCCCGGGGGAAATGCTAGGTCTTGGGCCCCCCCCCCCACAGCGGCAGAACAGCAGGGCCCAGTCGCAAGTGCGACTGCTGCGACCCTGAAAGTTCCGCCACTGCAGATACTGTAATCCTCAATGACCCTGAGGACTCTGCTTCTCATGCCTCTGCAACCTTGAGGTGCATAGGCTCCCTTATTCTTCAAAGCCTGCGAAAGGACCCAAGGATTTGTGGCATGAAGGATTAGGAGCATTATTGGTTGGCAACCCTCCTTGACCACTGTTACAAGGGGAAAGTTTCAGAACTCATCCAGCTCTCACAGAGGGAGCACAAGATGAAATATCTTGAGGACACCTTAAAGAGAAGTTTATGTAAGGCCTTTCCAGACTCTGGTAAGTTACAGTCACATGGAAAAGTTAGTTTTGAGGCTTCTGTTTGTCGAAGGAGGAACGGTGGAGAGAAGCCACCTCAGTGATGCATTTCAAAATTGTTTTAGTCCTAAGCGCCCAGGCCTGTCAGCTTCTACATCCCATCCTCAGCGTCTGCATCATACGGTGGAAGATTATCTAGGGGCGAAAACAGACATGGAGAGCTTTACAGTAGATGTTAGACTGGGTTTGTGGGTTATGAGGGTGTCAGGGCTTGGTTCTAAACCCTTTCTTCTCTGTGCTCAGGTTGCTCAGCTGTCGATTATTTGCCAGAACTCATTGTTTCTAAGTGGCTCACCTGCTGATCATCTCCTGCACGTCAGTCAAGCCACAGCCATCCCCTCCTGGCTATTTAAACTGCCTGGTACATCTCATCAATTGCCTTCACCTTGGTCAAACATATCTAGAAACTCTCTGCTGTGTTCTTGTTGAAGACTTGCCTGGCTGACATCCCTTCTGGTTCCTGATTCTGTCTGCTGCCTCTGAGTACACTGATCTCTGGCTTCCCGATTTCCTGGCTTGTTCTGATTACCTGATTTGGCTACCAAACCTTGGCTATGTTTTGACTGAGTTTACCAGTTGTACCATTTTTACCATAAAAGGTGTGATTTTTACTGCATTTTCTGTCTCTGTCTATTTCACGGTTCCTGACAGTAGGGAAAGACAATGAATTCAGAAGATGCAGGCAATCCACCTAGTGGTAATATTTTTTCCAGGTTGTTCCTGTACAACCTGTGTTGCAGGCCATCCCTGCTGCTGCTCCAGTCTCTGTGCAGAGGAATATTACCTCTGTAAGAGGCATGTCTGATTCCGCTCAGCTTCCCCAGCAATTTGGGAGTGATCCAGTTCAATGCAGAGGGTTTCTGAACCAGGTTGAGATATACTTTGAGATTCTGCCCCAGGTGTTCCCCACAGACAGAAGCAAAGTAGGATTCATAATTTTTTTGCTTTCTGATAGAGCCCTGGCCTGGGCAAACCCTCTATGGGAGACGCATAAACCCATTGTCCTGAGTTACCCAGAGTTTGTGGCTGACTTTAAAATAGTATTTGATGTTCCCGCATGCTCCACTTCTGCTGCCAAGAGCCTCATGTCCATCAAACAAAGTACAAGAACTGTTGCCAATTTCGCCATTGAATTCCGTACTCTGGCAGCAGAGGTCGCTTGGAACAATGAGGCCCTTGTGGCTACTTTTTCTCGTGGTCTCTCAGATAACAAAGATGAGATAGCAGCTGGAGACATACCTACAGATCTGGAGAAGTTGATCATGTTTGCCATTCTCATGGACTCCAGACTACGAGAGAGACCTTCCTTTAAGGAGCTCTTGCTGAAGCCTCCTGTACGTTTGGCTTCGTGCTTTGCAGTCCCACCCTTGCCTTCCTCTCCTCCCATGCCTCCTGGTACTGAGTCTGCCAGTGAAGTAGAACGCATGCAGTTGGGCTTCACATGTCTCTCTGCCGATGAGAGGGCCTTTAGAAGGAGATTGTGCCTTTATTGTGGCCAGGCAGGTCACTTTTTGAAGTCTTGTCCTATCCGTCCGGGGTGACGCTTGCACCTGAGGTCCTGTAGGGGACAGACACTAGGTGGCTTTGTTACATCACCAGTTACCTTAAAGGATAAGGCTCTAGTTTCAGTTACCCTTTCGAGGTCTGAGTCATCTATCGATACACAGGCTCTAATCGACTCTGGGGCTGCAGGCATAGACAGTGCCTTTGTTTCAAAGCACTCGTGCCACTCCACTTGCCATTGAGGCTATTGATGGAAGACCTCTACAGCCTGCCCATGTGACTCATGAGACTGCTCCATTGACCATGGCCATAGGGGCTCTTCACCATGAGATAATCCAATTTCAAGTCATTTTCTCTCCTCATTATCCGCTGGTTATTGGCTATCCATGGCTACAGATGCACAAGCCCTCTTTTGATTGGCTTCATGCTGAGGTTCTTTCCTGGTCGCTACAATGCAGTATGACATGTTTTCAGAAAGTGGCTAAGGTCTTATGCACCTCTTCCCTCTCCTCCTTGCCAGAGGAGTACCACAAATTTAGCGATGTCTTTGACAAAGGTCAAGCCGGTAGTTTGCCTCCACACCGGTCGTATGATTGTGCAATTGACCTTTAACCTGGTGCTTTGCCTCCCCATGGCCGGGTTTACCCTTTGTCTGTCTTGGAGGATAAAGCTATGAAGGACTATGTTGCTGACACACTTTCTCAAGGGTTCATCTGCAAATCCTCGTCTCCTGCTGGTGCTGGCTTCTTCTTTGTGAAAAAGATGAGAGGGAACTGAGACCTTGTATCGATTATAGGGGCCTCAATCGCATCACGATTAAGAACGCCTACCCGATTCCGTTGATTACAGAATTATATGACCGCCTCAAGGGAGCAATGGTTTTCACGAAGTTCAATCTGAGAGGGGCATACAATCTTGTGAGGATCAAGGAGGGCGACGAATGGAAAACTGCTTTTAACACCAGGACAGGACATTATGAATACCTCATAATGCCGTTTGGCCTTTGCAACGCTCCTGCAGTTTTTCAGGAGTTTATCAACGATGTCCTTCGAGATATGTGTGGCGGTTTATCTTGACGATATTCTCATATATTCTAAATCCCTAAAGAGCCACCACACAGATGTCTCCCGTGTGCTACAGAGGCTGAGAGATAACAACCTGTATTGTAAGTTGGAGAAGTGCGAGTTCCATCGTGAACAGGTTAAATTTCTGGGTTATGACATTTCTACTGCCGTTTTTTCGATGGACCCAGATAAATTTTCTGCAGTTCTACAGTGGCCCGTGGGTCTACGTCCGTTACAATGCTTTCTTGGCTTTGCCAATTATTATCAAAAATTTATTCTGAACTTCTCTTCTCTGGTCAAACCCCTGACTGATATGACCAGAAAGGACAGTAACCCACAGAATTGGTCTCCAGATTCCATTAAAGCCTTTGAGTCTCTCAAGGTTGCATTTGTTTCAACTCCTGTGTTGGCACATCCTGATCCTATGCTACCCTTCAATCTTGAGGTTCATGCATCCATGACTGGAGTGAGCGCCCTTCTGTCTCAACGTCCTACTTCTGAGAGAGCTATGCATCCTTGTGGCTACTTTTCTAAGAAATTGTCTCATGCAGAAGGTAATTATGAGATTGGGGACAGAGAATTGTTAGGTATCATTTTAGCTCTTAAAGAATGGAGGCATCTCCTTGAGGGTACCACTGTGCCGGTCCTCATTTTGAGTGACAATAAGAATCTCACATTCTTTTCTGAGGCTAAACGCTTATCTCCCAGAAGAGCGCGGTGGGCTCTTTATCTGTCAAGCTTCAATTACATAGTCTCATTCTTACCCGGTACTAACAATATAAGGGCTGACACATTGTCGTGACAGTTTTCCTCCGTTTCCAAGATTGAATCGGTACCTGTTCCTGTAATACCCCCCCGATCACATTCTGGCTTCTGTACGCACCAGTCTCACCTCACCTTTGGGTAAAAGAATTTGCTCAGATCCAGTCTCCTCCAGAGGATCCTACTGACAGCTGCTTTGTCCCTGAGAATCTCCACACTGCTTTTCTCCAGACTTATCATTCTCCCAAGGCGGCTAGCCATCCAGGGAAGAATCAACTCATTTGGGCTATTTCTCAACAATTCTGGTGGCCTAGTCTCCGTGCTGATGTAACCGCCTTTGTAGCTGCTTGTTCTGTGTGTGCACAGAGTAAGAAACCACAACACCTTCCAGTGGGCCTCCTTCTACCCATACCCAATGGAGAGAGGCCTTGGACCCACCTGTCTATGGACTTTATTGTGGAGTTATCCAACTCCCAGGGCAACACAGTTATTCTTATGTTGTTTGACTGGTTCTTGAAAATGTTACATTGTATTCCACTAAAGAAGTTGCCCACATCCAAAGAACTGGCATCCATTTTTGCTCAGGAGATCTTTTGGTTACATGGGCTACCCAAGGTTATCATCTCTGACAGGGGTAGCCAGTTTGTCTCCAGGTTTTGGCGAGCCTTTTGTGCACAGTTAGGAATTCAGCTTTCCTTCTCCTCTGCATATCACCCGCAGTCCAATGGGGCTGCAGAACGAGCCAACCAAGCCTTGGAGCAGTTTCTATGCTGCTATATTTCTGATCACCATAACAACTGGTCAGACCTCCTACCTTGGGCGGAGTTTGCTCACAATAGTGTGTCAATACCGCTTTGCGATTGTCTCAGTTTATGGTGAATTATGGATTCCAACCGTTCATGTTACCTGACTCATTTGTTCCTCAAAGAATTCCTGCATTAGAGTAGCATCTCCACGATCTTCGCTCCACTTGGGTGCAGGTCCAGGAGTCCTTGCGACGTGCCAGTGAGAGGTACAGACTCCATGTTGACCGCCAATGCCTACCTGCGCCTTCCTACCAGGTTGGGGAGAGAGTCTGGCTGCCATCTTGTAACCTTGCGACTCCACGTTACCTCACTGAAACTGGCACCATGATTTATTGGGCCTTTCCGTATTCTACGTAAGATCAACCCAGTGGTTTACGCATTAAACCTTCCTTCTAACATGCGTATTTCGAATGCTTTTCATGTCTCCTTATTAAAACCTTTGGTGTGCAACTGCTTCACCACCTCGTTACAATGTCCTCGCCCGGTGCAGGTTGAGAACCATGAGGAGTATGAGATACAATCGATCATTGACTCCCGTAGGTTCCGTGGGCGCATACAGTTCCTGGTTCATGGGAAAGGGTACAGTCCGGAGGAACGCTCTTGGGTCTCATCCTCAGACGTACATGCTCCTGTCCTCCTCCGTGCTTTCCATAGACGTTTTCCCCTCAAACCTGGTGGTCCTCCAATGGGGAGGGGTCATTGAGAGGGGTACTGTCAGGGCTGGGCTCTCAGCCCTTCCTTCTCTGTGCTCAGGTTGCTCAGCAGTCGGTAAATTGCCAGAACTCATCGTTTCACAGTGGCTCACCTGTTGATCATCTCCTGATCGTCAGTCAAGCCACAGCCAGCCCCTCCTGGCTATTTAAACTGCCTGGTACATTTCATCAATTGCCTTTGTCAAACATAGCTAGAGACTCTCTGCTATGTTCCTGTTGAAGAGTTGGCTGACATCCCTTCTGGTTCCTGATCTTGTCTGCTGCCTCTGACTACGCTGATCTCTGGTTTCCCAATTCCCTGGCTTGTTCTGACTACCCGATTTGGCTAGCAAACCCTGGCTATGTTTTGACTACGTTTACCAGTTGTACCATTTTAACCATTTTATTAAAAGGAGTGATTTCTACTGCATTTTCTGTCTCCATCTGTTTCATGGTTCCTGACAGAGAGTAGACCACTAGCCAGAACTTCACATTGTGCTGCTGGGCTGCCCTGCATCCAGCGTGCTTTCTGAATGGGCATTCAGTGCTGTCGGAAGTTTTATGAATCAGTCCTGGATTAGCAGCAGCTATCAAGCCCCTGATGTTGATATCACTGATTAAGGGCCAGTTCACACCATAGAAACGCAGTCTGGATGCCTTACAGATGCTTTTCTGCATGCACATTTTGCATGCATTCCATGGTGTTTTTGGTGTGTTTTTGATGCAGTCCAGTGCATTTTTCCCCCCTCTTTTTTCTTAACCTTAAATAAGGACATGTCTGTTCCAGTGCGTTTTTGGTGCATTTAGGTGCATTCCGGTGCGTTCCAGTCCTTTTTGATGCATTTTACATTGTTCCTGTACAGTACAATGCAGGGAAAATGCAGTATGTTCTACTTTTTTTCTGGAATGAGAACACACTGGGACTGCAAGCACTGGTGTGAACTATGCCATGGAAAATGATATAACCTACTTTCCATGCTTTTTTGATGCAGAAAAAAATGCACTGGACTGCATGTGATGTGAACTGGCCCTAAGTGTTATTGGGATCTGGGATCCCTGCAAGATTATCTATGCTCCCTAGCTTTGTGGGTGTTGATTTTATCTAGAAGTAATTTTTTGGTATTTCATGGGCACAATTAACACCCAAGAACCATTTTTCCCAACTGTTTGACAGGTGCATACAATTTCAATTATTTACAACAAGGCCAATTCTTGCTTTCATCAAGAGTACCTCTAGAAGGTTATGGTGTGAAGGCACCACCAACACCCAAAGACCAATTTTTCCGCAACTGTTTGACAGGGGCATCAAATTTAATTTTTTGTACAGCAAGGCCAATTCTTGCTTTCATCAAGAGTACCTCCAGAAGGTTACGGAGTGAAGGCACCAACAACACACAGAGTCCAATTTTTCCGTAACTGTTTAACAGGGGCATCAACTTTCTATTTTTTACAGCAAGGCTAATTCTTGCCATCGTCAGGAGTACTTCTATACAGGGGCGGACTGACCATTCAGGCACTCGGGCACTTCTCGAGGGCCCCATGCCACTAAGGGGCCCCATCAGGGTTGCCAGCCTCAATAAAACTAGGGACAGTAAATAAAAATCTGTGTTTTTTAAAAAATCCCAAGATTATAGCTGCCCCGCCTCTCCAGTACCTTTTCAGTGTGTGTATGTGTATTCAGTGTGTGTATACTGTGTGTGTATATTGTGTGTCTGTATGTGTATACTGTATGTGTGTGTGTGTATCCTGTGTGGCGCCATAATCTATTGCCTGGGAGCCCCATAATCTCCTATTGCCTGGGGGCCCCATAATCTCCAATTGCCTGGGGGCCCCATAATATCCTATTGCCCGGGGGCCCCATAATCTCCTATTGCCCAGGGGCCCCATGAGTTGTCAGTCCGCCCCTGCCAGAGTTACTGTGTGAAGGCACCACCAACACCCAAAGACCAATTTTTCCACAACTGTGTGACAGGGGCATCAAATTTAATTTTTTTACAGCAAGGCAAATTCTTGCTTTCATCAAGAGTACATAGTTACATAGTTACATAGTTACATAGTAGGTGAGGTTGAAAAAAGACACAAGTCCATCAAGTCCAGCCTACAGTATGTGTGATTATGTGTCAGTATTACATTGTATATCCCTGTATGTCGCGGTCATTCAGGTGCTTATCTAATAGTTTCTTGCAGCTATCGATGCTCCCCGCTGAGACCACCACCTGTGGAAGGGAATTCCACATCCTTGCCGCTCTTACAGTAAAGAACCCTCTACATAGTTTAACTTTAAACCTCTCTTCTTCTAATTTTACTGAGTGGCCACGAGTCTTGTTAAACTCTCTTCTGCGAAAAAGTTTTATTTCTATTGTAGGGTCACCAGTAGGGTATTTGTATATTGAAATCATATCCCCTCTCAAGCGTCTGTTCTCCAGAGAGAACAAGTTCATTGCTCGCAACCTTTCCTCATAACTAAGATCCTCCAGACCCTTTATTACCTTTGTTGCCCTTCTTTGTACTCGCTCCATTTCCTGTAATCCTTCCTGAGGACTGGTGCCCAGAACTGGACAGCATACTCTAGGTGCGGCCGGACCAGTGTCTTGTAGAGTGGGAGAATTATCGTTTTATCTCTGGAGTTGATCCCCTTTTTAATGCATGCCAATATTCTGTTTGCTTTGTTAGCAGCAGCTTGGCATTGCATGCCATTGCTGAGCCTATCATCTACTAGGACCCCCAGGTCCTTTTCCATCCTAGATTCCCTCAGAGGTTCTCCCCCCAGTGTATAGATTGCATTCATATTTTTGCCACCCAAATGCATTATTTTACATTTTTCTACATTGAACCTCATTTGCCATGTAGTTGCCCACCCCATTAATTTGTTCAGATCTTTTTTGCAAGGTTTCTAAATCCTGCGGAGAAGTTATTGCTGTGCTTAGGTTAGTATCGTCTGCAAATACAGAGATTGAACTGTTTATCCCATCCTCCAGGTCGTTTATGAACAAATTAAATAGGATTAGTCCCAGCACAGAACCCTGGGGAACCCCACTACCCACCCCTGACCATTCCGAGTACTCCCCATTTATCACCACCCTCTGAACTTGCCCTTGTAGCCAGTTTTAAATCCATGTACTTACCCTATGGTCCATGCCAATGGACCTAATTTTGTACAGTAAACGTTTATGGGGAACTGTGTCAAATGCTTTTGCAAAATCCAGATACACCACGTCTACGGGCCTTCCTTTATCTAGATGGCAACTCACCTCCTCATAGAAGGTTAGTAGATTGGTTTGGCAAGAACGATTCTTCATGAATCCATGCTGATTACTGCTAATGATACCGTTCTCATTACTAAAATCTTGTATATAGTCCCTTATCATCCCCTCCAAGAGTTTACATACTATTGATGTTAGGCTAACTGGTCTGTAATTCCCAGGGATGTATTTTGGGCTCTTTTTAAATATTGGTGCTACATTGTTTTTTTTTCCAATCAGCTGGTACCATTCCAGTCAGTAGACTGCCTGTAAAAATTAGGAACAACGGTCTGGCAATCACTTGACTGAGTTCCCTAAGTACCCTTGGATGCAAGCCATTTGGTCCCGGTGATTTATTAATGTTAAGTTTCTCAAGTCTAATTTTAATTCTGTTCTCTGTTAACCATGGTGGTGCTTCCTGTGTTGTGTCATGAGGATAAACATCGGTTACTGAAGCCCCCCGATTCACTCATGAAGACTGAGGAGAAGAATAAATTCAATACCTTCGCGATCTCCCCATCCTTTGTAACCAGATGTCCTTCCTCATTCTTTATGGGGCAAATATGGTCTGTCTTCCCTTTTTTACTGTTTACATACTTAAAGAATTTCTTGGGATTTTTTCTGCTCTCCTCTGCTATGTGTCTTTCATGTTCTATCTTAGCCGTCCTAATTGCACCCTTACATTTCTTGTTGCATTCTTTATAAAGTCTGAATGCTGAGGGTGATCCCTCAACCTTGTATTTTTTGAAGGCTTTCTCCTTTGCTTTTATATGCATTTTTACATTGGAGTTAAGCCATCCAGGACTTTTGTTCGCTCTTTTAAATTTATTACCCAATGGGATACATTGGTTAATGCCCTTATTTAATATGCTCTTAAAGCAAACCCATCTCTCCTCTGTATTCTTTGTTCCTAATATTTTATCCCAATTTATGCCTTTTAGCAAAGTTTGTTGTTTAGGGAAGTTGGCTCTTTTGAAATTCAGTGTCTTTGTATTCCCTTTATGTTTCCTATTATGTGATTTATACTGAAACTAATTGACCTGTGATCGCTTTTACCTAAATTGCCCCGTATTTCCACACCCGTGATCAGGTCTGTATTGTTGGTAGATCAGTAGTTACAGTAATGTTTTATTTCTAGTTGGTGCGTCTACCATCTGACCCATAACCTGCAAGACATTAAGGAACTGGCGAGCCTTAAATGAATGCGCGGTTCCCTCTGCCCAGTCTATGTCTGGATAATTAAAATCCCCCATTATCATAACACTTCCCATCCTTGCTGCTAATCCAAATTGTGATAGGAGATCTGTCTCCACTTCCTCCCTCAGGTTAGGGGGCTTATAGCATACTCCCAGTATTATTTTCCCCTTAGCTTCATACCTTTGGAGCTCTACCCATAAGGATTCCACCTCCTCCCTAGCTCCCTTAGTGATGTCATCTCTCACATTCACTTGTACATTATTCTTGATATATAGGCATACCCTCTTTATCCCTGCGGTATAGGGTATACCCTTGAATGTTTGCCAGCCAATCATGAGAGCTGTTGAACCAGGTCTCTGAAATTCCCACAAAATCCAAATCCTCCTCGTACAACAGTATCTCTAGTTGACCCATCTTGTCCGCCATGCTCCTGGCATTGGTGAACATGCCACATAGTTTAGACCGGTTGCATATTGTCCTCGTATTGGGTGTTTCGAGATTGCAACTAGGACTTGCTACTATACTTACCTTGTGTTTTTGTGCTTTGGTCAACCTACCACTAATGCCCCCAATACTACCCTCTGGAATATCTTCCGTGCTGACTATCTCTACCTCTGGACCCTCCCCTCCATCGCCTAGTTTAAAAACCCCTCTAACTTTTTGGCCATCTTCATTCCCAGCAGATCTGCACCCTCCTCATTTAGGTGCAGTCCGTCCCTCCTATAGTACCGGTTATCGACTGAGAAGTCGGCCCAGTCCTCCAGGAACCCAAACCCCTCCTTACTACACCAGCTCTTCAGCCACATGTTTACTTCCCTAATCTCCCTCTGCCTCTAGAGTACCTCTAGAAGATTATGGGGTGAAGGCACCAACAACACCCAAAGACAAATTTTTCCACAACTGTGGGACAGGGGCATAAAATTTCAATTCTTTACAGCAAAGCCAATTCTTGCTTTCATCAAAAGTACCTATAGAAAGTTACAGGGTGAAGGTACCAGCAACACCCAAAGACCAATTTGTTCGCAACTGTTTGACAGGGGCATCAGATTTAAATTTTTTACAGCAAGGCCAATTCTTGCTTTCATCAAGAGTATCTCTGTAGTGTTAGGGTGTGAAGGCACCACCAACACCCAAAGCCCAATTTTTCTGCACTTGTTACTTTTATCCAAAGTCTGCGAAAGAGACACCAAATTTATTTTAAAAGAAATTGTTCATCTTGGCCTGAGTGTACTATAATTTGGCTTCTTCACATAAGGCTTGCTCACTGTGGGACAAAAAAGACACCAGAATTTATCCCAAAAATCTCTAATCTTGTTCCGAGTGCACTAAAACGTGGCCTCATCATAGTGACTGTCTCCCAAAGCCATTGCTTGCTAAATAAAGAAAGCTTGCAGGGAAAATGTATTTAAATGTCATTTTTTTCTTTATAAATGTCAGTTTTGCTGCAGCAGATTTTATGCACAGTACAGATGTGCCACTCTACAGGGAGACTAAGGGGACCCCCAGGCACTATATTTAGCCACTTGCCAGCCACCTACAACAGATGAACTGCAACAAGGTGACTCAGCTGTGCAAATCGCCGTAGCAGTATGGCGATTCGCGCACTAGCTTTCGTGGGCATGCACTCCGGTTGGCCAGTGGGGGAGCCAATCATCGTCAGGCAGACTCACCCGCCATCATTCCCCGCAGAGACAGAGCGGAGATCTGCCAAAGTAAACGAGCTGAGCAGGAAGACAGATCTGTGTGTTTCCCCAGTTACACAATCCCCCATACAGTTAGAATACACAAACAGGGAACACATTTAACCCCTTGATTACCCCTGATGTTAACCCCTTCCCTGCCAATGGTATTAGTACAGTGTCAGAGGACTGTAATAATGTCACTGGTTCCCAAAAAAGTGTCAAAAATATCAGTTAGGTGTCTGATCTGTTTAACATCATTTATTTTTTTATGGATATGTATTAAAGCATAAAGTAAAAAATGTTTTTTTTTTTCAAAATTGGCAGGTTTTTTTGTGTAAAGCACAAAAAATAAAAAACGTAGAGGTGATTACCGTATATACTCGAGTATAAGTCGAATTTTTCAGCACATTTTTTTGTGCTGAAAGTGCCCCCCTCGACTTATACTCGAGTCAAGCACTTTTCTGCAGCAAAAAATTTCATTTTCTGAACCGACTTTGGGGCCCCGTATCTCAGGGCCACTTGGTGCTAGAAACCCCAAATTTGGTGTTCAAACCCAGTGGATCAGGTACCATAACATATCCAAAGCTGGGGTTCCTAGCACCAAGTGGCCCTGATATACGGGGCCCCAAAATCGGTTTGGAAAATAACATTCTCTGCTGCAGAAAAGTGCTTGACATTTTCTGAACTGATTTTTGGGGCCCTGTATCTTGGGGGCCACTTGGTGCTAGAAACCCCAGCTTTGGACATTTTATGGTGCTAGTTCCACTGGGTTTGTATACCAAATTTGGGGTTCTTAGAACTAAGTGGCTCCGAGATACGGGGCCCCAAATTTGGTCAACTGTGTCTATCTGCAGCAATGTCATTTCGGGACCCTTTGGGTTCAGAGACCCCAAATTTTGGCTGCAGCTAGGGGGCATCTAGGAACCCTTAACTACCGAGTTTGAAGTTCAGGGGACCTATGGCTGCAAATGGGCACAGTGGGGCATGCAAATGGGCACAGTGATGCTGCAAATGGGCATTGTTGACCCTCTTTTCCACTTAAAGTAGCTGTGCATTTCTCACCCTCGTCTTATACTCGGGTCAATAAGTTTTTCCCATTTTTTTGTGGTAAATTAGGGCCTCGACTTATACTCGGAACGACTTATACTCGAGTATATACGGTAAATACCACCAAAAGAAAGCTCTATTTGTGGGAAAAAAAGGACGTTAATTTTGTTTGGGTAACTCAGTGCTGTATCGCAAAAAATGGCCGATTTTTTTCATTGGTACATGTCCCCCAGGGCAGTACCTGGGCCCCCATACCTTTTTTATGTCCAATAACTTGCATATAAGCCTTCAAAATGGGGACTATTGATTTTTCACGTTCGGGTCCCATAGACTTTAACGAGGTTCGGAATTCGAGACCGAACGTTTGCTATATTTGAGAGTTCTGGCACGAACTGAACCGGTGGGTGTTCGGCCCATCTCTGCTTGTTGGTACAGGCCCTTAAGTGTATGAAAGTTTCAAAGCATAAATAGAATGGGCATGTGTTACATTATATTTTGTTGGACACATAAAGCCATTCCTGTGCTTGCTGAGATACACGGAAGAACTGACCTATGCTTCATGTGCCTTACCATCATAGTGGCATCAGGAAATGTTTGTGAAGACACCCAGTCCCTGGGTATCTTTAGTTGTACCTTAGGTTTCTTGCTGAGGAAAAAAAAAAACTAAGAGAAAGAGTGTATTTACAAGGCAAAATTACAGCTTCCAGCCACTTCGTACTGAAAAAAAGTAATTAAAACACAGTTTTTGACAATTCCTTTAATAAAAAAAACAGTGTCCCCCGATGTAGAGCCATCATCAATCATGACACCCGCCACACCACCGGACAGTTCCTTTATAGGTAAGGGCGGAGCCACCTGGTGACGTCACCTGGTGGCACCACCCCCTTGTGACATCACGGACCAGTAAATGCTGGGTCGGTGATGTCACAAGGGGGCAGTGCCAGCAGTTGGCCCGCCCTTACCTATATAAGAACTGTCAGGTGGAAAGCCAGGCATTCGCCTTAGTTGACGGCGGAGCGATTTTCTTCTTTTCTTTTTTGGGTCTGGCGGTGAGGCGGGCGTTGTGCTTGACGATGGATTTACATCAGGAGACACTGTTTTTTATTTTTTAATAAAGGAATTGTCAAAAACTGTCTCTGTATTTGTATTACTTTTTGACACTTTATTGGTGCCTGGGTAGGGGTACTATGTACTAACAAACACAAGATTTCCGCGCTCAAAGACAGAACCGGTATGCAGCCTCCCCTAAATCACACCTCCCAAAATGGGGGGTGAAATAAGATAACTGAGAAAGGAAGGATAGGGGTATGTGGCGCTCCCTATGGCGGGGTATCCTGTAAGGTGTCTTTGCTCCAACCCCTAAAAAATTAAACCTTATGAAAACCTACACCTCTTATTGAATGTAATGTAGCATATTACTACATATATGTGTGTAAAAATCTATATAAAACACATATACCACTACCATATAAAGTGACTATAACATCTAATTGCAGTAGGAGAAAATGTGACCATCAAAGTCTCCCCTACTGACCCACAATAATTGACATCAAAAACATATATACCCTATTAGGTATCTTAGTGAGTGATGATAAGTGTCCACTCCAGCAGGTGAAAACAGATATACTGATCAATTTAAATAAAATAAAGTGTAAACATCAGTCCCATAAAAAAATATAAATGAAAATATATAAATGAAAAAATGTGAAGCTCCAAAATGGCCATGTGTTCATAAAAATTGTGACTCTTGTGGTGAAAATGATATCCGGTGACTTCCATGCTCCCCCTCAAGGGTCCCCACTCACCAGCTCCTCATACCCCCGCAGGGGCAATAGGCATGTAGCAGCAGAAGGTGAAGGGCTTCCCAGATCCAATGCAGGCGTCAGCACGTATCTCCTCTGTGACCCAGCTCCAAACAGTGGATGGTACACCAACTTCTTACATCACGTCCTCATAGGAAAAAAACAGGGCTCCCATAGTGTAGTCGTTTTTATAAAAAGATTTTACTAAAAAAGCAACCAATAAAACCAACCATGACTCCCCAACAGGGGCACTACTACACTATGGGAGCCCTGTTTTTTGTTGGTGTACCATCCACTGTTTGGAGCTGGGTCACAGAGGAGATACGTGCTGACATGCTGGAGTGGACACTTATCATCACTCACTAAGATACCTAATAGGGTATATATATTTTTGATGTGATTTATTGTGGGTCAGTAGGGGAGACTTTGATGGTCACATTTTCTCCCACTGCAATTAGATGTTATAGTCACTTTATATGGTAGTGGTATATGTGTTTTATACAGATTTTTACACACATATATGTAGTAATATGCTACATTACATTCAATAAGAGGTGTAGGTTTTCATAAGGTTTAATTTTTTAGGGGTTAGAGCAAAGACACCTTACAGGATACCCCGCCATAGGGAGTGCCACATACCCCTATCCTTCCTTTCTCAGTTAGGGGTACTATGTACCCCATACTCATTCACATAGGCGGGGGGCTTCCGAATACCGATAAGCCTCCTGCCAAAATACCCCCACAACCAGAGCCCAGGGTTGTGGAGATGAGGATCATGTCTCCATGTCCCCATCAACATTGGGGCAAGGTGTTTTGGGGTGGGATAGAGAGCCTCCCCGCCCCAAAGCACCCACCCCTTCATGTTGAGGGCATGTGGCCTGGTATGGTTCAGGAGGAGGGGAACGCTCAGCTGCCCCCCCTTTCCTGGCCTGCCAGGCTGCGTGCTCAGATAAGGGCCTGGTATTGATTTTGGGAGGACCCCATGCCGTTTCAATTCTGCTGCAGCAGTTTGCTACAGATGCACCACTTTATAGGCAGATTAAGGGGACCTCCCAGGCACTATATTTAAAGGAATTTTTCATGTTTATTGCTGCACTTTAAGCATCATTAAAATCACTTCTCCTGGAAAAACAATCTTTTTTTAAAAAAAAACATTTGCATTGATACATGTCCCCCAGGGCAGTACCCGGGCCCCCATACTCTTTTTATGGCCAATTATTTGCATATAAGCCTTCAAAATTGGGACTTTTAATTTTTCAAGTTTGGGTTCCATAGTCTTTAATAGGGTTCACCGCTCGGGTCTGAACTTTTTCTCTGTTCGGGAGTTTTGGTGCAAACCGAACGGGGGGGGGTTTTCGGCCCATCTCTACTCATTTACATAGGTGGTGGTTATCTGGGTGTCCCCTTTTTGAAAAAGGAGGTTTCAGAATTTGATAAGCCCCCCCCTTCTGCCCCCCAAACACCCACAACCACTGGGCCAGAATTGTGAGGAAGAGGCCCTTGCCTTCATCATCATGGGGACAAGCACCCCCCCTGGCAAGACACCTATCTTTGTTGAGTGCATGTGTCCTGGTATAGTTCAGAAGGGGGGGCATGCTATATGTTTGGATAAGGGTCTGGTATGAGCTTTTTGAGGGGACCTCATGCCTTTATTTTTCATTTTTAACCTATCCATACTCCTTTGCTTACAGTACCTCGAAAAAGTATTCATACCTCTTGAAATTTTCCACATTTTTTATGTTACAACCAAAAACATAAATGTATTTATTGGGATTTTATGTGATAGACCAACACAAAGTGGCACATAATTGTGAAGTGGAAGGAAAATGATAAATGGTTTTCAACATTTTTTTACAAATAAATATCTGAAAAGTGTGGTGTGCATTTGTATTTAGCCCCCTTTACTCTCATACCCCTAACTAAAGCCTCATACACACTATTAGATTTTCTGCAGATTCTTTTCCTCAGATTTACCAAAATCATATAATATGAGGACAAACCTTAATGGGCCGTGCACACGATAGGATTTCCTGAAAACAAATGTTCGATGTGAGCTTGTTGTTGGAAATTCCGACAACAACTGTTTGAGAGCAGGTTCTCAAGATTTGTTTAGTCAGAAATTCCGAGTGTATGTACACAATTCCGACGCACAAAAGTCCACGCATGCTCGGAATCAAGCAGGGCCACACTGGCTATTGAACTTAATTTTTCTCGGCTCGTCGTACGTGTTGTACGTCACCGCGTTCTTGACGTTCGGAATTTCCTACAACATTTGTGTGACCGTGTGTATGCAAGACAAGTTTTAGCCAACATCTGTCGGAAAAAAATCCACGGTTTTGTTACCGGAATGTCCGATTGTGTGTACATAGCAAAAGAGTTTCAATTTGTATGCAATCAGGCAGGCCCTTGTACTACATGGTTTTGGTAAATCTGTAGAAAATCTAATCGTGTGTATGGGATCTTAAATCTAGTGGAATCAATTGCCTTCAGAAGTCACCTAATTAGTAAAGAGTCCACCTGTCTGTAATTTAACCTCAGTATAAATACAGCTGTTCTGTGAAACCCTTGGAGGTTTGTTAGAGAACCTTAGTGAACAAACAGAATCATGAAGGCCAAAGAACATACCAGACAGGTCAGTGATAAAGTTGTGGAAAAGTTTTAAGCAGAGTTAAGCCGCGTACACACGGTCGGACTTTTCGTCTACAAAAGTCCAACGGACGCTGACGGACTAAAGCTGGCTGGTAATCCGATCGTGTGTGGGCTTCTCCGGACTTTCAACTGACTTTTTTAGCCTCAAATCCGACGTACTTTAGATTTGAAACATGCTTCAAATCTTTCCGACGGACTCGAGTCCGGTCGAAAAATCCGCTCGTCTGTATGCTAGTCCGACGGACAAAAACCCACGCTAGGGCAGCTATTGGCTACTGGCTATGAACTTCCTTATTTTAGTCCGGTGTACGTCATCACGTAAGAATTCGACGGACTTTTGTGTGATCGTGTGTAGGCAAGTCTGTTCGTTAGAAAGTCCGCCGCAAGTCCGTCGAAAGTCCGCCAAAAGTCCGTCGAAAGTCTGTCGGACAGGCTGTCGGACTTTTGTAGCTGAAAAGTCCGACCGTGTGTACGCGGCATTAGGTTATAAAAAAACATCCCAAGCTTTGAACATCTCAGCCAACACTGTTCAATCCATCATCCGAAAATGGATAAAGTATGGCACAACTGCAAACCTACTAAAACATGGCCGTCCACCTAAACTCACAGGCCAGGCAAGAAGAGCAATAATCAGAGAAGCAGCCAAGAGGCTCATTGTAACTCTAGAGGTTCTGCAGAGATCCACAACTCAGGTAGGAGAATCTGTCCACAGGACAGCTATTAGTTGTGCACTCCACAAATCTGGTCTTTATTAAACAGTGGCAAAAAGAAAGCCATTGTTGAAAGAAAGCCATAAGAAGTTATTTTTGTAGTTTGCAAGAAGCCATTTGGTGGACACAGCGAACATGTGGAAGAAGGTGCTCTGGTCAAATAAGACCAAACTGGGGCGGAGGTTCAACTTCCAGCAGGACAACGACCCTAAACATACAGCCAGAGCTACAATGGAATGGTTTAGATCAAAGCATATTCATGTGTTAGAATGGCCCAATCAAAGTCCAGACCTAAATCCAATTGAGAATTTGTGACAGACGCTCTGTATCCAATTTGACAGCTTGAGCTATTTTGCAAAGAAGAATGCGCAAATATGTCACTCTCTAGATGTGCAAAGCTGATAGAGACATACCCAAAAATAGTTGCAGCTGTAATTGCATTGAAAGGTGGTTCTACAAAGTATTGCCTCAGGGGGGCTGAATACAAATGCACACCACACTTCAGATATTTATTTGTAAAAAAATTATGAACCACTTATCATTTTCCTTTCACTTCACAAGTATGTGTCACTTTGTGTTGGTCTATCACATAAAATCCCAATAAAATACATTTACTTGGTTGTAACATGACAAAATGTGGAATATTTCAAGGGTATGAATACTTTTTCAAGGCACTGTACATGACCATGAATTCCTAGCCATGTTAATGAATAGCTGCTGGCATCACTGGTTTTAAGGACTGCCAACATCCTTGGCAAGCATTGACAGCGGATAGCTGGCATGTATAATAGCAGAAGTAATACCGCTATTATGATGTTTGGCTCCCAGTGAATACTGAAGGGTTTATCCCTACTTCTGAGGAGATGACAAGCAATTTGAGTTAAAGAATTACATTTTAAGCTACACAGGAGTGTCAACTTTTTGGAATATCCTCTGTGTAAGCAAATGCTAATCATTCCCTTTTCTGTGCAGAAAAGAGGGCAATGATATATGTGTGGCTTACGTTTATTGAGTCTCCAATATTTGAACCCTTTAGGCTTCAAGGTCTCAGGAGTAGATGCCTCCTTTGTATCTCCAATAGTTCTGCTCTTACATGGGCCCTTAGTACCCTAAATGCCAAGAACCATATGTATGGGTGAGGATACATTTATGACCCTAATGGTAATTAAAGTGGTGTTCCGGCTGAAATTATACTTTTTAAATAAAAATACCCCTATAATACACAAGCTTAATGTATTCTAGTAAAGTTAGTCTGTAAACTAAGGTCTGTTTTGTTAGTTTATAGCTAATATAGTTTGTTATTTTATAAACTTACAGCAGGCCGTGGCCATCTTAAGTGTGGGCATCTGAAGCCAGACTGTATTTCTTCCTGGATCTCATCTGTGCAGATCTCCCACATGCTCAGTGAAACACAAGCAGTGTAATAGGTTTCAGGTCAGGTTTCCATAGCAACTGCAGTGTCAGAGGAAGTTGCCGCCCCTTCCCTGAAGGCATTGCAAACAGGAAATGATGCGATGGGCCACGGCCAGGGAGGAGGAAGTGAAAAATGAATACAGCAGATATACAGTAGGTGCTGAGAATTTTTTTTTTAAATATCCAATTCGTTTACAGTGCACAGTTTAGTGAGGAATGCTGAAGAGTTGTAAAAGTGGGTGGAACTTCACTTTAAGTTACCATGCATGCAAAAAATCACCATATAAAGTGGTTATGAAGGGGCAGAAGGATTTTTACACTAATGCATTCTTTGAGAAAGCATCTGGGCAGATATATGATGTAACTGTGTTAGGAGTGACAGTAATATGTCATGGGGGTAGATGTTTTTTGCCAGCTCTAGCACTGAAAAGTAAAAGACTCACAATATAGAAAGAGAGGCTTTGAATTGTTGACTCTCTCCACATGTATGAAATGTGTTTTGTAATTGCAGAAAGGATCCACTTTACTGCTATGAGTAAAGGGCTATAGGGAGCCTGACATCTATGGCAGTTTATACATGCCTGCCATCATGCACATACAAGTCACAGCACTCAGCACTTTCATAGATCTACCCTAGTGATTGGCCAAGGCCACTAGAATCCACCCATTAATTAAATACCAAATTTGAGTGAAATGATCATTTTTGGATCAATGAACTGTGGGTGGGTGACTCCCCACCCCCCAGGGCTGACATACACTAAAGGGCAGGTCTGCTTGTGACATCATTGACCTTATACGGGCACATGGCCATATTAGGTCAATATTATTGACTTATTATGGCCACGTGGCCATATTAGCTAGTTGATGTCATAAGCACCCCTACCCCTTTGTATGTACACGTGCAGCTGAAGGGTGGAGAATCTCCTGCCCACAGCTCATTGGCTCAGCAATGACAGCTAGCTTCCACATTCAGGACAAACCCAAGCTCATCCCTAGTGACAACCACTCCCCTCATTTTTTGTGTTTCTGTCACCTGCTGCCACAGAGACAGGAAGTAAGGTGAAATCTACCCAATACAGTCATAGGCACAGTATTTACTCTTCCAAAGGCAATAACATAAAACAAAAAAAAAATGACTGTAATTGATGTTTAAACCATTCCTTCCTTTGGTAAAGATCAATATTTTTTGCAATAAGTTGGGAAATCTATTTGCAATATTGAGCTTCTCCAATAGTGGGCGCCAGGGAAGGTTAACGCAGCCAAATATGAATTCAACCATTGCAGGCGATACTAATACCAGGCAGTCTATGGCCACCCTAACAGGCAAATACCGCTCAGCAGTTTATGCAGCAAGTTTTAGTGAAAATGCTGAATTGTAATAGAGATATTATTCATTGTTCATATGCTGTATCAGCACACAATGACCTCTTTGTACAAGTCAGCTCTTTTTAGAAGCTTCTGATTAAGGCTGAGATTGCAGGTTCCCTTCTTGCACTGGGCACCGTGTGCTTCACACATAGTTACTCATTAATACATGTCGCTCTTACTGGCAAACTGAGCTGTCCATAAAAATCAATAAGTGAAATAATCCATTTTTAAGAGGCTCCATTTTCCAAGCTGTTAGTTGCTGAGCTGGTTGTTAAGTTACAAGTTAAATATTGCAACAGGTATAATTTTATCTTTCAGCCCTGATGGCTGATACCCCAATACATGCTGTGTGACCACTGTGACGCTGATATAACCAATAGACAGTGTGCAGACAGGCAATTAACACATGTAGGACATTCATTAGAATGGTACATGTTTGCAAAATGAATGACTCGAAGAGAAAAGGGACTCATGCAAAAAGATAAAGCAAGGCTGTGTTTGATTATATTAAAGTGTATGTAAACCCTAACAATGATCAGCGCTTATTTGCTCCCTTCTGGTCTGGTAAACATAACATTGAAAGCATTTTGTTTTATCACTGCAATATGTGCAAAAATACTTATTGATCCTGTCAGAAATTCAGTGAGCTTGTAACTTCATGACTTCATACGAACACACAAATGTGGTGAGCCTTGCACACATACAGGTATTTATTATGGATTTACCCATTATTATTTCTACTCTTTCACATGTATAATAGTTCCATTTTCTTTATATCATTACACATAGTACACTTTGATGCCATTTAGGATATGGTTTTCCCAGTAGAGGGTTGCTTATAAGACCCTTCTGGGTTGGAGGTCTGGGAGGAGAAGTAATCATGGATGTTGATCTAAACTATCCCTAAGTGGGTTGCTGCATAGATAACAGCAGTAATATACTACCTCATATATATTTGCCTGATGCCTGCAGGTTTTTTTGTGGCACATTAGGCCGGGGTGATAGCTAAAGGGGATCTCACCAGGACTTTTGGAGCAAAGTATAGGGTCTTTTTAAATGGCTGACAAAAAAAAAGTTGCTTCCGATAGAAAAAATCTCTGTCTCTCCTGAAGAAGAATTTGAAACGTGTTGGAAAAATCTCACACCCTAACTTAGTTTTAGGTTTAGTTTGAATATTATATAATGCTATAGGGTTTGTGTGATAATGGAGATATTGGAGATTCGATATTGTCAGCTGATGTCTCTTTTAAATGTTGTTTTGAAAAAATTGCAACAATACATTTATTATGGTGGCACTCCTTTTTGATGTGCAGTCACTCACATATTATATAAAACTTGTAATGTCAAATGTTCATTTTGCTCTTCATTCTGTTGCACTGAAATCCAAAGAGACGTTATCACCTTTGCAGACAGCATAACACCACCACCCCATTGTATGGAGATGAGAGAGGTGTTTTGTAGTCTAAATTACTACCATGCAGATTAGGGTAAGAGTGATGTTCTTCATTAGATACAGCAGAGTGAGAAAGTGCTGTCACCTTAGGAAAGGAAGTGTATTACTAGAGAGACCACCAGGTGAGTATGTAGGAAAAATCCTGCAAATAGAAAGCAAATGCAAATACACCTAAGGACTGGAATGCTACAATATAGTACATTTTGTTCTTATGTTTAGATAAACTAATTAGTCTTCAGTTTTCTACATATAAGGATATATATATATATATATATATATATATATATATATATATATATATATATATATATGTACAGTATCTCACAAAAGTGAGTACACGCCTCACATTTTTGTAAATAGTTTATTATATCTTTTCATGTGACAACACTGAAGAAATGACACTTTGCTACAATGTAAAGTAGTGAGTGTACAGCTTGTATAACAGTGTAAATTTGCTGACCCCTCAAAATATCTCAACACACAGCCATTAACGTCTAAACTGCTGGAAACAAAAGTGAGTACACCCCTAAGTGAAAATGTCTAAATATGTCCCAATTAGCCATTTTCCCTCCCCCAGTGTCATGTGACTCGTTAGTGTTACAAGGTTTCAGGTGTGAATGGGGAGGAAATGTGTTAAATGTGGGGTTATCTCTCTCACTTTCTCATACTGGTCACTGGCAATTCAACATGGCACCTCATGGCAAAGAACTCTCTGGGGATTTGAAAAAAAGAATTGTTGCTTTACATAAAGATGGCCTAGGCTATAGGAAGATTGTCAAGACCCTGAAACTGAGCTGCAGCACGGTGGCCAAGACCATACAGCGGGTTAACAGGACAGGTTCCACTCAGAACAGGCCTCGCCATGGTCGACCAAAGAAGTTGAGTGCATGTGCTCAGCGTCATATCCAGAGGTTGTCTTTGGGAAATAGACGTATGAGTGCTGCCAGCATTGCTGCAGAGGTTGAAGGGGTTGGGGGTCAGCCTGTCAGTGCTCAGACTATACGCCACACACTGCATCAAATTGGTCTGCATGGCTGTCATCCCAGAAGGAAACCTCTTCTAAAGATGATGCACAAGAAAGCCTGCAAACAGTTTGCTGAAGACAAGCAGACTAAGGACATGGATTACTGGAACCATGTCCTGTGGTCTGATGAGACGAAGATAAACGTATTTGGTTCAGATGGTGTCAAGCGTGTGTGGCGGAAACCAGGTGAGGAGTACAAAGACAAGTGTGTCTTGCCTACAGTCAAGCAAGGTGGTGGGAGTGTCATGGTTTGGGGCTGCATGAGTGCTCCCAGCACTGGGGAGCTACAGTTCATTGAATACCAACATGCACTGTGACATACTGAAGCAGAGCATGATCCCCTCCCTTCAGAGACTGGGCCGCAGGGCAGTATTCCAACACAATAATGACCCCACCCAAACACACCTTCAAGACAACCACTGCCTTGATAAAGAAGTTGAGGGTAAAGGTGATGAACTGGCCAAGCATGTCTCCAGACCTAAAAATTATTGAGCATCTGTGGAGCATCCTCAAACGGAAGGTGGAGGAGCGCAAGGTCTCTAACATCCACCAGCTCCGTGATGTTGTCATGGAGGAGTGGAAGAGGACTCCAGTGGCAACATATGAAGCTCTGGTGAACTCCATACCCAAATGGGTTAAGGCAGTGGTGGAAAATAATGGTGGCAACATAAAATATTGACACTTAGGGCCCAATTCGGACATTTTCACTTAGGGGTGTACTCACTTTTGTTGCCAGCGGCTGCGGTTAAGCCATTGTTGGCTGTGTGTTGAGTTATTTTGAGAGGACAGCAAATTTACACTGTTATACAAGCTGTACACTCACTACTTTACATTGTTGTGAACAAGCACGGTATATTCGCGTGAAACGGTAACTTTAGTCCTGTATCACCTGTCTGGCATGCGACAATAAAGATTCCTGTCAAGTAAACTTCTCGTTCCAGTGTGCGGCCACTTTCTTTCTCCTATACTTTACATTGTAGCAAAGTATAATTTCTTCAGTGTTGTCACATAAAAGATATATTAAAATATTTACAAAAATGTGAGGGGTGTACTCACTTTTGTGAGATACTGTATATATTGCACATATAAGCTTACTAATAAAAATATGATTTCTGATTGGATGCTTTTAGTTACAGCATTTTTCATGCTGTTTATGGAACCCTTCATAATATAAAATAACTTTATACGTTCCTAATATGCATGGGTATAGATTAAAATATAGTTAGGGTTTGGGTACCACTGTATCACTTGGTATTATATTTCCATGCTAATAATTATAGGTTTATATATCCAGTTTGTCCTTTTTATTTTATTATTACTTTCTTTATTCATATATAATGTATGTGCTTTCATTGTACACGTATGTGTTTCTCTGCAAATATTTCTTTTCAATATTTTTATTGGTTTTATAATATACAAAAAATTAGGTAAGGCATTTCACGTGAGAGTACAGTAACAAAACAGGTATACAACAACAATAATCTTCTATAGCTGACCACTAGATAAAGCAGGTATGAGAGCACCCAGCCCAGGGGAGGGTATTGCTTGGGATTAATACGAGATCAGGGAGACATGTTCACTCGCTGTCTGAGTGCAACGAGAAGTCAATCCTGTTCAACCGACCAAAAGTGTAAACGGTGATAAACTAGGAGATTGATTGCTCATATTGGGCCGTCTCTCCACCCCAAGGGGAACACACTGTGGAGAGGACGGACTGGGACAATTCCTCCTGACAATGAAAATTGCCGGTCGAAAGGGAAAAGCATGTCTGCCCTGGTCTGCCCATAATGTTACATTGTGGGGGAAATGTTGAGTAATGTGGTCATAGAAACAAACATGCAGTTCTTTATGGTATTGTGTATCTGACTCTGGGTACCTTACATTATGGCCTAAACCATTGGAGTTCAAGAGGCTAATTGAATGTTATCGACCAACATCCCCCTTTAAGCGAGTCCGACAAGGGAGATGCTTCGTCTCCACGTGAAGAAATAGAGGAAAGGAAAGAGAAGAGGGAAAACAAAAGCGAGTATCATTAGGGAGAAAAGTGTCATCAGGAAGGAAGGTCACCTAGAGAGTGAGGAAGTAATCGGGGACATCTACGAGCCTGGAAGTAATGGTATACCTATGTAGTTTGCCCAGGGTTCCCAGATTAATTCAAATTTGTGCGTTTTGTCCGGCAACTTGCTGACAATCTTCTCCTGGGCCATGATCCAGGAGATTTTACGTTTCGTTCCAGCTTACAGTACTGAGTGCCTTTTCCAGTTCCTGGCTATGGTGATTTTGGCTCCTAAGAGCATATAAAAGATCAGTGATTGTTAGTGTTTGGAAATTTTCTCTACCTGGATGTTGAGAAGTGTTACTTCCGGAACCAGTGGAACTGCGACTTCTGTGATCTTCCGCAATATGTGGAAAAAGCCGTTCCAAAAGTTCTGGAGTCAAGGGCATGTCCACCATATATGGAGTAGAGATCCGATATGGCCACATCCCCTGAAACACAGAGGGGATAATTATGGAAATATTTTAGCAAGGGTGGCAGGGACTCGGTACCAATGTATGATAATTTCAACGCTAGCTTCCATTAGAGAAATGTTCATGATGCCTTTGAAAGATCTTTGAAAGCATTGATACCATTTATTCAAGTCCAACTCATCTGCAAGGTCTTGTTCCCAAAGTCGGGCATAAAGCGGTTTGTTTAAGGTTCTGGCTAGCGAGTTGTAGATAATAGAGATACCCCCCCTCTGATCCTTTATTTTGGAGCACCACGTCTCATATGCAGTCAGTGTAGGGGATCTGGTTTGTCAGACCATTTGGATCGCAGGAAGTGAGTAATTTGGGTTAGTCTATATCTTTCTGAGTCAGGCATTTCTAATTTACTCACACAGTACCCAACAGTAAGGGGGCCCATGGAGTTTAGGAAGTGTCCAATCCTATAAAGGCCCTTGTCTAGTCACCATTTGAATGCAAGTATGTTTTGGCCAGGGGGAAATTTTGGGCTGTGGAATAAGTGAGCAAGTGGGCGAATGGAAGAAGTTAGGGAGGAGTATTTTTGAAGTCTATCCCACAAAGACATTCAGTGAGAGAGGGTTGGGGCTAATATCGCTGGTCTGAGGCGAGGAAGAGCCCAAAATAAGTAGTCTATCGTGTGACGCGGTGTCGCTTGAATCTCCATTAGTAGCCAGTCTGGTTTAGGGCCCCTAGAATAGACTATGGAGACCTGAGCTATTTGCGCCGATTGGTAATACCACCAAATATTAGGGAGGGCTAGACCGCCTTGGGTTTTGAGTCTATAAAGTGTTTCTTTGGAGCATCGTCTGCCCTTGGATCCCCAGATGAATTTCAGGATGGAGGATTGAAACCGAAGGAGTTGCGCTTTCTTAATCGGGATTGGAAGGGATCGGAAGAGGTACAGGAGGTGGGGAAGGAGGGTAATTTTTATGGAGTTCAGTCTGCCCAGCCAGAATAGATCATGCTTGGACCATGCTGACATGTCGGCTTCAAGTTTTTTGAACAGAGGGGATAGTTGGTAGCGAATAACATGTCAAATCTAGGGGTTAGGTTGATGCCTAAATAGGGAATAGATGTTGAGCTCCATTCGAAAGGAAAGTGTGTCTGCAGACGTTTAAGAAGGTCCGGCGAGATTGAGATGTTCAGAGCTGCGGATTTGGATACGTTGACACAGAGACCTGAGGCTACCTCAAACTGCTCAAGGAGCTTAATAATGTTAGGGGTGGAGATGAGGGGTGATGTAACAAAGAGGAGTAGGTCGTCCGCGAATAGGGCACATTTATGTTCTTGAGGTCCGCATGTGACACCTTTAATGTCTGGGTGGCTACGAATGGTGATTGCTAAGGATTCTATGGCGATTGCAAAAAATCAGGGGCGATAATGGGCAACCCTGTCTGGTGCCTTTCTCTATATTAAACGTGTCTGAGTACTTGCCCTGCATTCTTACTTGGGCACTTGGATTGGAGTAGTGTAGAATGCCCAGGAATTTGGGGCTTAGTCCCCATCTTTCCAGGACCTTGAAAATATATGGCCATGTGACCGTGTGAAATGCTTTCTGAAGATATACGGGAAGCAGAAATAGCTCCTGAGGGGGTCCCCGTCCGATTGAGAGCCTAGAAGGGTTACCACGTCTATAGCCCTTCTTACCTGGTCAGGGCCCTGTCTCCCCGGGATAAATCCCGCCTGGTCTTTGTGGACATACTGGGCTATGAATGAGGATAGACAGTTTGCCAGTATTTTTGTTAACAGCTTAAGATCATTGTTGATCAGGGAGATCGGATGATAATTGTCAGTCACTGTGGGGTCTTTTCCTGGTTTGGGTATAACTGAAACGTATGCCAGGTTCAAGGATTTATCCAGGGGAGATCCTAATTGTAGGGAGTTAAAAAATCTGACCAGGTAAGGTGTCAGGGTGCCGGAGAATTTTTTGTAATAGCCCACAGAGAAACCATCGGGGCCAGGGGCAGAGCCGTGTTTGAGAGTGAAATTTTGGGAAGTGAAATGGAGTCGAGAAACTCCTTGAGCCAGAAGGCAAACGGATTTTGGGAAATGCCAACAGACATGGTTTGGGTAATAGTTTGGTGTCTAGTTTGGACCCAATTTTATCCTTTTGAAAATAAAACCTTGCCCCAGACCAACGGAGGTGTTTTTCAGCCTCAGTAGTGAGGGCCAGGTTGGGCTTCAATCTTGCTGCTTCTAGTTTTCGTAGTGATGACTGAGTGTGTTCTCGTTTGTTACGCTTACAAGATTCCTGGTATTCTTTAGTGAGGTTTATCTATCTCGGCTCGGTGTTCTTTTTTTTTATACGGGAAGAAAGCTGGATGATTTTGCCCCTCATCACTGCTTTGTGGGCCGCCCATAGAGTAGCTGGGGAGATTGCCTCTGCGTCATTCATGTGAAAATAATCTTTGAGGTCCTTCTCTAACAGAGTACAGTGGACCGGATTACTTAGGAGCAATTTGTTGAGTCGCCATTTAAATTCTTTTTTTGTGTTATCTGAGTGGCGGAGGGAGAGAGTAACCATTGAGTGATCTGAGATAGGAGAGTCTCTGATAGTCTACTTTACCGCGAGGGGTATGTGTGTTGCTTGAATGAAAACATGATCTATCCTGGTATAGGTCTCGTGCAGGGCAGAGTAATGGGTATGGTCTTTGGTATGGGGGTTGAGCTCCCTCCAAATATCCACCAGTCCAGAGTCATAGAGGAGTTTGGCAATTTTTATACTTTGTTTGGGAGGTCGCCTGGAGTGGTGGCTGGCCTGTTTCCGATTTGTCGAGAGCACGATCAAACGCTATGTTCGAGTCACCTCCTAGAATAATGATTCCCTCTAACTGGAGTGTAAGGGAATACATAATCGAGGCAAAAAATTTGTCTTGAGCTTTATTTGGGGTGTAGTATGAAACAAATGAATATAGCGTTCCATCCATGGTGCCCTTTACCAGAATGTATCTACCTGAGGGATCCTTGGTAATATGCGACATAGCAAAATTTAAATGTTTAGAAAAACAGACAGCTACTTCTTTTGTTTTATTCTCTGCGTTGGAGAAATAAAATTGGGGGAAGTGTTGGTGAATAAATGATGGATTGTAAGACTTGGGAAAGTGGGTCTCTTGAAGCAGAAGGATATCAGACTTTTGGGATTGATAAAGCTTGAACAATTCTCTCCGTTTGACAGGGGAATTAAGGCCCTGCACATTATGTGAAACTATGTGTATTTGCGGTGGTGGCGTGTCATTTACGTGCATGGATCAGAGGAGGGGGTATCTACCATGACTGAGTGGGACTTACCTTGTGCGGAGCAGAGGAAAACTTCCGATTCGGAAGGGAGTGGAAGTCTAGGTGACCTTCGAGGGAGAAGAGAAGAAGGAGTGGAGATTGTAGAGGGAAGAGGTGGACCTTCTAGGAGGAAGCATGAGAGACGTAACATGTTAACAAGAAGAAACAGGTGGGAAATTTTTTCCAAAACCCCAATGGTGTGTGAGAACCTATTCCCGCACACCATCATCCCCTTCCCCAAAAACAACAGTGAACAAGCCACCCCCATGGTCCGGGGGAGCCAACAGCCTCTAACTGGAAACAGGAATAAAAACCTTTCCCAGTCAGAGACAGGTGGAGGAGAAGGGCATCCGCCCCGGCCGCCTCCATAGTATATAGGGTTCCCGAGGGGAGAGGTCCTCCCCGACCACAGAGCCGGCCAGGGTCCCCTTAGTGGGGGCCAAACTAGGACAGCTCAGGAGCCTGGGAGGAGCCCGCCTCTTCCGGGAAGGACAGTGCAGCAGATTAAGTACAAAGTAGGTGGGAGTAACGACTCCTTTAAGCTATTTTCCTTTGCCCTAAGATTGTCCTGCTGTTTTAAGAAACATCGTAAAAATAACCATAAAATATACATAAGTAGGTATCTGTATGTAGGGCAACAGGGTAACAAAAACTGAAACTGAAAACTTTGAGAAATCAACCAGAACGGGAACAGTTCCTTGGACCTAAAACTTTGGAAGAAGAGAGAGACAAAACAAAAAAAACGCATGAATGCAATTGTTCTGCTATTCCCAACTATGGAGTCTGGATATAGAGTGCTACGTCTAGCGTAGCCACTGGGTCACAGTGAAAAAGTGTTCTTCAGAGGATCCGGCTGGATCAAATAGGGTCAGAGCGGGTCCAGGTGGTACCCGGGCCTTTAGCTTTGGTTAGGGAGGCCTGGATTCTTTGGATTTTTTGAATAGGTGCTTCTGCCACATTGGGGCGATAGGGCTGGATGGAGGTGGTCTCTTGGAGGACGAGTTGGGAGCCCTGTCGGACGGTGTCGACTCTGGATCCTGGGAGATGAGGCCCAGCTGAAACAGGAGCTTTTCACCTTCGAAAAATGATGAGAAGCCATATGCTTTGTTGTTGAAGGAGAATGTTAGGCGAAAGGGGAAGGACCGTCTGTATGTGATCGATTTCTGGGTCCGCAAAGATTTGTATGGGATGACCCTGGAACGTTAGGGGCCCTTCAGCACGAGAACGTTGCATCACCTCCTCCTTAACTTTGTAGAAGTGCGGTTTAACTATAATGTCTCTCGGGAGGCCATCTTGGTTGGGGGGGTTGTAGTGCTCTGTGAGCGCGGGCCATCCCTAGGCGATAGTCAGGGATGTTGGGGATAAGTTCCCGAATAAATGCTCCTACAATGTGATAATGTGACATAGTGTAATCCCATTTAAAAGATATTTATTCAAAAGACAACTTCCCACAAAGGGGTACTCACATTCCCTTGGTGCTAATGTGCACCAAACAATCGAAAACCGTAAAAGATATATCGAATGGTCTGCCGCGGGGTATGCGCTTCTCCCAGCTCAGCTGTTCGCTGCTCACTCCGTCCTGGCCCCTCCCCTACGCGTGTTCGACACAGGGAGTCACGTGTCTTCATCAGGGGGGTATCCCCTGCGGCAGACCATTCGATATATCTTTTACGGTTTTCGATTGGTTTGGTGCACATTAGCACCAAGGGAATGTGAGTACCCCTTTGTGGGAAGTTGTCTTTTGAATAAATATCTTTTAAATGGGATTACACTACGTAGTTTCTCTTTATTTTCATGAATGATGTCTATGGAGCCATACTGACCTAAGTGGAGATCGCTCTAGCTTACCACACATAGCCCAGGGGGTGGCTACACAGCATGTTTTGACACAAGTTAAACACTGTGTCACACGCTCTAAGGTGAGCGCAATCACTTTGGGGGGGCACTGAGGCACATCACGGTTATCTATGACACTGGAATTCAGCACATTGGAGGATTTGGACATTTATTGATTTGTACGGATACGGAAGCACTTTTAATTTTGGACACTAATATGAGGATTTCACTAATTAAGAATTATTGATTACATTTCTAAAGACGCACTGTGCGTTTATGTTTAGTATTCTAATAGATATCTGCATGTTGCACTTTATATGAGTTTTGCATGTTTGTCACTGAATTTGGTATTCATTATATGCACAAATATATATATTTTGACACTATTAAAGGTGCATGTGTGCACATTGCACTTTAACTGTACACATGTATATATACTGTATGCACATTGCACGTGATTAGTGATGTAAATATATTCTTGATTTCTTTATTTCACAAGTGATTTTGGACATTACCCCTTATGATATATAATCAAGCGCAGCGCAAATCTTTTTATTTATATTCTCTGCACGGTTATGAATACGTGAACTGCGTCTGCAGCTAGATATTCATCTCTGACACATTTTTCTATATATAACAACTCTTTACTGTTTATATACTGAGCATAGGATTATTGTGGCTCGCAAGATTTCTATCTTTTGTTATTATTTTTTAAATCAGCACCAGGGACAGTGTCCCTTGTGCTTGTGGCTGCTCTGTTTTGTGAAATCTTTATTCTAAATTAGCATACATACATTAATATTCCTCCTCTATGAATTTCAATCTATTGAATATTTCTAATATAAAATGTATAAGTACAGAAAACTGCAACAAACTGTTGACAAATAGTATATTGTTTGCTTTTTTTTTATCACCATGACCTAATATGTGCTAAGATTTCTCTGATTTTATTTTCAGTTTTTATTGCTGTCTGTGTCCCAGCTAGGGAGATTCAATATCTATATTTGTTCTGTGATCACTGTCACCGAGACTGAAGGTAATAGGCAATACAGAATTTTGTGTTGTCATCAGAATAGGAATAGAGACAAAATCTTCCAGTTAGGGACACCTGTGCCAGTGGCAACTAACAGGGGACTAGAATTACTGGAGAGATTTCCTCTAACTTTCTGTTGTGTCCATATGACTGGAAGTGAAGCAAAAACCTGAGGGGACACAGATGGTAGCAAAAAACTTTCAGGGTTTTTTTTGCAATACTTTATTTGTAAGGAACACACGGACAGTACAGACATCTTAACATAAGCAGAGCTATAATGGTACATGTACATGAAAGGTCCGTACAATAAAGAAAAAAAGGAGAACCATGGCACGCATAGGATACCGATCAAAATGTAATAGAGTCCCTGTACCCCGCGTGACATTTTACATGGTATATGACGTAAATATTTTAGAAAAAACTAAGAAAACATGACCCATAGGGTCGTGTCAATTGAAAGGAGACAAAAAAAGGAAGAAATAAAAAAAAGGGGGGGGGGGGGGATGGGAAAGAAAAAGTGAAGGGAAGAAAGCAGTAGGGAGGGGTGAGAGAGGGGCCAGAGGTTCCACCAATCAGACAAGACCAGGAGGCTCACCAGAACAATCGCTAAGGAAGAGGATTTAGTTCAACAAAGTTTTGAACTCCTCAGAGGAGAAAAATTTGTGCCAGTAAAACCCTTTTGCAAGGAATTTTTCCCAGAGGCCCATTTCCGTGGCCACCAGGCCTTCCTTTTCATTGGTTTCAGCTACTTTTTTCAACCAAAAACGTCTATAGATGGTGCCTACGTTTGTTTCCAAAACAGCAGGATACAACTCTTCACCGCCATTATCAGAAGAGGTAGAATTGAGCGTCTATAGACCTTACTCGGGACCCGATGGTGGTGCACTTTCAGGAGTTTTAACCATTCCTTACACTATCCGAAAAAATGTCTATTATACTTTAAAATCTCATGTATCGCCAGTATTAAATATTTATGTGTATTGCTTAATCATACTACTAATGTCAACCACTAGTAGTAATGATAGTAACAGTAATAATAGAATAGCAATAATAGTAAAAACTTTAAATATTTCCAACAAGACAAACAGGCAATAATTATTAATATAAACATGGTTTTCCATAGAAGATATCATGGAAATGCCGAACTGAAATAAAATATTGGATTCAATGTTATCACATAATGGGTTTGATTTACTAAAGTGCCATTTGGAGTGAATAAGGTGTGTTCATGTTAATCAAGTGCGAGACAAAATCACAGTTTTAAATTCCTCTGCTCATATCTGACAACAGAGCTGCTAAAGAAATCATGTATTTTACTGGTATAAAGTTTGTACTCTGTGTACTTACTGTATGTATGTACTATGAGTGTGTGTGTGTCTGTGTGTGTGTGTACTGTATGTGTGTATGTATTTTTTTTGTGATTGAACCTACCAAGGTCTTTGTTCTTAATTGTCTTTGAGGGTTCTCGTTTATCCAGGTTATGACATACAGTATAAGGGGAAAAACCCCGCGCTATATACTCTATATAATAAACAATCAAGTGAATAAAAAACAGGCAATTGAAAAAAAGCAGCCGCTTATATGTGAGATACACACACTAAACGATAAATGCAAAGAGAAGCAGCGCTATGAGTCAGATATGGGTGGAAATAAATATGAGTAGTGATAAGTAAATTCATAAACAATCAAGTGACAAAAAATCAAGTGACAAAAATAAAGTCCAATAGGTGGTGAAAAATCTTCAAAGGTGCAATAGATGAACCGGACCACTGAGTCCCCAATTAGGCAAGTAAAGATGAAAACTGGATGGACCTTCACCACACCACAGTGTACGGATAAATTGGGCGCTTACCAAATGGCAAGCTTGAAAAAGCTTGTGACCTTAACCCGGTCGGTTGTTTATGACATACAGTATCTCACAAAAGTATATCTTTTCAAGTGACAACTCTGAAGAAATGACACTTTGCTACAATGTAAAGTAGTGAGTGTACAGCTTGTATAACAGTGTAAATTTGCTGTCCCCTCAAAATAACTCAACACACACAGCCATTGATGTCTAAACCGCTGGCAACAAAAGCGAGTACATCCCGAAGTGAAAATGTCCAAATTGGGCTCAAAATGTCAACATTTTGTGTGGCCGCTTCACAGGATGCCTCTGGAGTCCTCTTCCACTCCTCCTTGACGACATCACAGAGCTGGTGGATGTTAGAGACCTTGCACTCCTCCACCTTCTATTTGAGGATGCCTCACAGATGCTCAATAGGGTTTAGCTCTGGAGACATGCCTGGCCAGTCCATCACCTTTACCCTCAGCTTCTTTATCAAGGCAGTGGTCGGCTTGGAGGTGTGTTTGGGGTTGTTATCATGTTGGAATACTGCCCTGAGGCCCAGTATCTGAAGGGAAGGGATCATGCTCTGCTTCGGTATGTCACAATACATGTTGGCATTCATGGTTCCCTCAATGAATTGTAGCTCCCCAGTGCCAGCAGCACTCATGCAGCCCCAGACCATGACACTCCCACCCCCATGCTTGACTGTAGGCAAGACACACTTGTCTTTGTACTCTTCACCTGGTTGCAGCCACACACGCTTGACACCATCTGAACCAAATAAGTTTATCTTGGTCTCATCAGGCCACAGGACATGGTTCCAGTAATCCATGTCCTTAGTCTGCTTGCCTTCAACAAACTGTTTGCGGGCTTTCTTATGCATCATCTTTAGAAGAGGCTTCCTTCTCGGACAACAGCCATGCAGACCAATTTGATACAGTGTGCGGCGTATGGTCTGAGCACTGGCAGCACTCATACGTCTATTTCCCAAAGACAACTTCTGGATATTGAGCACGTGCACTCAACCCCTTTGGTCGACCATGACGAGGCCTGTTCTGAGTGGAACCTGTCCTGTTAAACTGCTGTATGGCTTCGGCCACTGTACTGCAGCTCAGTTTCAGGGTCTTGGCAATCTTCTTATAGCCTAGGCCATCTATATGTAGAGCAACAATTCTTTTTTTCAGATCCTCAGAGAGTTCTTTGCCATGAGGTGCCATGTTGAACTTCCAGTCACAAGTATGAGAGAGTGAGAGCGATAACCCCAAATTTACCACACCTGCTTCCCATTCACACCTGAGACCTTGTAACACTAATGAGTTACATGACACCAGGAGGGGAAAATGGCTAATTGGGCCCAATTTGGACTTTTTCAATTAGGGGTGTACTCACTTTTGTTGCCAGTGGTTTAGACATTAATGGCTGTGTGTTGAGTTATTTTGAGGGGACAGCAAATTTACACTGTTATACACTGTTATACAAGCTGTACACTCACTACTTTATATTGTAGCAAAGTGTCATTTCTTCAGTGTTGTCACATGAAAAGGTATAATGAAACATCTACAAAAATGTGAGGGGTGTACTGACTTTTGTGAGATACTGTATCTTTTCAGTTAGGCTGGCTATGCACTGATCAAAATTTGGCTGGTTCAGCAGGAATTAGACACATTTCAATCACTGTGTGGCCATCTTTGCTCAACAAAAGTTGATCGTTTGTGGAATCTGTAAGGCACCTGTCAAACGAAGGGTGCCCGATCAAGTCCGCCTGTCAAATTTTCAGGCGGACCTGATCGGTCAGTCCATTCACCTCTATGGACACAAATCCATTTACACCCGCCTACCTCCTGTTGGATCCGGTCTGCTAAAGAAAAAAAAATGAAAGGGGATCCCTCCTACTCCATCTAGGCGAATCAGATCAGAGGACAGTCGAGTGTAAATGGTCAGTGGAGTCCGTTTACTCCCGGCCACCCATAGTGTAGAGTGGACTCTGTCCGTGTCTGCTCTATATAAACTGAGCGGACAGAGATGGCTCACCCGCCCGCTCTGATCAGCAAGTGATCAATGGACAGATCCCCTTGTTGATCTTAACAGAGTTCGCCCGTGTGAAAGGGGCATTTGTTTTGTTTGTTTTTTTGCATTCAGCCCGCTGGCTGTATGAAAAAAAATGGCCATGTATAACCGAATTCAGTCACATTTAACTGTACTTGTCCTGTAGTATTGAAGTCTAAGTTCTAACTAAAGAAGTTACTTGGATAAGCAGCAAAACATCTTTAAGCTTACAGAAGAAATCCAGCTGAACATAACTAACCACTTAGAACTTTATTCTCAGTGACATGAATGTTCCCAAACCAAAGGGGATTCTGGGCAGGCTTAAAGCTGAACTCCAAGGAACTCAAAAGACGACCTGCACTGCAAGGATTAAATGCTTGTTTTTTGGGGGTTTTTTCCCTAAGGGGACCATTAAAAAATAATGGTCCCCTTAGGGGACCATTTTCCTTACCTTGTGCCTCACTCCCATGGCAGCAGATGCTCTCCCCTTCCCTCCAACGCTCTGGATTGTGGGCAGGCTCTCTGCATCCTCACTTACAATGCAGGGCTGCTTGTCCTACATCATACATAATGACATCAGAGTGTGGTGGACATAGAAAGAGCAGAAGAGAAAGTGGCTTCCGTGGTCTGGTCGCACAGAGAAGAGGAGCCTGAGAGAGTGAGGGATAAGGTAAGTTTAAAGCATAGCTCCACTTTTGTTGAGAAAAAAACATTCCCCTCTGGGTGATCTATGTACATTGCAGGGATTTTAACAAACTTTGTTGAAGATTCCTACCTTTTGTTATTCTGAAGTAATCCCTGTATGTTCCTCTGTGCCTCTGTGGTGAGTGGGTCTAATGGGAGTGGTTTCATAATTATCTATCAGATGTGCACCTGCAGAGCACTAATGAGGGGATTTGCTGGGCCTGCATCCCTTTAGTTGTGTTCCTACAGGAAGTATCTCACCAAAAATGACATTTTTGTTGCAGGGGATGCCCGAAATCTGACTTGTATCTTAGTGCAGACTTCTGGGAAAATTGGTGAGCCAGTCACACAAGCAGGAAATTATGTTTCTGGGCAGTGGTCAGTACACACTCTGTGTACAGAACAACCCCAGGTAGCCATATTGCGATGCATTCTCAGAAAATTACAGAGCTGCAGATTGAAAAGGAAAGGTAATTTTTAATAATATTCAATTACAATATGACTTGTGTCGCAATTGTATACGCTATATTATTTTTTCTTTATTTGCTATTTTTTCCCCTACAAAAGTGGAGTTACCCTTTAACCACTTGGTTTCGTTACCCTGACTGGCGTGGTGATTGGTGGTGCGGTGTGTCGGTCTGACACACCGCATCCCAGATCGTGGTATGGAGCCTCTGACAGAGGCTCCATACCACGTGATCAGCTGTGACCAATCACAGCTGATCATCGCATGAACCAGGAAGTGCCGGTAAATGGCTTTCCTCGGTTCGCGCTGACAGGGAGAGCAATCGGCACATTGATTATCTGCACAGCCCCCATCAGATGTGCCCATCAGCTGCCAGTCTGTGCCCATCAGCTGTCTGTCTGTGTGCCAATCAGTGCCCATAATAGTGCCAATCAGTGCCCATAAATGTGCCAATCAGTGCACCATCAGTAATACCTGTCAGTGCCCTTCAGATGCCAATCAGTAATGCCTGTCAGTAGCTCCTCATCAGTGCTGCCTATCCAGTGCCATCTATCAGTGCCCATCAGTGTCGCCTATCAGTGCCCATCAGTGCCACCTATCAGTGCCACCTATTAGTGCTCATCAGTGCAGCCTATCAGTGCCCATCAGTGCTGCATATTGGTGTAGCCTATCAGTGCCCATCAGTGCCAACTATCAGTGCCCATCAATTCTATATATCAGTGCCTCCTCATCAGTGCCACCTTATCAGTGTCACCTCATCAAGGAAAACGTATTTTTTTTTAGTTTGTTTAGCAAAAAATAAAAACCCCAGTGGTGATCAAATATTACCAAAAGAAAGCTGCGGGAAGAAAATTATAAAAATTTAGTTTGGGTACATGTTGTATGACAGCGCAATTGTCATTCAAAGTACGACAGCGCTGAAAGCTGAAAATTGTCTTGGGCAGGAAGGGGGGAAAGTGCCCGGTATTGAATAGGGTTAAGTGATTTTTAATGGTATCATAGTCAAGAACAAGAATTACCCCTTGCAGTGCCAGGTGAGCCCCATTACAAGAGAAGTTTTATTAGTTCCCCAGAATTATGCTTCAAAGTGATACTAAACACACTGTTTAATTTTCTATTATCCCTTATTTTTCTGTGGCTTAAGGAACTGTAATTATTTTCATTAAAAAAAAAAAAAAAAGTTTCCTAATGAATATACAGCTATCATATGACCCAGATCTTTCCCAGCCTGTCTGCAGGGAAACATAAGCAGGAGGAGCTTCTAGTCCTCTGCTGCTGATCATGTGTTCAAAATAAAAAAACAGCCTTTGGAATACAGAGTAAAACTAAATAAATAATATTAATAAACTGTTTTAAATTGTCATACAACTATATATTTATCAAATCTTTATTATTTTGTGGAAATAACATGCTGTGGGCTGAATTGTGCCAGTCACAGGCTGTGTCACGCCCCTCCAGCCTGTGTCTTAGGCTGCATGCACACTGGGCTTAAAAAAATCTCTGTTCCCTTTGCAGAAAAATACGCTCATATAGAGTGTTTTTGTACACAGTTTAGACGAGTTTAGGAGAGTTTTGTGGGTTTTTTTTGCCAGAAAGCTCCAATCAGAAAAGCAAACCAGAAGGGTTTTTTCCTGCCTCTAAATGCTGAGCTCAAAATAATCATCCTAATGTGCATGGACACATAGGATAACATTGAGCTGCTTCTACAGTCAGAACACAATACTCCTGTAAATGTATCAATTTTTAAGCCAGTGTGCATGGAGCCTTAGAATAACATGGTGGTGAAGTCACCATTAATCTACATGTAATATCCCGTCCCCATTGTGTTTAGCTAGTTAGTGGGCATGGAGGAGGAGGGAGGGAGTCGGCTGTCATTTACCACTGTGAATACACCCACATGTGTGACTATATAGTAACATGGGCTGCTCAGATGTGATAGGGAGGAAATGCTCAGAATAGAAACTGTCTGAAAACTGAGCATGTGCAAAGTTGCCACCACAGCTGCAAAATCCCTAGCTGAATTGGGGACATAAACAGAAGGTGGAGATAGAGAGCAGCAGGATCAACCAGGTTTATTGCAGAATACAGAAATTAAGTCTCATAGTAACTGAGTGAGTGTGAACAGCATGTAATACACCGTTTACTGACAGTTTTTTATGATGTGGGTTAATTGGCACTTTAAGGCCGAAACTAGATTGCTGACTTTTGATATAGTGACCAATAAACACACACCTTTAAGAGAGTATTAAATTCATGTAACTGGGTACAATCATGTGCAGTTTTCTGTGACTAATATTTATGCACTTAATTGGTGACCAATGTGTAATTCCAGATGCCCTTGCCTGGGAAAGCCGTGCATAAATTATCAGGGTTGATTTACTAAAGAAGTCCTCCAATCATGTCCTAGCAAAAATTCTGCTATTTTTAATTTCCCTCACAAATGATTGGGTATTAAAGGTAAACACAGGTTCACTTTATTTGGCATTGCCACTATGCTAAATAAACAGCCTCTATCTACTCCTTTACTAAAATAGTCCCAGTGGGCTGTCATTGCACAGCATCCTGCATTCAGCATCAGTGCTAGGTCATTAATTCAGTGGTGGGTGCACAGTATGGATTTGAAAAGGAGTCTCCAAACATTCGAAACAAAGAGTTTATTGTCCAGACTTTAGGGGGGAGGGTGCAGTGGAAATTATGCTTGCATCAGTGGGAGCAAACATCACCATATTTGGTATTAGGAGGAGGAATAGTGCCCCATCGTTGGTATCATTGTGAGGAATAGTGCCCCATCGTTTATCATTGTGAGGAATAGTGCCCCATCGTTGGTATCATTGTGAGGAATAGTGCCCCATCGTTGGTATCATTGTGAGGAATAGTGCCCCATCATTGGTATCATTGTGAGGAATAGTGTCCCATCGTTGGTATCATTGTGTGAAATAGTGTCCCTTTCTTGATGTCAGTGGGAGAAATGGTGCCCCATTGTTAATGTCAGTTGGCAGAATAGTGTCTTGTATCAGTGGGAGAATAGTGCACAAAGGGCCAGATAAAGACAAGCAAAGGGCCACATCTGTCCCTGAGCCGTAGTTTGGAGACCACTGTATTGGAAGCATGTTCCCTCCACTGGTAATAGACCTACAAGTGACAGATGTGTGTACCCTCTGTGTGTGGTCTACTAACAGACGGTCAGTGTAGCCCACTCAGATGGATCAGTTCTCTGTGTGTACTGTAAACATCATAGTGTATACACAGAACTCTAACCTGCATGGCTGCCAGCACCTGAAATAATTTCCCAGGTACTCTTCTACAGGCAGGATGCAGTCACATTTGTCTAGCACAGAAGGATGACTAAGGAAGGGGACATGGACATACAATAACAAAAATATGTGTGCATGTAAAAAGTACAAATAATACTTTTTACATGCACACAACACTAAAATAATAATATTTACTAACTGAAAATACACTAGACTCTTATTTAAGTGAACTGTTTAGGGTATCCTTTGGAATTCTTATTAGAAAGTGAGAGGATTTCCTGATTTTAGACTGCTGGTTGCACATGAGGTTCTTACATAGATGGCTTCCTTATTGACTAGCACTTTTGCCTTGTAGCACTAGGGCCCTCAGTTCAAATCCCCACCAAGACACTACCTGCATAGAGTTTGCATGTTCTCCATGTTGTGCAAAAATAGGCTGCGCTGCTACAAATAAGTGAGTGTGGTCATGAACCCTTTATGAGACCATAACATATGCACCTAAATGTGAAAAAAACGATAGATAATATGGAAAAGAGATGATGATACCTGGAACATACATAAATAACCACAAATGTGTGACATATAGGGTTAATCCTTGTATATATATGCAATCAAAACACTAGGTGAGTTGAACAAGGTCCTTATATAAAACGTTCCTTTGTAAAAAAATGTCCTTCACCACTAAAATTAAAAGGCATCAATATGTTGGTGAAAAAAATATAAAACACCACTCTTCCGCTGATGTGAAGCATGCACTGTTGTCACCCTGAAGTACGTGAAGACAGGGAAATTCCTCCACCAAAAAAAAAACGATCTGCCCCTTACCAGATATTATGATCTCTTGTTTAAGGAGATCATATATGCAGGTGACTGTGTCCCCCAGCCACTGGGTCTTTTATCGAAAATATGGCTCCAAGGGTCACCTCTCAGGGGGTCCGCTAGATGTTAAGCTGGCACTCAAATCCTGGTAACGTCTTTTCCAGGAGTCTTTCAAGACAGCCGCCGAGGTCTCTCATAGGTGACTGTCCAGACACACGGGGCCACACAGTCACCGGCCAGTCATATCAGGTGATCGGCTTCCTGTCCGGGCTCTCCCTCCTCCGCCAGCTTCCTGGGCTTCCTGGGCCCATGTTCTCCATGTGCCTGCATTGGTTTCCTCTGGGTACTCTGATTTTCCTCCCACACTCCAAAGACATGCTGGTAGGTTGCATAAAGAAATAATTCTGGATAGCTGCACTTCCAAAAATCATTTTATTGAAGCTTCATATGATAAGTGGTTGACAGATGCAGCAGGGGACAAAGAGGTAGACATGTTTCGCACAAATGTTAGCGCTTAGCTGACTAAGCGCTAACATTTTGCGTGAAATGCGTCTACCTCTTTGTCCCCTGCTCCATCAGCGCTAACATTTGTGCGAAACGCGTCTACCTCTTTGTCCCCTGCTCCATCTGTCAACCACTTGTCATATGAAGCTTCAATAAAATAATTTTTGGAAGTGCAGCCATCCGGAATTATTTCTTTATGTTACACAGCATGTGAGCTGGGCTACCACCTGACTAGTGTGTGTGGGGATTACCAGAGACTCACTCACCTGGAGTGGCTTTTCTTGTTTTGTGCTGGTAGGTTAATTGGCTCCTCAACTGGCTCTAGTATGTGTATGTATAAATGTGTGTATGCATGGGGACCTTAGATTGTGAGCTCTTTGAGGGCAGGAACTGATGTGAATGTATTCAGTTTGCATAGGTGAGGCGATTCAGTTCGCATAGGTAGCGCTATACAAGTCACTCATTTATTCATTTATTCATTTATATGTACATTTTTGGTGCTGTATAAAATAAACTGTAATACACACACACTTATATATATAAGTGTTAAAGCATGTGTACACCCAAAAACTGAAATGTAATCTTTAACATGTATGGGGTTGATTTTCTAAAACTGGAGAGTACAAAATCTGGTGTAGCTCTGCATGAAAACCAACCAGCTTCCAGTTTTGTTTGTTTTTCTGAAAGCCTAATTAAACAAGCTGAAGTTAAAAGCTATATTAAATAATTTTATATAACAATATTAAGTAAATAATTCTAATTTATAACTGCCAATAATGAATAAAAGAAACATGCTAGTGACATTGTAAAAGTCATATTCATTTGAAAAGTAATGTTCATATTTCATATCAATGTATTCATATTTGCATATTTAATTTAAATAATAATAGGTGACCCTGCCATGAAGGGTCTTCCTCAGGCACTCCAAGTTATAGGTGGACAACATTCTATCCCTGCTTCGCAGTTGAGGTCCTGCGTTGTCACCCTGTCACATGGGCTTCTGTGATGTTCCAATTTCAATACAATGTAGCCATTGGTCCACTTTGGTCACCATCAGTAAATTCACCTTGAGCAATGCCATGCCACCATTATTAGAATGCATGTAGACAAGAAGTGAGTGCAAAAAGGCTGCAGGAGATCAGCACCACTTGGGGGAAATAAAAGATTAAAAAAGGGGAAAACTGTTTATTGTGAAGATTTTTTTTATAAAGCACAGGGCTTTAGGAACATAAATATGGTTCAGTTAGAGTTTTGATTGAAATTGGTTACAGAAAGAATTAAATGCACCATGTAATAAAAGTGATATTTTATGGTACAGATAGATGATGAAAAGTAAAATCCCGGGACATCTCCAGGGACTAAGGATAAATCCTAGGAAATCAGGGCGATGGCTGAAATAGGGCATATCTCTCGTTGCATATTTAGGAAAAGAATAAAATCTGAGTGTGGGTTTTGTGACCCCCAGGAAGCAGTGTCCCCTCTTTGGATGTCGGGGTCACCAGTGCTACCTGTCTTTTCATTAATCAGCATATTTTTGGCACAGCTACACAATCCATGTTGGTTGGAAGTTTCTTTTCCCCAGAGATAATTCCATTTCATTTTAAAAGTAATACATTGTAATCTCCATATTATTCTGATCCATTGTCACCTGTCATCTCTATTTTCTGTGACCCTCGGGCACATGTTTAGCCGGTATGTAGTAAGGTGGGTGACATTGCTGGGATAAAGGTCAGGCAAAGCTGTGCTATACAGAGGATCGGCCCTGCTGATCACATCTCCGGACACAGCCGCCTTCTGTGGGAAAGGAAAACATTATTTATGTAGACGTGCAACAAGCCTGATCGATACCTTTATCGATCTGGACGGGTGAAACTCCCTGTCATTAGCTCTGCTCAATGCATTCTTCAAAGACTTTAGACCATTCATTCTACAGCAATACTGCAGACAATATTGAATTATACTAAACCTTATTATCTCCTACCTTACAGCAGCACAAATCATTTGTATACAACTTTAACAATACCAACGTATCACTAGCACAACATGCAAAACATATATATATGGTATGCAATACACAGTACACAGCTAAAAAAATAAAAAAATAATTAAATAAATAATGAAGAGAGAGAGAGAGAGAGAGAGAGAGAGAGAGAGAGAGAGAGAGAGAGAGAGAGAGAGCAGAGAGAGAGAGAGAGAGAGAGAGAGAGAGAGAGAGAGAGAGAGAGAGAGAGAGAGAGAGAGAGAGAGAGAGAGAGAGAGAGAGAGAGAGAGAGAGAGAGAGAGAGAGAGAGAGAGAGAGAGAGAGAGAAATGAGTCCAGGACCGCTACACGTAAAATATATTGAAAAAGAGAATAAATATACAAAAATGCAAAATGTTCCATTCCATTTTTTGCATTTTTGTATATTTCTTCTTTATTTTTTTATTTTTTTTTTTCAATAGTGCCGCAATTCTGGATTCATTTATCTATATTATGTGGCCTTTGGGAGGGCCTGCTTGCGTGCACTAGATGATTACTGCAGTGCTGTTTGCCTCACCTGTGGATCTATTTATATATATAGAGAGAGAGAAAATATATACATGTATATGTATTGTAAGGAGAGAATTGCACAAGTGAAATAATGAATATATATATAAATATATATATATTCATTATTTCACTTGTGTAAATCTCTCCTTATACAATACATACACATGTATATATTGTATCCAGATTTTAAAATTAATCAGGAAGAAAGAGACATTAGGTAGTAAATTAGTAAATAAGTAGTTAGTAATTTATATTAGTAAAACTAATTACTAATAAATAACGCAGTTATTTAATAAGCAGCATACAAATTCGGAATATATGATTATAAGTGTTAGGAGATATTAAGTGACATACATGCGATGTTAGGTGACATACATGCGATGTTAGGTGACAATAATGATGCAGTTATTTAGATTTTGGATTACACATATTAATAACTACATGCTTTGTTGTCGTTTTTATGTAACTTCGATTGCCTGGAATGTCTCTAATATTATTTCAGGTTGTTTTGTATCGTCTTATAATTAATATACTTATCACTGATTGTTGCAGTGACTATTGATACAGCAATGATTTCCTAGCTGGTTAAACGGTGATTAGAAATACATTTATTTTTCTAGTAGTGAGCAAAATAGGAACTATACGGTAATATATATTTTTTAAGTAATTTAAATACATATCACAAAGAACGTATGTTAATACAAACAGAAATATTAAGAAAAAATCTCCAATAATTGACACTTTTTTTTATAGATATACCAATGGGACAATCTGCCTTTGTGTCGTCTCGTTATACAGGACAGGACATGTAATATTAAAACAGTGTTTCTCCGTTGATAAGCAAATAATTGCCACATAAAAATCACATACATATAATAAAGCCGATATACATGTACGATAGGTTTTTAAAAATTGAAAAAAAATTCTAATAGTGAGTTTTGCCTGAGTGTATTTTAACATGTAATAATAATAATAATCGGAAGAAGTATCCATCAATACAATACAATACAATATTATAATGGGTTACTGTGTATTATAGACCAGTTTTTCATACGAATGTTTATACCACATCAGAAATGTGAATCCCCCTTCATATTATAATATGGCATTTTTCCTTATTGGTTTAATTATGTAATAGAAAGATATGTTCTATTACATCACAATATATTCAGCTGATGTACAATTACCAAAAAACGTTTGCAGTTATTGTATACCTTTCTGTACTATTGCAATTATTTAAAAAAAACAAAAACATTCGGCTCAGTCCTCCGAGGACTGGCTTCACTGAAACAAGTGACTACCCACACATGTTCGATTCTGCAGTATTTAACTCAGTCATATATTTGAAACACAGTCCTCATTATAAAAGCATCATGTCCTATAAAATAACACTGCCTTTTAATATTATAATATATCCCAGTGTTATAAAATGATTTCCTCTTTTGATTAATACATGGCATTCTTCTCATTATAAAATGATTTCATGACAAAGCTGTATTTTTCATTATTTTAATGCGATTTATTCCAGCCACATATTGCGGCTGATTTAGGAAATACATTGAAAATCTTTACTGAAAGAAGTGTAAATATTCACTTCACTTGTCCACGAAAAGCATTATCACATGAACAGAAATGTCCTTTTCGCATGATTTGACAATTGAAGTGACAATTCACACATGTTTTCAGTGAGATTCTTAACTTCTTTGGTAAATCAGCCCAAGCATGCAACAGTTTGCAATTACACTAAAAATCTATCAGCCATGTACTATTAAATCATTTTCCTTATTATGAGACGACCTGCTCCAATCTGCCATCATTGTACAGAGTGACGTCATTGTTTTGTACTATTTAATTGCTTGCTAAGTAATAATAGTAAACTATTTAACTAATTGTAACCAATCACTTTCTTCTTTGGATATCTCTGTTCGAGATCTGAAATGTTAAATAATCTTTATATAAATTTGCTACACTTTTCAATGTAATAAAGGTTGCAATCAAGAAGTGTAATATACCTGAGTATATATATATATATATACTATATATAGTATATATATATATATATATATATATATATATATATATATATATATATATATTAATATACTACAATAATATAATATAATATATACAATATATGCTGCGTATATGTATTCTGCAATTATATTCCTCACTCTATAGTAGCTGATTGTTCTGCAAAGTAAGCAGTATGAGCCCATGCTATAAATTCATGCCACACTCACACTATACAATGAGACTGTCTCTGTTTCTGCAGGTCCAGCGGCTGGCCACTTACCTGGTTACTTATCTCCTGGCCATCTCTCCAGAAATAAGGGGACTGACATTTATCCAATTGTATAGCATTCATTAGGCTGTGTGCACAGTGTTTCCTGGGTCCTCCTGCAGCCCAGGTAATGCATTAGGGCGTTAGCTGCTCTGCCTACCTGGAGATGAATGCATCCCCTGTGGCTTTATGGTGCTCTTTATTGGTGCACAGTTTGTTCAGTGTTTTAGTGCACAGAATGCGCTGGCTGTAAACCAGGATTTAAATCACAAATATGGATGCTACATTCCCTCTTAACACAGGACTCAGCAGGTCAATTACTACTGAATAAATAGGAGAAAGCAAGGTTCATGTGTTTCTGATGGCAGTGACTATAATAATAATATATACAGTGTGAGTCTCTTTTATGGTTTGATAGGTGCCCTGAGTATACCAATAGTGTACACTGTAAAATGCGTCACAGTCTACTCTAAGTAAATTATAGGCTTCAATTAAGATACTTTAGCTCATTCTGGATGCACCCAGTTTCCAAGCTTTGGTAACATGTTGTAATGTAGAAAGAGAGAGCATGCTGAAAAGTGTAGTTCCTCTGCAGTGATGGACCCGATCACTTGTCAGGATGTGGATCCCTAGTTGGAAAGACTTCTTGCTATACACACTGACAATATTAAAAACTGTCAACCAGCTTTTGATCACAAAAAGTATCAAATGGATTGACACAACCTAGCAGCACTATCCCTGCCATAAACACATATAAATAAACTGTTGTTGCCAGGTTGCCTTTAATTTTTTTAAGTGAATTATACTGCTTTATGTTGCTAGTAGGAGTCCAGCTTTAGGTTGCACTCACAACAAAATTTAAAACATGCATTTCATTGACACATATTAAATGCATCATGGTGCATTTTTAATAATATAGTTGCCCTGGAAACTGCAGGTCCACACAACAGCAGCATGCAGGACCTCTATCCAAGATGCATTATTTTTCCATTAACAAGCTCCAATAATAGGCTTCTTTATTAATAAGCTCATCCAATACCAAGCTCCTCTAATAATTAGCTTCACCAATAAGAAACTTTTCTGATAATAAGCTCCTCCCATAGCATTTTTTTCCAATAACAAGCTCCTTAAATATTAATGTTAAAGCTTCTAAAATAATGAGCTGCTCCAGTAATAAGCTCCTTCAATAATAAGCTTCCCCAATAACAAGCTCCTCCAATAACAGGCTCCTGCAATAATGAGCTCTTCCAATATCAGGCTGATCCAGTATTATGCTACTCCAATAATGGGCTCCCCAATAACAAGCTCCTCCAACAACAGACTTCTCCATTCTCCAATAATGAGCTTCTCCAATAATGAGCTTCTCCAATAACAGGCTGCTCCAGTATTATGCTCCTCCAATGTTAGGCTCCCCCAATCACAAGCTCCTCCTATAACAGGCTTCTCTAATAATCAGCTCCTCCAATAAAAGGCTGCTCAAATATTATGCTCCTCCAATGTTAGGCTCCCCCAATAACAAGCTCCTCCAATAACAGGCTTCTCTAATAATCGACTCCTGCAATATCATGCTGCTCCAGTATTACGCTCCTCCAATAATTGGCTCCCCAAAAACAAGCTCCTCCAACAACAGGATTCTCCAATAATGATCTCCTCCAATATCAGGCTGCCCCAGTAATAAGCTCCTCCAATAGTAGGCTCCCCCAATAACAAGCTCCTCCTATAACAGGCTTCTCTAATAATCAGCTCCTCCAATAAAAGGCTGCTCAAATATTATGCTCCTCCAATGTTAGGCTCCCCCAATAACAAGCTCCTCCAATAACAGGCTTCTCTAATAATCGACTCCTGCAATATCATGCTGCTCCAGTATTACGCTCCTCCAATAATTGGCTCCCCAAAAACAAGCTCCTCCAACAACAGGATTCTCCAATAATGATCTCCTCCAATATCAGGCTGCCCCAGTAATAAGCTCCTCCAATAGTAGGCTCCCCCAATAACAAGCTTCTCCAATAACAGGCTTTTCCAATAATGAGTTTTTCCAATACTTGGCTTCTCCAGTATCACGCTCCTCCAATATTAGGATCCCCCAATAACAAGTTCCTCCAATAACAGGCTTCTCCAGTATCATGCTCCTCCAATATTAGGCTTCCCCAACAACAATCTCCTCCAATAACAGGCTTCTCCAATAATGAGCTCCTCCAATATTAGGCTGCCCCAGTAATAAGCTCCTCCAATAACAGGTTTCTCCAATAATGAGCTTCTCCAAACACAAGCTTCTCGAATAGCAAATGCTTCCAATAATATGCTCTTACAGTGACAAGTGGTGACAAAGTGGTATGTGCTCATTTGCATCAGTCTTGGAAAACATATCTTTAAGTACTTTCAGGATCACTTTTGCACATGTGCATATGCCTTTTTTATACAGATGTGTAGCAGCTCCTTTGTGCTGAGGTTTAAAGTCCCCAGCGCTTTCTAGCTCCTGGGGAGCAGAACATGCCTCATAAGCTGTCAATACAAGTGAATGATTGTATGTGGCCATGTTTGGCACATGTGTGTATGCGACTTCTCCCCCGAAGATCCACTTTCATACTGAGGGAGAAGGTCCATATGTGCATGCGCCAGTAAACGCTGAAGCAGAAGCTGGTAAGTGTCTATGTGCGCGAGGCCTTAGGCACTGAGCCAACACCTTATTTCGAGGACTAGGTGATGCCAAGTCCACCAAAAAACTAATAATGGAGATTTAAATTATTTGACAGCTTGTTGTATCTCACAGGGACCGTATTGATGAAAACGCCTCACTTGAATTCTTGTGTCTGCACACCTTCTATGGCCATTATGAGGGCTTCCTATTCTCCTATTGAGTTTGCTATTTATTTTGTACAGCAGGTAAATTTAGGGAGGCCTAGCTGAAAGCTAGGCCTGTTTGTTTTGATCTGTGTGGGCTGGGAGTGGCCTAGAGTAGGCTGGTGACTCATAGACAGCATCATCTTTCGTTTACCTCCCTTCTGCTTCTAGAGGCTTCTAGAAGGAAGGAGGGGAAGAAGGGTGGAGCTGTCTGAGGTGTTCTGTGGAGCCTTGACCAATCCCCAATATGGATTGGCAGGGGGAAGGCCTCCTTAAATACCCAGGGTCAGCTCAGCTGGGGAGGAGTTGTTCAGGCTAATTGCCAGCTCCTATCTCTCCACAGTTACTCACCTGTTGATTATATCCTGCTCGTCAGTCCTGCCTACTTAAGCCATCCAGCCCAGAGGATCTCTTCCTTAGCCTTGGTCAACATCACAGAGACTATCTCCGGCGTTCCTGTTTAAATACTTGCTTGGGTGACATTCCTTCTGGCTCCAGATCCTGCTTGCTGTTCCACTACACTGATTCCTGACTTTCTGGCTTGGCTGACTATCCGTTCCGGTTACCGAACTTTGGCTATGTTTTGACTACGTTTGTTCTATTTACTTTTATTATTAAACAAGTGTGATTTAACTGTACTTCTGTCTCGGCCTGATTTCATGGTTTCTGACAGTAGGCAAAGGCCATGAATTCAGAAGATACAGTCAATCCACTTGTTGGTAATATTTTTTCCAGATTGGAGTCTCTGTGCAGGCACCTGCCATGAGTATTACCTCTATAAGAGGTATGTCTGGTTCCGCTCTGCTTCCCCAGCGATGTGGGGGCAATCCAGTCCAATGCAGAGGGTTTCTCAACCAGGTTGAGATATACTTTGAGATGCTATCCCAGGCGTTTCCCACGGACAGAAGCAAAGTAGGTTTCACAATATCTTTGCTTTCTGAGAGAGCCTTGGCCTGGGCAAACCATCTATGGGAGAAGCAAAAACCTGTTGCTGAAGCCGCATTCTGCTGAGTCTGGTGGTGACATACATATACGTGATCCAACCTGCCCCTCCCACCCTGCCACAGTAAATGTACTGTGGCCAGGCAGCAAGTGGTTAGAGTGAATTCAAAGAAATTTTTTGGTTTGGGATTTCATAGGTTGGACTTTATGGACTTGTGTCTTTTTTCAACCCCACCTACTATGTAACTATGTAACTATGATTGATAAGGGAAGGATTAGAACCTGTCAAGTTTTTATTGCTGACTGTGTTACCACTGGGGAAACTCACCCTTCTATTAGTCCCAGTGACCATTGTCACTGAGACAGAAAGTGATCTATCTAATATTTTAGAGTTGTCATCAGAACAAGACTTGATGAGAAATCTTCCAATGGAGACACTTGTTCCAATGAAAACAGAATGAAAGGGGGTTTCTCCTGTTGTGTCTCTGAGACAGGAAGTGAGGGGAAATCTCCCCAAGATGAAACAGTACTTTACATTTCAAGGGAACATGAAGTCTTTGCACTTGTGTTAGCTAAATGTATAAGTGAACATAGTATACAGTTGGAAAGATACATGGGGGCAACCATGTTTGCTTATTACATATACTGGCTCTGTATCCTACTTTGTAGTGCTGCACAATTGTTGTGTTTACTGCTTTTTTTCCATAACATAAACCTATACGAGTAGTTTACTAAACAATCAGAAAATGTTCACTTAGCATAGTGAACAAAGTAAAAGTGATGTTTACTCTGAATATCCAATTATTTCCAAGAAAATTGAACAAAAAAAGGATTTTTGGTTGGACATATTTGGATCATTGAAGTAAATACAACGTCCCCTTATCCACTAGGCTACAGTGCCTTGCAAAATTATTCACCCCCCTTGGCATTTTTGAAGATTTTTTTTTTTATTATTGTGAAGCAAACAACAAATAGGACAAAATAACAGAAAAAGTCATTGTGCATAACTATTCACCCCCCTAAAGTCAATATTTTGTAGAGCCACCTTTTGCGGCTATCACAGCTCCAAGTCACTTTGGATAAGTCTCTATGAGCTTGCCACATCTTACCATTGGGATTTTTGCCCATTCCTCCTTGCAAAACTGCTCCAGCTCCTTCAAGTTGGATGGTTTGCACTTGTGAACAGCAATCTTTAAGTCTGACCACAGATTTTCTATTGGATTGAGGTCTGGGCTTTGACTGGGCCATTCTAGCACATTTACATGTTTCCCCTTAAACCACTCAAGTGTTGCTTTAGCAGTGTGTTTGGGGTCATTGTCCTACTGGAAGGTGAACCTCCGTCCTAGTCTCAAATTACACACAGAGTGGTACAGGTTTTGCTCAAGAATATCCCTGTATTTAGCACCATCCATCTTTCCCTCAACCCCGACCAGTTTCCCAGTCCCGACTGCTGAAAAACATCCCCACAGCATGATGCTGCCACCACCATGTTTCACTGTGGGCATGGTGTTCTTTGGGTGATGTGATGTGCTGCTTTTGCACCTGACATAGTGTTTTCTTTGATGGCCAAAAAGTTCAATTTTATTCTCATCAGACCAGAGCACCTTCCTCCATACATTTTGGGAGTCTCCCACATGCCTTTTCACAAGCTCAAAACGTGCCATTTTGTTTTTTGCTTAAAGTAATGGCTTTCTTCTGGCCACTTTGCCGTAAAGTCCAACTCTATGGAGCGTACGGCTTATTGTCGTCCTATGTACAGATACTCCAGTCTCTGCTGTGGAACTCTGCAGCTCCTCCAGGGTTACCTTAGGTCTCTGTGCTGCCTCTGATTAATGCCCTCCTTGCCCGGTCCGTGAGTTTTAGTGTGCGGCTGTCTCTTGGCAGGTTTGCTGTTGTACCATGTTCTTTCCATTTGGTTATGATAGATTTGATGGTGCTCCTAGGGATCATCAAAGATTTGGCTATATTTTTATAACCTAATCCTGACTTGTACTTCTCAAGAACATTGTCCCTTACTTGTTTGGAAAGTTCCTTGGTCTTCATGGCAGTGTTTGGTTAGAGGTGCCTCTTGCTTAGGTGTTGCAGCCTCTAGAGCCTTTCACAAAGGTGTGTATGTAATGACAGATCATGTGACACTTAGATTGCACACAGGTGGACATCATTTCACTAATTATGTGACTTCTGAAGGTAATTGGTTGCACCAGAGCTTTTTATGGACTTCATAACAAAGGGGGTGAACATACGCACATGCCAATTATCATTTTTTTATTTCTGAAAAATAGTTTTATGTATATATTTTTCTAATTTTACTTCGCCAACTTAGACTATTGTGTTCTGATCCATCACATATAATTCAGATTAAAAAAACGTTGAACTAAAGGCTGTAATGTAACAAACTAGGTAAAAAGCCAAGGGGGGTGAATACTTTTGCAAGGCACTGTAAGTGCACTTTGCAAGTTAAACAGTCTCTATTTCTTTAAGAAGTTATTAGAGAGGCATAGGAATTACACTAAGGGGCTGAGCGCTCCTTCTAGTAGCTAATCTACAAATCCCTATTTTTAAAGTAGTCTATGATGTTTTGTTAGTGTATGTGCATCTTGTGTAATATGCACTTAACCTTTAAGGGCTAAGTGCAGCCAAATTCATAAACAGAAAAATCAGCACAAGGGACATAACTTACAGTCAGAAGGATATGTCATTTGTACTGATTTCTCTTCTGTTAATAAAAATATTCCTCTGTCCTGAGCCCTACCCACTCAATCATTGATCATTGGCAACTCACCAAAACAGACCAAACAATTAGTATATGCGCCATTTTTTCCAGCACAGTACACCACAATATGCAGTAGTGATCCACTGTGTGTTGTCATAGACTGCAATGCACGTGTGCTGGAGGTGCATTGGGGTGCCATTGATACTGCATGGCACTGTAATGTGCACATGGCATTAATGTGCATTGTGTACAGGATGTTCACTTTGCAAAGCGAATGTTAATAAATAAACCCGTGTTCATGTTAAATACTGAATTATGTGTGAAGGTGATAAAAAAACTACAGAAATTCTTGTAGCACCGGTTTGGGTATTTCAAGTGAACACAAGTGCAACTTATCAGTGTTCACTTTGCCAAATGTGCAGCCCAGTGCCAGTGCGTCCATAAGGGCAAATTGGCCAAAAAAATACATTAAAAAATGCATCAAAAAACGTTTGAAAAAATGTGTCAAAAACGTGTGTGCAAAAAAACTGAAAATGCATGGCAAAAAACACTGCAGAAACAGATCAAAATCAAACTGCATAGGTGTGAACCAACCCTAAATGGGTATGCTTTCACCAGTGGCGGCGCGTCCATAAGGGCGCACGGGTGCCGCCCCCTCTCTCCTGCCACCCCCTCTAGCACCAATAGATAGATTCATGCATTGCATGAATCTATCTATGGCCACCGCTGCCACCCCCTATTCAGGCGCCCGGCCCCTTTTCTGGCGCAGGGTCGCCTAAATTACAGCGGGGGGTTGTTTTGAAGCACCTGATTAGAGCCATAGGCTCTAATAGGTGTCAAAACAGGTGACCTGCAAGTGCCATGCTAGGCACTCGCAGGTCACTCAGCTGTGTTAGAAAAGCAAATGAATATTCGCTTTCCTAACACTGAACTGCCTCTCTGCCAATCAGGTGCTCGGGTCTGTTACCCGTCACCTGATTGACTGAAATGACAGGGGCTGTGATTGGACAGCTATCAGGCATCCAATCATAGCAGAGTATGGGAAGAGAGGACGGGAGAAGACATCGAGGAGACCGCTTTCCGTCGTCACACGCTGCCTCACCGAGAGACAGGGTAAGTGCCGGGCAGACGGTGGGCAGGCAGGGGGGCATAGTGGGAGCATGTAATATGGCACAGTGGCAGCATTTGATGGCACAGTGAGAGCATTTGATGGGCACAGTGGGAGCATTTGATATGGCACAGTGGCTGCGTTTGATGGGCACAGTGGCTGCATTTGATGGCACAGTGGCTGTGGTTGATGGTACAGTGGCAGCGTTTGATGGCACAGTGGCGGCATTTGATGGCACAGTGTCTGCGTTTGATAGCACAGTGGAGGCAAATGTTTGGCACAGTGGCTGTGTTTGATGGCACAGTGGCGGCAATTGATGGGCACAGTGGCTGCATTTGATGGCACAGTGGCAGCAATTAATGGGCACAGTGGCTGTGTTTGATGGCACAGTGGCCGCAATTGATGGGCACAGTGGCTGCATTTGATGGCACAGTGGCGGCAATTGATGGGCACAGTGGCTGTGTTTGATGGCACAGTGGCTACGTTTGATGGCACAGTGAGGCTACAATTGATGGGGGTGTTTTTTTTGGAATTTTTCAGTTTGTTTGCGCCCCCCCAAAAATTTTGAGCACCAGTCGCCACTGGTGCAGCCATTACTCCCTACACTTGGGTTGATTTACTAAAACTGGATAGTCCACAATTTGGTGGAGGACTATCTGCATAGCTAGACATACATTTTATCAGATAACCTCTGCAAGTCCAGTCATTCTTTTTTTCACAATCTTATAATTTATGAGACATACAGAGAGGAAAAAATAGTATAGGTTTTTGATGGTATACGGGGTACATGGTTTCCATATAGGTACATTTGCCAATATCTGTAGCATATCACCAACTATAAAAAAAAGATCTATAAAAATGTAGGACTCTTTTGGTGCCCATGTTGGCTCTATGGTGTCATTTTGATTTCCCCTCTTAAGGTTTTCATCTCCTTTCTAGTGGTAGGTATAGGAGAGGGTGGGTGGAACCTGGTGAGTTGTAGTCAGTGATAGTATAGAGAGGGAGTGAGAACTGAGAGTAGATAGAGTCTAGGCCCCTGTGTGAGTGCTGGGGGCCTGCACATCCACTAATTCCCCCTTTAAGAGAATGCTGTGGTCTTCTTCCTGTTAGTGGGTTTCCCAGAAGGCTAGAGCACTCTGTAACAGAAAGAACCCTGGAGTGGGCATAGCGCTATACAGAACCAACCAACAGTGAAGTAATGGACTGCTGCAAGTTATGTTACTTCCCTGATCTGACTGATCCAAGCGACTGCATTGGGTGCACTGAGAACAGTGGAAGGAATGGAGGTGCCTTCCCCTCCTTTGTGATGCCAGAAACCCTAAGCGATGAGGATTTAGTCACTTCCGTTTTTTCTTTGTTTTTTTTACAAGCCGTTACCAGCTTGTAAAGCATCTGATTAAACTGATCTTAGTTTGACCAGATGCTTTGGAGGCCAGAGGAGAGATATGGGGTCTAAAAGACCCTAGATCTCTCGATAAAGAGAACCTGTCACAGCCCATGCTATCACAAGGAATATTGTTTATCCCTTGTGATAGCAATAAAGTTGATTAAAAAAAAATAAAGGTACAAATAATTAATAAATAAATAAGAAAAAAGAAAAAAAAGAATGTAAGTGCCCCTCCCACTGTGTTTATATGCAAAGGTGAACACACACGTAGGTCCCGCATGCATATGTAAACAGCGATCACACCACACATGTGCGGTTTTACCGCAAACATCAGAGTGGGAGCAATAATTCCGATGCCAGACCTCTGTAACTCTAAACCCGAAACCTGTAAATGCTTTTAAAGCATCATGTATGGAGATTTTTAGGTATTGTAGTTTGTTGCAGTTCCACGGGTGTATGCAATTTTAAAGTGTGACATGCTAGCTATGTATTTACTCAGCGTAACATCACCTTTTATATTTTACCAAAAAATGTGGTATTATATTGTGCTTGTGTGTACTAAAATCCAATAAAATGTATTTTTTGGTAAACCGCTGTGCAAATATCATGCAACATAAAAAAACTGCAATGACAACCATTTTATTCTCCAGAGCCTCTGCTTAAAAATATGTAATATTTGGGGGTTTTAAGTAGTTTTCTAACAAAAAAAATCGCTGACTTTCAAATGTATGTGAGAAATTTCAGAATTGCTGGTCAAAGTGGTTAATATACGGGTTATAAGTCAGGTGTGTTTTCTGCAAACTACCTATATACTTGCCTATTTTTTCCAGGAGAGACTTATAGGTGTTTGAGAATTCCAGGACGGTCCATTGAGTTTGAAACTAAATGCTATTATCTGTTGCAGTGTCCTTGGCTTCCTCCATGGTGTGTATAGGGTCCACTTTTCACCAAGTCATTCTTTTATTAGTATCAGATTTCCTTAAGTAAAAGAATAGAAAAAAATAACACCCAAAGGCAACAAAGATGGACAGACAGACTCCCAGGCCCTTATCGCAAAGATCGTACAGTGAACTTGCGTAAAACTGCATGTAGAACAAATATCCGTCCATAGCAGTGCTATTTTCAGTTTGATAAAACTCTATTTTTGTAGCAGTGTTTCACCTAAGAAAAGTCACTCACAGGACTCCCAGTTCCTGCACACTGCACTGCCTCTCCCAACCTCCCTCTCCTTTACAGGCTCGTCAAGAGTTGACAGGGCCAGATAAACGGCACAGAATGTTGAATCATTGGAAAATGAAAGAATCTATGGAGATTACAAGTAATGTAAAGAGAATTCGCAAACAAACCACAGTGATGCAATTCCTTTGAAATGTGGTGCTAGAATATACATAGTTGTGTAAAGGTTCAATAACCAATATGATAAATACTCACCCTACACCATAATTATACAGTGTGTAAGTGTTATTATATGTGTAAAATGTGGTAGATAAGCTGAGCTCCATATTATACCTTTACCCGGGAACAAAACATCACTAATGGAAAAGATCTATGTATATACAAAGGGCTTTTCACAATTGGGCATCAAGTTTGATACTGGAAGCACTCTAGGATGGATAGTATTAGTGGTAGTAGTAGAGTGGTAGTATTCGGGATTAGGGGTTTTGGTTTAATTTTTAAGGTTGAGGGTTAGGTTTTATATGCAGGGGTAGATGTTTAAAGAAGAAGTAAACTTCCATCTTTAAGTTTCACCTATAGGTAAACCTATAATAAGTCTTACCTATAGGTAGTGTAAATATCTCCGAAACGTGTCCCATTTAGGAGATATTTACTATACATAAAGCCAGTGAAATCACTGGCTCATGCGCTCTGAAGGAACGACTGCCCATGCCGTTTCTATATAGCCCTCTGCCGTGACCGCCGGCTCGCGCATGTGCGGGAGTAACGTCATTGCATCTCTGGCCAGTCACAGAGCGGGAGTCTGCGAACCTGGAAGGAAGACCGGGTGAAGATGGACGCCATCTCTAGCAATGACACATTATTATTATTATTATTATTATTATTATTATTATTATTATTATATACAGGATTTATATAGCGTCAACAGTTTACGCAGCACTTTACAAAATAAAAGGAGACAATACAGTTACAATACAATAAAATACAAGAGGATTAAGAGGGCCCTGCTCAGAAGAGCTTACAATCTAATAGGGTGGGGCAGGTGGTACAAAAGGTTGTAACTGTGGGGAATGAGCTGTTGGAAGTGGTAGGAGATTAGTTGGAGATGTGATAGGCTTCCCTGAAGAGATGAGTTTTCAGGGATTGCCTGAAGGTAGCAAGAGTAGGGGATAGGCGGACCAGTGGAGGTAGCGTGTTCCAGAGGATGGGAGAGGCTCTGGAGAAATCCTGGAGACGAGCATGAGAAGAGGAGACATAGGGGGTTATTTACAAAAGGCAAATCCACTTTGCACTGCAAGTGCACTTGAAAGTGCAGTCACTCTCAATCTAAGGGGTAGATTTGAAATGAGTGGAAGCTCTGCTGATTTTATCATCCAATCATGTGCAAGCTAAAATGCTGTTTTTTTATTTTCCTTGCATGTCCCCTCAGATCTACAGGCACTTTACTTCCAAGTGCACTTGCAGTGCAAAGCAGATTTTCCTTTATTAAATAACCCCCATAATGTGCTAGTATGCAGTGCATACTAGCACATTATGCCTTTGCCTTGCAGGTAAGTAAAAAAAAAAGTGCAGCAGTTTGCAACCGCTTTAAAGATGAACTCCAAACATGGTATATTTTTACATAATTGCATTGTTCCAGCTTGGACCATTGTAACTGTGTATACCATACCTGGCCAATGCCCTGAAAACTGGAAATCACCGCTACTTCAGTGACCTTCACTTGCTTCCACATGCCTGAGCTGAGCGGCTGACGTCCTGTGTTCACAATGCATCAGGCTGGCCTCTCAGCACGGGACCCTGAAGCAAGTAGAGATCACTGGAATAGTAGTGCCTAGTTCAGCGATTTCCAACTTCTAGGGGCATCGACTGGGTATGTCATATACAGTGGGTATAGAAAAGAATCACCCCTTTAAAATAATCACATTTTATTGATTTGCAGTCTGAAATGAAGACAGACACTTTTTTTTTGTTTTATCCAGCTGTTTTTAATCAGTGCAACTTATAACATCCAAGTGAAAAATATAACACAAACATGTCAGAAAAAAAAAAATTCAAAAGCAGAATCACTGTGTTGGAAAAAGGATCACCCCCATTATGTCAGTATTTTGTTGAACCACCTTTTGCTTTAATTACAGCCTTCAGTCTGTTGGGATATTGTCTCTAATAACTTTGTACATCTAGACTTTGCAATATTTGCCCACTCGTCTTTGCAGAACTGCTCAAGTTCAATTAAATTTAATGGTGACCGTTTGTGGACTGCAATCTTCAAGCCATTCCACAGATTTGCAATGGGGTTTAAGTCTGGGCTCTGACTAGGCCATGCAAGGACATTCACCTTTTCTCCTTCAACCACTGTGTGGTCGTTTTTGCTGTGTGCTTTGGATCATTGTCATGTCTTCCCATTGACTGCTTTAATGAGTAAATACAGCTGCATAAAACAAGACTTGTGTCTGTCTTTATTTCAGGCTGCATAGCAACAAAATGTGACTATTTTAAAGGGGAGTGATTCTTTTCAGGACCAATGTAAATATGTAAAAATATACATTGGCTGGAATTCTTCTTTAAAGCTGAGCTCTGGGCATAAAAACAGTAATTTAATATATTTCTCAGTAGCCACAAAGGATATAAATCAAGGTTGTGCTCACTAAATGCCTTTGCAAACCCGGATATTACCGGTATCAGTGACGTTATCACTGTGACTGTGCTGTATGTTGTCTGTGCAGAGAGCAGGGCTGTGGGAGGTGTGTACAAATGTGGGAGATGTATAAATCTCACTACTGGGACTACTAGGCAGTAAATCATAGGACTGAATAGACAGAAATACAAATCCTTTGTCAGGAAAAAAAGTTCTATATATGTATTTTATCTTTTGTATGTAGCAGTTTGCCTGGAGTGTAGCTTTAAAATAGAATTATATAAAACATTTTTTTTCTATTTTGGATAGAGTAAGGAAGGGTTATAACACGCTGTTAGTTTATTTTTTGCCATCTTTGAAGGAGATTTCTTTTAGGGAGATTTCCCTTCACTTCCTGTCCCATAACCAAAACAGGAAGTGAGAGGAAATCCCTGTAAATTAAGAGAGTCCCTTGGGGACCCCCAGGTCACCAGAACCAGTGTCTCCATTTCCCTTTTATTACTTTTCTGGGGACAACCCAAAATTCGAGTTTTCTTTTACTTTCACTTTCAATGATAATGGTAAACAGGAGAAATAGAGAGGTTGAATCTCCCTAACGAGGGCACAGACAGCAATAAAAACTCACAGGGGTGCTAATCCCTATCCACTCCATCCAAAACTAAAGAAAAAGTTTTGCCTTTAGTTTTACTTTAAAGCAGGGGTCTTCAAACTATGGCCCTCCAGCTGTTCAGGAACTACAATTCCCATCATGCTTAGTAATGTCTGTGAATGTCACAGTTTTACAATGTCTCATGGGATGTGTAGATCCGCAACAGCTGGAGGGCCGTAGTTTGAGGATCCCTGCTTTAAAGTATATCTTTAGCCAAAATGTCTATTTGTTGGATAGGATAGGGAAGGATTAGAGCTTTTGATACGTTTCACTGAAGTCGTTAGCACCATAATGTAAATCCAACGTCAATCACTTGGTCCAGTGACGTAGCGTCAATGTCAATCACAATGAGCAATGAGCCCTATATTTATTAATTTTTTTGAATAAATTACTTTTTCTAAGGAGTGGGTGTTTTAATTGACTATTTTTCTTTCTTTTGTGAAAGAGTAATGCTGGCCACACACAGTAGGATTCTGAATGAGAATATTCGTATGAACATTCTTGCAAAAATTCTTTGTACATTCAATGAATGGACGAATGTTGTTCCAAAATTTCTCTTTCTTTTAACATTCAATTTTAAAGTAAAATGTAATTCCTAAAAGAAAACCACATACACAATTCAAAAACTGTTCATTCAAGAAATAATTTCCATCCTGCTCCTTTGAACGTTTTTTAACAATTTAGAACAGAAATCTATATGTGTATAGCCAGCATAACAAGGGTTACTCATGCATGTAGTTGGGAGGGTTGAATATCTGGGAACCCCCTTACTTTTAAGGAGGCTTTAAGGTTCCAATAAGCCCTCCTCAACACCCACTGATCCAGAGATGTGGGGATGAGGCCCTTGTCCTTATCAACATAGCATACGGTGCCTTGAAGTGGGGGAGCTAGGAACCCTTCTAATGTTGAGGGTATATGACTTGGTATGGTTTGGGTATTGGGTGGGCACACACTCACTACCCCCTTTCTTGGCCAGCCAGAATGCATGCCTAGATAAGCATCTGGTATGGAATTTGGATGGGGCTTACAGTTTTTTTCTTAATATATACTTTACCATAAAAATAAAAACCACATGGGGTCCCTCTCTTAATCCATATCAGACCCTTATCGAGTATAGATATGAATATAAAGGGGGGCACCATGCTTTTTTTTTAAAACAGAAGCAGGCCGGCCAGAAACTGTCATTTAGTGGCAATAGTTTTTTTTTTCTAAATGCTCCTTTTGCAGGAGTACATCATCCAGGTTCTCCATTTTACTTGCAGGTTTATTTTAGAGAATTGTGTATTTGTAATGTTGCAGTTTATGCGTTACATTTTTTTTTACACATTTTCAATGGCAAGTCCCATAGACTTCAGTGGGGTTGCGGACTTCATTATTTCAAGCTGTGTTTGTGCACCCTCCTGTGAACCGAACTCAGACCAGTTCACTCATAACTAATCTCTGTAAATGAATGGACCTGTGAGTCATATTGCAAGTAAGCACAGCTTTGGAAATTAGCAAAGCAAAAATTTAATTTCCAGACAATTTTATTTTTTTCCAAGCATAGCCAAGGCAAATGTCTAACTCTGAGAAGGAACAGGTTTTAAGAGCAGGAGTTGAGGAAGGAGGGTCAGTGAGCATAATCAGTAATTCTCACTAATAAAATACTTTTTTTCTGTATCCAGCCAGTAATTAGTTTACAGCCCCTTTCTGTTTATTTATCCCTAAGAGCTGCTGTTAAATGGCTTGGGAGGGCAATTGCTTAATGGAACAACACTAGATATCCATTTCCCAGTGGAAACAAGTTGTACAGCTAATGGAGTTAGAGATTTTATGACATCCCTTGTATACACATACTGCACATATTAGACGGGATGTCAATCTGAACAGTTTATAGGAAGGTTTAAAAAGTGGCTTCATTCTCCAGTCTATATTTTATTTGTTTATTACAGGAATATATATAGTGCCAACAATTTACAGTGTTTTACATATATTGTACATGTATAAAAAATGTATGCTTGCTCCTAGCAACCAACTAAAGAGAGTTAAGCTTTTTGCAGTGCATGTTTTAAAGTAAAATGTAAAATCTTGTTGGTTGTTATATGCAACACAGAAGCACAGATAGCTCTTATTTCACATACGTTGATTATAGAGATTGTGCATCATTACAGGTAATTTCCCACTTTGATCTAGTACTTTGACTTTCAAAATTTAAAGGATAGCAGTACATTAGTATGGTTATCCTTTAATATATGCACACACATACAGGGGTAGATTTACTAAAACTGGTGCACTTGGAATCTGGTGCAGCTGTGCATGGTAGCCAATCAGCTACTAACTTCAGCTTGTTCAATTAAGCTTTGGCAATAAAACCTGGAAGCTGACTGGTTTCTCTGCAGAGCTGCACCAGATTTAGCATTATCCAGTTTCAGAAAATAAACTCCACAGTCTTGCTCATGTGTCCACGCTCCTAACAGATCCCAAGACCAGTGGAGCCTGTTGGCCACCACTGTAACCCTTCTGGTTTTTCGTGTGTGTGTGAAAATCTCACATTTTCTTTTGGAGAGGTCATCTATCATTGGGCCTCTCCTGAAGAATGAATGGAAATTTTCTGTGCATGCAAATATTCTGTGCATGTGAGGGACTGGCCAGGAGAGTTTGCAACTGCTACTTTATGGCTCCCCAGGGGCAACACAGTGTGGGCAGGTGAGGATATGAATTTGAAGATTTATGGTGGAGGGATTGAGATAAAGGAGAACTGTTGAAAGTATAGTCTTTCTTTAATTGATTTGATAAAAATGAGCCACTTAGTTTCTCACTACCCCAATTTAGCCTACAAGGCTATAAAACAATCAGGCTAAGAGTGTGCCATACAAAAACAGGCCAGAGCCATTAACTCCTGAAATCGTACAGCTATCTGGTAAAAAAAAAAATGGAAATTTAAATTGAAAGCTGAACTCCAGGCAAGCAACTACATACACAAAATGTACGCAGGAACTATAAAAGGTTTGGCAATTCTGTTCAGACAGTCTTGTAATATAAGCAAACCTGGTAGGTAAATAACTTAAGGCCGGAATCCGCGAACCTGGAAGGAAGATCGGGTGAAGATGGACGCCGTCTCCAGCGATGACACATAGGTGTCCGTTTATGAAGCAGTAAACAGTGGTGATCCCGAGGATCGCCACTGATCACAGTCCATAAACAGTTTATGAAACAGAGATAATTGGGGGAGAACGTGTTTGAACATGTTCTCCAGCCGATGATCTCCGCACACAGAGAATCCTCATTGACTGAAACAGAAATGGCCAGTTTATGAAGCTGCGATCTCAGCGCTTTACTGGCGATCTGTCAGAATTCACCTCCCCAATTCACCAGCTCAGAGGTGGAGAATCGGGGAGTGAAGAGGCAATCCTGAGGGATCTGAGGGGGAAAGAGGAAGATTATTAACTTCCTTCTACCTCGTTCAGACCCCCCAAGACAGTAACCATGCCTCCCTGTCATATTTATGTGTATACATATATATATATATATACATATATATATATATATATATAATGTGTGTGTGTGTGTATATATATATATATTATGTAGGGGGACTCTTTATTTTATTAGCATTAATCATCACGCTGTCTGTCCATGTATTGAGCAGTGATAATTTATCACTACTTAATAAACTGACATCTCGGTGTTTCTGTGAATTTCTGGTACTGTAATCTCGTAAATTCTCACGAGATTCCAGTCTCGTGAGACTTTACGAGGTCGTTCTCCACTGTTTGAAGCATTTGTAGATCGCTTCACTCCTCAGAAGGAGAAGCGATCTACAAAGTTTCATAAACTGGCACACAGAGGAGAACGATCTCCTCTGTGGATGTCAGAGAATGAAGCAGTGAATTTTTTTCACTGCTTCATAAACGGACACCATAATGTGCTAATATGTGCAACCGCTTTAAAGATGAACTCCAAACATGGTATATTTTTACATAACTGCATTGGTCCAGCTTGGATCATTGTAACTATATATACCATACGTGGCCAATGCCCTGGAAATCACTTCAGTGACTACTTCAGTGACCTTCACTTGCTTCCACATGCCTGCGCTGAGCGGCTGACCTCCTGTGTTCTTTTCACTTAAGATTCTAAATTTTTGTCAAAATGTTACAATCTAAAACGATAAATAAAGATGTAGGTTGGTATATACTTGTAATGATGAATAGGTTGAATAGCTAACAGCACATTACATACAACAACCAAGAATAGACCAAAAACATAATTAAGGCATTGAGGCACATAAGAGGGAGGGAGAGGGGGAAAGGAGAAAAACAGTCAAAAAGGGTATGAAAGTGTACAATCCGAAAAATGTTTGAAGAACCACCAAGAGCTAAAAACCACCACAATTTATTGGGAGATTAGGGCTTAGAAGGTGGCTGAATCGCTGCATGTGGCATATTTGAGGCCAGTCTTTCCAAGAGAGAAATGTTACAGTGTGAGGGGTTGTCAAAAATAGATGTCATAGGGCCTGGTCACAGGGATAACGTATTGGATAATTTAGATCCAAAGGGTAAGAAATTGTTGAACTGAAAAAGGGAGGGAGGATAGTGGCGGATGCAGGAAAGGAGCTATCCAGGGCAAAGCCCACAGGTCTTCAGGGTAGAGGGCTTTGCACCACTCTCTTGTCTGATAAAACCAATATGATAGTCTAGTCAGTATGGCTGCTCTCTGGTAGAGGTCAAAGTCAGGTAAGCCCAGGCCTCCAGCTGACTTGGGTTTAGTGAGAACTGCAAATTTCAATTGAGGGCGGTTAGGTCCCCAAATAAATTTGATAAGTTGTGACCTTAAGTGAAAAAATAAACTTTTCAGGGAGATGAAGAAAATGTCTATTTTTAATATGCTAATGTGACCAAACCATGAAATACAAGCTGATCTCCACCGCATCAAATCTTTGGAGACCTCCAATAGTTTTGTCTCTGACAGTTTAGATTGTGGTTTAGAGGGATTGTCTGTATTGTGTGGTCTCAGGTATGTAATATAATCATTCTGGACCTTAAAGGAGAACTCTTGTTGGATTCCTGCCCCACACCCCCACCCCAAGGAAGAGGTGAGGGTGATATTTTGTATTTCGGATTTGGATGCATTGATTTTAAAATTGTTTAAGGTACCAAAGCGTTGAAATTCAGATAGGACATTAGGGAAGTTAATGGTTGTTTTGGTTAGAAAAAGATCAGAATCCACTTGCACCCCTTTAATAGCATTATTAGCTCTTAGGGTCACTGCCAGGTATCCTAAGTACCCTGTTAGATCTCAACCTCAGTTGCAATGACAGCACAGCTTCTAACCTACTGGTTGGAAAACAGGATATAAAACAGCAGTACCAACTGATGAGTCAACACCCGTCTAGCATATGCAATGCAGCCTCAGCTAGGTCAGACTGGATTCTAATGCTGGTTCTCTCCCAGTCCGATTGCTGCTGTACAGCTGATTACAGAAGACTGATACCAAGACAATGCCAAGGGTAATTACCAAGAGTTGCATTTAAAATACATTTCATGAATTATTTTATGAATACATAACTGCATTATTTTCATGATTTTCTGTATTAGGACATTTTATTAAAGTAATACTAATGGCTATATTTTCTTTTTTGTTTAAAATAAAAAAGAAGTAATACGTACCTGCTCTGTGCAACTGTATTGCACAGAAAGGTCACCTACCTCTTCTACTTAATTCCTCCACTGGCGTTGTCAGCTTCTCCCTTCTCCGGGTGCCTCCTTAGCAAGCTGGGTTCTAAGAAGGCACCCGTGCATGCATGATCCCGAGCCGGGATGTGTGCATCTATAGACACATGCAATGCTGGCAAGCCACACCCCCACTCCCTCCTCAGAGGAGTTTGACTACCAGCAGCAGGAGCCTATGGCCCCGATGCCCTCAGTGTCTCCTGTGAAAGCTGGAAGTAAGAGGAGCGGTGCTGGAGCAGAGAGAGTGCTGAAGCGGTGAAAGGAGCAGCATGTGTTAAGGGACGGGGGGTAAGACAGGTAGTGGGACATTATTTTACCTTAATGGAAAATATGCATTAAGGTAAAAAACTGTTAGGCTCTAGTACCACTTTAATATTTATATAGCTGTACAAAATACAGTAGAACAGAAATCAACACAACACAAATAGAGAAGGGAGATACAATGTAAACAGGTTAGGTATTTACATATAATTGCTGATTTTCATATGTTCATAGAATTAAGTTTTAAAGCAGACCTAGCCTTGGGAATATTTATGCTAATTGCTTACGTAATTAAAACGTAATGTGTAAAAGGTAAAGTTGTGCTCATGTCAATCACCCAATCAAGTGCAGGCAAAATTCTTTTTTTTTTTTTCCTTTGCACATAATTGGGTATTCGCCGTATTTATCAAGCTAAGTAAACATTTACTTTGCAACGCACTCCCTCTGTGCTGGCTGATATTTCTTCGCAGTTGTTAAAAGAGAGTAATGGCAATGAGCCGCTGAGGGCTCCCTCTAGTGGCTAATCTACAATTATCTATTATCTATGCATAAACAAAAATATGAATATGTGCATGTAAAAAGTACTGAATATAATAAAATAAAATTACTATAGTGTGAACATTGCAATATTAATATTTGCTCACTGAAAATACACTATATTCTCCTTTAAAAGAACTGTTAAAGACATCCATTAGACTTCTTATAAGAAAATGAGGGAACCAGTGAGGATTCCCTGTTTATTAGACTTGGGTAATGATGTTCTAATGTAGACGAGTTCCTTATTGACTTAGTGGTTAGCACTTCCACCTTGCAACACTAGGGTCCTCAATTCAAGTCCCAGTCAGGACAACAGCTGTGAGCAGTTTGCATGTTCCCCCTGTGCTTGTGTGGGTTTCCTCCGGGTACTCCGGTTTCCTTCCACACTCCAAAGACATGCTGGTAGGTTAAGTGGCTCCTGTCTATAAAAATGGGCCTAGTGCGATATTCTACTGAGTGTGCCCAAGATGGCTGCCTCATCATCAGCCCCAACAGCAGATAAAGTGCTTTGAGCCCCCAGAGAGAGAAGCACTATAGATGTGTACATTACTAAGAAATACATGACATCATATGTTACTGGTTGGTCTATTAAACAGGAGATTCCCCTATAGCAGGGTTTTTCAACCAGGGTTCCATGGAACAGTATGCATCATCCAGAGGTTGCTGGGGGTTCCTTGAGCAACAAGTAATTTTTGCCTCTCTGAAGTTCCCACTGACAACATTGATCTTTTTAGCTGTAAAGGGGTCATTCTTCCCAATGACCACAAGTGTAAGCAGCATTCTTCCCACTGACCATCAGGCACACAGAGCCCTCTCTGTGGGCATGCAAGCTATACCCCCTCAAAATCCTATACGAGGTGTATCTCGTCCACACCGCACCCCCCCCCAGAACTACATCCCCCAGATGGCTCTAGGGCCAGTGTTGACTTGTCCAGTGTGGGCGTGGACGAGGCAAAGTGGTGCTGCCGGGTTGGATGAAGTTTGGCAGGCGGAACACATGGTGTGGATTGAGCCAATGGGAGACTGTGATGGTGGGCGCAGATGGTGAAGCGAGGCAGCAGTAGGAAGAGGGTGATCACTGTCACCAACAAAAAAGAGAATCTGCTGCCAGGTACACCGACACTGGATGCCGGAGCTGGGTGAGTGCTGAACTGACTGCAATCCCTCCTGGGGTGGGCGATCATCACCTTGGTTGCTGAGTGTCTGCATCAGGAACAGTAATGCCGTGTGCACACGGGCGGACTTTTCGGCATCAAAGGTCTGACGGTCTTTCCGACGGACTTTCAACGGACTTTTGACAGACTTTTGACGGACTTTCGAACAAACGGACTTGCCTAAACACGATCACACCAAAGTCCAACAGATTCGTACGTGATGACGTACGACCGGACTAAAATAAGGAAGTTGGTAGTCAGTAGCCAATAAGCCAATAGCTGCCCTAGCGTCGGTTTTCGTCCGTCGGACTAGCATATAGACGAGCGGATTTTTCGACCGGACTCGAGTCCGTCGGAAAGATTTGAAACATGTTTCATATCTAAAATCCGTCTGATTTTCGCCCGAAAAAGTTTGCTGCAGGTCCGATGAAGCCCACACACGGTCAGATTGTCCGACGGATTCATCCCGTAGGACCAGTCCGATAGAAAAGTCTGCTCGTGTACACGGCATAAGAGGAAAATATACAGGACCTGATGAGAGTGTGCTGTGATGTCTGGGGGTGAACATGGGACACATCAGAAATCATTGGGCTATGTCATGATGAGGAGCAGCGATCTGATTACAGCTATGTATGTGTATAGCCACTATGCCGTGCGTGTTTGACAGTGGAACGCAGGTGCATACCTCCCAACATTGAGTTTAGAATGAGGGACACCTACTAACAAATGTATGTAGGCATAGGACACGCCCCCTGCCACACCTCCTTAAAGGAAAATTAACCAAAAAAAGGTAATTAAATTCACAAGGATTTTTTTTTTACCACTACCATTCCTTTATATTGGCTCTTAAAATGTACAAATGCCGCAGTTTAGAAATTGGGTGAAAGGTTTAGCACTGGGAAACACTTTTTGAAAGATAAAAAGTACATTTTATATACAACTATGAGGATCAGACCAAAATAAGGGACAAATGAGGAGGAAAGAGGGACAAAGGGACATTGGTCCAAATCAGGGACAGTCCCTCGAAATCAGGGACAGTTGGGAGCTATGTATGTGTATGGTGCCTGGGCTCGTAAGTGTGTTTTTTAGGGTGACAATGTTTTCTATCCTTTTTATTTGGTGTTTGGAGGATTGTCATAAGCCTTATGTCATAAGGCTTATGACAAGCCATTCCACTATCTAACATGCACAGCATAGCCAAAGATGATTACAAAACAACATGACAGAAGCATACCTCCCAACTTTTTCTGATGGGAACGAGGGACATCTATTAGCAAATTTATAGGCATAGGACACACACCCTGCCACGCCCCCTTTAAAGGAGAATTATACAAAAAAAAAAATTAGCTAAACACACAAGGGCTTTTTTTACCTCTACTATTCCTTATATTGGCTTTTGATATTTACAAATGCAGCAATTTAGAAACTGGATGAAAAGTTTAGCACTGGAAAACACTATATAGATCAGACCAAAATGAGGGACAAATGAAGAGAAAAAGGGACAGAGGGACTTTGTTCCAAATCAGTCAACAGTCCCTCGAAATCAGGGACGGTTGGGAACTATGCATAAGCTTGGTCTAAGCTTGACATAAGTGTTGGCACTTTGAAAAAAAAAAAGTTGGTTTTGTGTTGTAGTTTTGGCACTCGGGCTCAAAAGAATTGCAGTAGGCTCAGAGAAGCCATTCTATTTGTATTATCTGTACTGGTATGGTCCCACCAGACACCAACTGCTTGAAAGTACATCCTCCCTTGTGAAGTGACAGCCAGGTGCACAGCTTTGACCAACTGGACTATCTCCCTGGTTTATATTCACAGTTTTTCCTGCTGATATGTGCTTCTCAAGTGACATTTGTTAGCAATACAAATATTACCTTTGCTACAACACATTAGATATGTTTTTGACATCAGGAAACTTCAAGATACCAGCTCTGCACTTGTTGTGCTAAATAGGGCTAAATGAAGCATTAAAATGGATCCCGATTTAGAGAAATGTGCAATTAGTGGAGAAGTGCAGAGTAAATATGGAGCTTGTGTACTACTGTGAGAATGACAGACTCAAGCAGGCGCGCGGTGATCTTTGTCCTCTTTTGGAGCACTCCGCCTCCTCATATCCTTGTCACCAAGTCAACCAGCAGCACTTTATCTGCAAGGGTCAACACATTTCAGCCAAACCTGCAGAAGATACCCCTTCAATAATCAATAGGCTTGCTATCATGCCCTGTATTGATAGCATTGTCATCTCCTGCCAGCTAATATCAAACAATGCTCCAACTCAATGGTAAACAACTCACAGAAGGTCAGTTTGCTGCCTCTGGCTGGTGATTGCCAGAGAATCGCATGACAGCTGCTGTTTTTCCCAAAAGCCAAAAGACAAAGTAAATCCAAACTATTTTGGAAGTCAAGAGAAAGTTAGAAATGATTGGGGGAGGAAGTCGTGATCTGACCATGTTTCTGGGGTTCTGCAAGCACAAAGTTAATGAGAAACTATTTTTTTTTTAACATTATTACTGATCAAACACCCTGTTGGTGTATGTGTAATATTTTCTCCGTGATGTATGATATCATCACTACCTCTTGTGGAGGAGGGGGAAGGGGTTGTGGGGGGGGGTGTGATAAGTTATATATCCAGTGGGCCAATCTTGTGTTGTCACTTAAGGGCCAGCACTAAAAAGGTGGGAATGCAGAACACATTAACCACTTCAGCCCTGGACGGATTTACCCACTTCCTGACCAGGCCATTTTTTGCGATACGGCACTGTGTCACTTTAACTGACAATTGCGCGGTCGTGCTATGCTGTACCCAAACAAAATTGACGTCCTTTTTTTTCTCACAAATAGAGCTTTCTTTAGGTGGTATTTGATCACCTCTGCGTTTTTTATAAACAGAGACAAAAGAGCGACAATTTTGAAAAAAAAACTATATTTTTTACTTTTTGCAATAATAAATACCAAAAAAAAAGAATGTAAAAAAAAAAAAACTAAATTCTTCCTCAGTTTAGGCCAATATGTATTCTGCTACATATTTTTGGTAAAAAAATCCCAATTAGCGTATATTGATTGGTTTGCGCAAAAGTTATCGCGTCTACAAAATAGGGGATAGAATTATAGGGTTTTTTTTGTTTGTTTTTTTACTAGTAATGAGTAGCGATGATCTGCAATTTTCTAGCGGGACTGCGACATTGCGGCAGACAGATCGGACACATTTAACACTTTTTTGGGACCAGTGACATTTATACAGCGATCAGTGCTATAAAAATGCACAGATTACTGTATAAATAACACTGGCAGGGAAGGGTTTAACACTAGTGGTGATCAAGGGGTTAAATGTGTTCCCTGAGAGGTGTTTCCAACTTTATGGGGGCTGGGCTGACTAGAGGAGGAGAGAGATCACTGTTCCTAATCACTAGGAACAGCCGATCTCACTCTACTCCCCTGACAGAATGGGGATCTGTTTGTTTATACTGGCAGATGCTTGTTCTGCCTCTCTCTCTGGAGTGATTGTGAATGGCCGGTGGACATTAAGTTTGCCGGACCCGCTGTATGACTCCCCCCCTAGCCAAGGGGCACGCGCGGACGTACAATGATGGCGATTCACGCAGCCGAGCCAACCTGCCACAGCACAACTGCAGCGGCTGTTCGGCAAGCAGTTAAACATGCTCGTTCATCAGTATCTATCAACAAAAAGAGCTTGTTTGAAGACTATCCAATTATTATTTGCTCACATCTTATTTGAAAAGATGAAAACTTACATAGATAACTTATTTTGTTCATGGAGTTCAGCAGAGGTAGCAAATAACCATCTTCCAGATTTAGATATACACATCTATGAAATAAAGTAGAATTATAGACAAAACAATTTTTTTTCATTTAGGATAGAGCAAGGGAGGGTTATAACCCCTGTAAGATTTTTTTTTTCACCATCTGTGTCCCATTGGGGAGATTTACCTTCACTTCCTGTCCCATAGCCAAACAGGAAGTGAGAATAAATACTTGCAAATTAAGGGAATTCTTTGGGGACTAGTATCCTCATTAGAAAACTTCCCTTCTATTACTTTTCTTACTTTGGGGTTTTCTTTTACTTCCACTTTCAATGATAATGGTAAACAGGGCAAATAGAGAGCTTCCAGCTTCCAGGTTTCTTTGCCAATTGAACAAGCTGAAGTTAGAAGCTGATTGGCTACCATTCACAGCTGCACCAGATTCTGCGTCCTCCAGTTTTAGTAAATCTACTCCTGTATGTGTGTGCATAATTTAAAGGATAACCATACTAAAGTACAGTTAGCCTTTAACCTCCTTGGCGGTATGATTATGTCAGATTTTTGATGTATATTGTTTCGCATGGAAATGTGGCGTTTTATATTGTAGGCCTGTAATTGGCTGAGAATGCTTAGGAGTCAGTGGGCTGCTGGTTTTCCAGCATGCTCGTCCGACAGAAGCCGGCCAAATGGCTGGCTTCTGTCAGTCTGGCTGCGACACACGGGCCGGATGTCGGCTAGTTTTTATTGAACCGGCCAATGTCGCCGGGCATTCGGCTAATGGGACTTTACACTGATCTTTTCTTTATGCATGTTTAGTAAAGCAAAATGTCACTGAATTACAAAACTACTTACAGTAAGTAAAGAGAATCTGAAAAAAATCTGTAATCCCTGTCTTCTTGCTGACTAGATACTTTGAATAATTTGATTAGGTCACATTATCATATTATCTTTTTTTATATCTTTGTTTTTGCAAACCCATAAAGGAAATTCAACAAATATATATCCTTTACAAAAGGCCACATATCATAGCCACTTTATAATTTACGAAATGCAATAACTCTTTCTGTTAAATCATCTAATTTTTTATGTCATCTTGACTCCTCCAAAGCATGTAGTTCTGCGAGTGCACGTAGGTCTGCAAGTGCACGTAGTTCTGCGAGTGCACGTAGGTCTGCGAGTGCACGTAGTTCAGCGAGTGCACGTAGGTCTGCGAGTGCACGTAGGTCTGCGAGTGCACGTAGTTCAGCGAGTGCACGTAGGTCTGCGAGTGCCTGTGTATTGTCTTGTTGAGTACCTGTGTATTGTCTTGTTGAGTACCTGTGTATTGTCTTGTTGAGTATTAGTATCAGGAAGCTAGTTGTTAGGTAATTTGGACAGGGTATAACCCCCAATCCTCATTAAATTTAATAGGTACGATGCCAAGCGGGTGTAGAGAGGTGACTCGTTCATCTTGCAGCATGTATGCGTTCCTTGATCATCTGATCAAGGGTGAATACTGCTGTGCAAAATGTAAGCGCATTGTTTCCCTGGAAGCCCAGGTTCTGAATCTGGAGAAGCAACTGTCAGCACTGAGAAGTCCCTCCATACTAAAGGAGAGCCAGGAACGTACACAACAGGTGCCGGCAGGGGCCAGCACATAGGAGGGTGGAGACAAAGGGGTGCATTCACTAGGAAAGAGTAGATGGGTGACAGTCAAGAAGGGTAGAGGGGGAAGTGCCAGGGAGGCCAATCCAGGGCTGGAGCATCCCAATAAGTACGCTCCATTGAGTGACATTAGTGAAACCAGCCAGGAACCAGCACTGCTGGAGTTGAGGGACTCTCCTAGTTGCCGGGGGAAGAACTTCTCATGTGAGAGTGGGGGGGAAGCGAAGGGAAAGGAAAGACAGATTCCGATGGTAGGGGACTCAATTCTTAGAAGGACAGAGAGGCCAATCTGTAACAAAGACCTGAAGCGCCAAACTGTATGTTGTCAACCGGGCGCTCGGGTTCAGCACATCACGGATCTGGTGGACAGATTACAGGGAGGGGCTGGGGAAGACCCAGCTGTCATGGTGCACGTTGGCACCAATGACAAAGTCAGAGGCAGATGGAGTGTCCTAAGGAACGACTTTAGGGACTTGGGAGCTAAATTAAGGAAAAGAACCTCCAAGGTAGTATTACCAGGAATACTACCGGTACATCAAGCCACACCAGAAAGGCAGAGGGAGATTAGGGAAGTAAACAAGTGGCTGAAGAGCTGGTGTAGTAAGGAGGGGTTTGGGTTCCTGGAGGACTGGGCTGACTTCTCAGTCGATAACCAGTACTATAGAAAGGATGGACTGCACCTAAATGAGGAGGGTGCAGATCAGCTGGGAATGAAGATGGCCAAAAAGTTAGAGGGGTTTTTAAACTATGCCATGGGGGGGTCCAGAGGTGGAGATAATCAGCGTGGAACATATTCCACAGGGTAGTATTGGGGGCATTAGTGGTAGGTTGACCAAAGCACATAAACCCAAGGTAAGTATAGTAGCAATTCCTAGCTGCAATTTCGGAATACCCAATAAGAGGATAATATGCAACCAGTCTAAACTACGTGTCATGTTCACCAATGCCAGGAGCCTGGCGGACAAGATGGGTAGAGATACTGTTGTACGACGAGGATTTGGACTTTTTGGGAATTTCAGAGACCTGGTTCAACAGCTCTCATGATTGGCTGGCAAACATTCAAGGTTATACCCTTTATCGCAAGGATAGAGAGGGTAAAAAAGGGGGAGGGGTATGCCTATATATCAAGAATAATGTACAAGTGAATGTGAGAGATGACATCACTAAGGGAGCTAGGGAGGAGGTGGAATCCTTATGGGTAGAGCTCCAAAGGGATGAAGCTAAGGGGAAAATAATACTGGGAGTATGCTATAGGCCCCCTAACCTGAGGGAGGAAGGGGAGACAGATCTCCTATCACAATTTGGATTAGCAGCAAGGATGGGAAGTGTTATCATAATGGGGGATTTTATTTATCCAGACATAGACTGGGCGAAGGGAACTGCGCATTCACTCAAGGATCGCCAGTTCCTAAATCTCTTACAGGACAATTATATTGGTTAGATGGTAGACGCACCATCTAGAAATAAAGCGTTACTGGATTACCAACAATACAGACCTGATCACGGATGTGGAAATACGGGGCAATTTAGGTAACAGCGATAACAGGTCAATTGGCTTCAGTATAAATCACACAAATAGGGAACATAAGGGGAATACAAAGACACTGAATTTCAAAAGAGCCAACTTCCCTAAACTAAAAATCTTGCTAGAAAACATAAATTGGCATAAAATCTTAGGAACAAAGAATGCGGAGGGGAGATGGGTTTGCTTTAAGAGCATATTAAATAAGGGCATTAGCCAATGCATCCCATTGGGTAATAAATTTGAAAGAGCGAACAAAAGTCCTGGATGGTTTAACTCCAATGTAAAAATGCATAGAAAAGCAAAGGAGAATGCCTTCAAAAAATACAAGGTTGAGGGATCATCATCAGCATTCAGACTCAATAAAGAATGCAACAAGAAATGTAAGGGTGCAATAAGGACGGCTAAGATAGAACACGAAAGACACATAGCGAAGGAGAGCAGAAAAAATCCCAATAAATTCTTTAAGTATGTAAACAGTAAAAAAGGGAGGACAGACCATATTGGCCCCATAAAGAATGAGGAAGGACATCCTGGTTACAAAGGATGGGGAGATGGCGAAGATATTGAATGTATTCTTCTCCTCAGTTTTCATAAGGGAATCGGGGGGCTTCAGTAACCAAAACTGCAGTGTTTATCCTCATGACACATAACAGAAAGCACATCCATGGTTAACAGAGGACAGAATTAAAATTAGATTTGGGAAACTTAACATTAATAAATCACCAGGACCAGATGGCTTGCACCCGAGGGTACTTAGGGAACTCAGTCAAGTAATTGTCAGACCATTGTTCCTAATTTTTACTGACAGTCTACTGACTAGAATGGTACCAGCTGCTTGGAGAAAAGCAAATGTAGCACCAATATTTAAAAAGGGCCCAAAATACATGCCTGGAAATTACAGACCAGTTAGCCTAACTTTAATAGTATGTAAACTCTTGAAGGGGATTATAAGGGGCTATATACAAGATTGTAGTAATGACAACAGTATCATTAGTAGTAATCAGCATGGATTCTTAAAGAATCGTTCTTGCCAAACCAATCTATTAACCTTCTATGAGGAGGTGTGTTGCCATCTAGATAAAGGAAGGCACATAGATGTGGTGTATCTGGATTTTGCAAAAGCATTTGACGCAGTTACCCATAAACGTTTACTGCACAAAATAAGGTCTGTTGGCATGGACCATAGGGTGAGTACATGGATTGAAAACTGGTTACAAGGGCGAGTTCAGAGGGTGGTGATAAATGGAGAGTACTCGGAATGGTCAGGGGTGGGTAGTGGGGTCACCCAGGGTTCTGTGCTGGGACCAATCCTGTTTAACTTTTTTATAAACGTCCTAGAGAATGGGGTAAACAGTTCAATCTTTGTATTTGCGGACGATACTAAGCTAAGCAGAGCTATAACTTCTCCGCAGGATGTGGAAACCTTGCAAAAAGATCTGAACAAATTAATGGGGTGGGCAACTACATGGCAAATGAAGTTCAGTGTAGAAAAATGTAAAATAATGCATTTGGGTGGCAAAAATATGAATGCAATCTATACACTGGGGGGGGGACCTCTGGGGAATCTAGGATGGAAAAGGACCTGGGGGTCCTAGTAGATGATAGGCTCAGCAATGGCATGCAATGCCAAGCTGCTGCTAACAAAGCAAACAGAATATTGGCATGCATTAAAAAGGGGATTAATTCCAGAGCTAAAACGATCAAGCTATCTTCACCCTATGGATCCAGGACACAAGGTTCTCCTACACCTCACTGACCCAATCCACCACCCCATTCTGTGCCTCATTGTGTCCACTAGGATATTCTGTATCTCACTAGGCCCAGGACAACAGGTCCTTCGGTACCTTCATGACCCCAGACACCAGGCTCTTTAGAGCCTCACTAACCCAGGACACAGGGCTCATCTCCTCACTTACCCCAGATAGCAGGCTTTTCTGCCCCCTGCTGATTCAGGACACCAGCATTTCCTGTGCCTTACTGACCCTGAACATCAGGCTTCTGCCCCTCATTGTTCCAGGATACCAGACTCTTCTGCACTTTTTTGGCCAAGAATACCAGACTCTTCTGCCCCTCATTGTCCCCAGAATGCCAGGCTCTTCTGCCCCTCATTGTCTCCAGAATACCAGGCTCTTTTGCCCCTCATTGTCTCCAGAATACCAGGCTCTTCTGCCCCTCATTGTCCCTGGGATACCAGGCTCTTCTGCCCCTTATTGTCCCCAGGGATACCAGGCTCTTCTACCCCTTATTGTCCCCAGGGATACCAGGCTGCATGTCATTGTCCCCAGGGATACCAGGATCTTCTGCACGTCATTGTCCCCAGGGATACCAGGCTCTTCTGTGAGTCATTGGCCCCAGGATACCAGACTCTTCTACCCCTCATTGTCCCCAGGATACCAGATTCTTCTGTCCCTTCTTGTTCCCAGGGATACCAGGCTCTTCTGCATGTCATTGTCCCCAGGGATACCAGACTCTTCTGCCCCTCATTGTCCCCAGGGATACCAGGCTCTTCTGCAGGTCATTGTTCCAGGATACCAGAATCTTCTGCCCCTTATTGTCCCCAGGATACCAGACTCTTCTGCCCCTCATTGTCCCCAGGGATACCAGGTTCTTCTGCACATCATAATCTCTAGGGATACCAGACTTTTCTGCCCCTCATTGTCCCCAGGGATACCAGACTCTTCTGCCCATCAGTGTCCCCAGGTATACCAGGCTCTTCTGCAAGTCATTGTCCCCAGGATACCAGACTCTACTACCCCTCATTGCCCCAGGATACCAGACTCTTCTGCCCCTCATTGTCCCCAGAATACCAGACTCTTCTGCCCCTCATTGTCCCCAGAATACCAGACTCTTCTGTCCCTCATTCTCCCCAAGATACCAAACTCTTCTGCCCCTTATTGCCCCAGGATACCAGAATCTTCTGCCCCTTTATTGTGCCCAGGATACCAGACTCATCTGCCCCTCATTGTCCCCAGGGATACCAGGTTTTTCTGCACATCATTGTCTCCAGGGATACCAGACTTTTCTGCCCCTCATTGTCCCCAGGGATACCAGACTCTTCTGCCCATCAGTGTCCCCAGGTATACCAGGCTCTTCTGCAAGTCATTGTCCCCAGGATACCAGACTCTACTACCCCTCATTGCCCCAGGATACCAGACTCTTCTGCCCCTCATTGTCCCCAGAATACCAGACTCTTCTGCCCCTCATTGACCCAGGAAACCAGGCTCTGCAATTCACTGTAAAGGAATGTTTAGCCCTGTTTTTGTTGTAAATAAATGTTTTGAATAAGTTGAATAAATCCCTTTATTCATTTATTGTGTCAAATTATTATTTCCAAGTGATCTTTTACTGATTGGTCAGTTGTTATTATTATATGTATGGTCAGATTTGGAAGGGCAAAGTTAACAACATATGTTTTTATGTGGCTTACAGATGCAGAATGAATTCATTTTATAGAGATGCAATGTTGTTCTGGAGTGTGGGGTTTGGGGAGATTTTCATGGCCTAGCTGCCATGGTTTGTGAGAGTGAAAAGAGGAAAAGATTTTCATTTCGTAAAAATATAACCTTTCAACTTTTGGCCAAATGATAGCCTGGAAATCCAGTATTTTGTATCAAATAATAAATAAGAAAACACTTTTAAAAGGTTCACACAGTTTAATAATGTTACAAAACACTATCCTATAATAATTGTGCATGTGGTATGAAGAGCCCCATACAGGCTGTCTCTTATCACTCGACTGAGGTGAATAATCTATTTTATTAGACTAAATTGTACGCATTATTTACCACCTTTTGCCTATATTATAGTTGGTCAGATGGAATTTGCTGTAGAACCTTGCATCATTTTAGGTTCCCACCAATTCTCAGACTGCTGGCATTTCTTCTTTAAGAAGCAATCTTTTTGTTAATGTTCAGTTTCAGGACACTGTAGAAAAACCACAGTCTAAAAAAAAAAAAAAAAATTGTTTCTAATGATAGATTTGTTTTAACTCCCGAATGACGGGTACAGCACGGATCTGCGTCGCCGGGAGTACGTCCTCCCCTTTGCAGCCTGGCCACGCCCCCCTGAAGAGGGCGCGCGGCACGCGCTGTGATCATCCGAGTCGATGAGACTCGGGTGATCACAGATCCAAGTAAGGGGTCTATCCCAGCCCCCTACCACATGATCACCCCCCAGTATTGCTGTAATCTTCTGGTGTGTTGGGGGTTATTAGAACTAAAGCAAAAAGTTATTATTATTATTATTATTATTATTATTGTTATTGCAGCTTACAGATTCTTAGATGTGATGGTTGCATTCGTTTCCTTTTTAGACTTTCTTTCTCCTATTTTCATCTGGTGGTCCAGCCAATTGTTTTTCAACAGAACAAGCTCTCTTGCAGTTACAGGGATGAGACAAACCACTAAACACTGACAGGGGTGCTTAAATGATCATCTTTTATGTATTTACCTTTACCTCAAAAGTAAACAAACTGTTGCTATAACTGATTATAGAGTGTTAGCTGGAGTTCAGCATTTAGTTTGTTACTCTATTTACTGTATCTGCTAATACTTCTAAAATCTCCCCCTGTGCTCCTTCATCCAGAGTGGTGTCTAAAAAATACAGGAGGTGTGTTACTGGCCAGAATACCAGGGGAAAACAGAGAAAAAAAGCCTAAAAAAAGAAAACGAATGCAGCCACTACATCTAATGATTAGTAATCTGCAATATATTACAATTTCTATTTTGGGATTAATACTGCCTAAGAGGCTGTCATAGGCTATCATCAAGAGAGAAATGAGCCTTAATATACATAACAGGGGAGGATTTCATCTAAAAGAAAAGAAATCAGCACAAGGGATAATACTGAGGGTAAGTTATGTCCCCTGTGCTGATAATTAAAGTTTTTTGTTTTGATTAGTTTTTTTTTTGCAGAGTAAGAACACAGCAACTATGGGATGAAATCTCTAAGCTTGTGACACCAAATTGGTCCACCATGACTCCCAAACAGCGTGCTCAGCATGGTAAGTGTTGCCCAACTGCAGCATTCTTGTCACTGTTTTTATGGAATCATGAGATTAAGCAAACGTGTGAGTTACGTACTGTTCAGTCTCTCGCTGCAACAGAGCCAAACCATGTGGCACTCTGCTTTGTATGTATTGTTATTTACCGTTTGTAGTAATGCATGTGAGTTTGAGGTCAGGTCACATCCTTTCTGCCCTCTCTGAAGTGTGCGCACCTTGTCCTAGAAGGACATAATTTTTGTGTCTATTGCTGTCCTTGTTGCATATATACACATATCCAACTAAGAGGGGAGGGACCTCTGTGTCCCGTGATGTACTCCAAGAAAAGGATTTTATAGGTAAGCTGTTATAAAAATCCTATTTTCTTTATTGTACATCACAGGACACAGAGCACCATAGTAATAACTATGTGGGATGTCCCAAAGCAATGCCACCTGAGGGGAGGGAGACACAAAGCAAATAGCAAATAGCCGCTGCCAGGCATTAGGACCTATACTGCTGCCTGCAGCACACTGCACCCGAAGGTGGTGTCCTCCTGCAATCTTACATCCGTTTGATAAAATCTTGTGAATGTATGTACTGACGACCAAGTAGCGGCCCTGCAAATCTGAGCCACAGAGGCTTGGTGATGCACTGCCCATGAAGTACTGACTGCCCGGGTAGAGTGTGCATTAATCTTAAAGGGAAGAACCTTTCTTTTCAAGCCATAAGCCTGACTAATCACCTGACGAATACACTTAGCACCAGTCGATTTCGATGCTACCTGACCCTTTCTAGGGCCTTCCGGCAACACAAAGAAAACATCAGTTTTCCGTATCTGAGCAGTCGCTTTCAGATAGGCTTTAACTGCTCTCACTACATCAAGAGAGTGTAATAATTTTTCTTTTGCAGAACAAGGTTCTGGGAAAAAAGAAGCTAAGGAAACATCTTGATTCAGATGAAACCCAGATACTACCTTTGGTAAAAAGTTTGGGTGCGGACGCAGCACCACCTTATCCTTGTGAATGATTAAGTATGGCTCTTTACAGGAGAAAGCAGCCTTCTTGCTACTTGATACTCTTCTTGCAGAGGTTATCGCAACTAGGAATACCAATTTCCTTATCAAAAGGATCAAAGGAATATTCCGTATAGGTTCAAAGGGTTGTCTTTGCAACACAGACAAAACCAAATTCAAATTCCATGGGCACAAGGGTATTCTAACTGGCGGAGTTATCTGAGTTACCCCTTGTATGAATGCCCGGACTAAAGAGTGCGAAGCAAGTGGCCTTTGGAAAAACACTGCCAAGGCCGAAACCTGACCCTTGATTGTACTCAAGGCCAGCTTCATTTCTATTCCTAATTGTAGAAAGGCCAGAATTCTTCCTATGACATACTTATGAGGATGCCAACCCTTAATTTCACACTAAGTGACATAGGCCTTCCAGACCCTGTAATAAATGGTCCTGGATTCTGGCTTTCTGGCATTAATCAGGGTGGTTAATACCGAACCTGAAAGCCCCCGATTTTTTAGAATGTGGGCTTCAATAGCCACACTGTTAAGTTTAGCGTTTGTAAGGCAGGATGGAATACTGGTCCGGATGAGTTGGAAGAGTCAAAGACTCTCCTAATGCCATTCTCACAATCCCTGCATACCAGGGTCTTCTGGGCCATGTCGGGGCCACTAGGATTACCGGCTTCCCTTCTTCCCTGATCAGTGAAAACTGATTCCACTGGGTCACTAACACAACTACTCCAAGTGCAAGTGGATCCCTTGTTCTCACCACAAAGTTGTCCAACTTCTTGTTGAACCTGGACGCCAATAGATCTACGTCCGGCGTCCCCCATCTTTGGCATATGGCCAAAAAGACCTCGGGCTGTAGAGACCATGCTCCCAGCAACAACTGTTGACGTCTCAGAAAATCTGCCTGCCAGTTTTCCACTCCTGGAATGTAAACTGCAGATAGGCAAGGAACATGTTTCTCTGCCCAAGAAAGAATATGGTCCACCTCCCTTTGGGCTGCGTGGCTTCTGGTGCCCCCTTGGTGATTGATATAGGCCACTGCTGTGGCATTGTCGGATTGTATCCTGACAGGAGAATTCCGCAACCTGGACATCCATGCTTTTAGAGCCAGACGTACTGCCCGAATCTCTAGGATATTGATGGGCAAGGTCTTCTCGGACTCTGACCACTTCCCCTGAGCAGTGGTCTCTTCTAGAACTGCTCCCCAGCCCCATAGGCTGGCATCCATTGTTACTACTTTCCAGGAAACTGGAATGAAGGATTTCCCCTTCTGTAAATTCCTGGTTATCAACCACCAGTTGAGACTCTGGCGTACCTTTGGAGCCAGATTCATTGGATAATCCAAGGCTTGGATCCATTTGTTCCAAGCAGACAGAATACTGTGTTGCAACAGTCTTGAATGAAACTGGGCATAGAGAACCGCTTCGAAGGAAGCTACCATTTTCCCTAGTAATCTCATACAAAGGCAAATGGAAGGACCTTTCTTTGCCTTGACCGCCTGGACCAGCTCTCTTAAAGCGTTGACCTTTGCCTGAGGCAAGAACACCCTTTCTTGGGTTGTGTCTATGACCAGGCCCAAATACTGCAGCCTTCTTACTGGCTGTAAGGATGGTTTCTCTAGATTGAGAATCCAACCCAGGTGTATCAGATAACTGACTGTTCTGGACACCTCCTGATTTAACTTTGCTTTTGACTGATCTACCAGTAGCAGGTCATTTAGGTATGCTATTTTTGCTATACTGGGACTAACACTTTTCTAAACAGTCGGGGAGCGGTGGCTAACCGGCAAGGCCACGAACTGAAAGTGGCGCTGCTCTACCGCAGAAACCTCTGGTGAGCGGGAAATATTGGCGCATGTAAATACGCATCCTTGATATCTATGGATGCTAGAACCTCTCCTCCCTGTAGGGTAAAAACAACTGACCGAATTGACTCCATTCGAAAGGAGCGAATGTTTAGGAAGTGATTCAGATTCCTGAGATCTAGAATGGGTCTGACATCTCCATTTGGTTTTGGTACCATAAAGAGATTTGAATAAAACCCCATGTCCCTCTATTATTACTCCCTGATAATCGATCCAGTGCCAGAAATAAGGACTTTTTCTTTACTGGGTCCTGGGGAAAGTTTGATCTTAGAAAACGCGATGGTGGAAACTCTTAGAACACTAGTTTGTAGCCTAGGGCTACTACAGAGAGGACCCACTTGTCTTGGATTTCCTTTTGCCAAGTTTCTTAAAATCACTGCAGTCTTCCCCCTACTCGATTGAGCAGGGGCGCCCCTTCACAAGGAAGCCTTGGGATTCTGTTTTGTGGACTTCTGGGCTTTTTGTAGCCCTGTGCCTGGTTATGAGGCTTACCCTTTGCCCCTGACGGTGGAGGCCGTCGAGACTGCCTGGAGGCTGTAGTCCCAGACATCTGAGGAGAAGGTTTAAAAGAAGGCCGTCTATTTTTTTTCTTAACCAGCAGAAGGGTACTTTTACCCCCAAAATCTTTTGAATAAACGTATCCAAATCTTCCCCAAACAACCTTTCTTCATGAAATGGAAACCCAGCCAAGAGCTTCTTGCATGGTAACTCGGCTAACTAAAATTAGCAAACATAACACAAGTAATTTTCATATGGCATCTTAGGAAATATTTGTACAATCATTGAAATTTGCACTGAATTATTTACATATATTGATATTGCCAGGGAACATCTCCTGTTGGAGATAGAAAGTAGTCGGCAAATTGTTCCCGCATGGCAATGTAGGATCTCCTTGCATGAACTCTGCTGTACTGTACGGAGGGCAGGAGGAACTCTTCCTCTTCCTCAACGTGGATGCCCTCCTTAACCCGGACAATATTATGCAGAATGCAGCAGACCTGAATTACTCAAGACTGAGTTGCAAGGGTGTTTGGAAAACACGCCATTTACTGGACAATATGCCAAATGTACATTGCGCGGCTCAGTCGATAGTTAAAGATCCTCTTCTTGTCATCCAGATTACTTCTGGCATAAGGCCTAAGCAAATATTGAGAAAGTGCGAAGACCTCATCTGCAACAAGCACGAAAGGCAGGTCTGGTCCTTCATCCCTTCTCACAGCTTTCCACCCATTACAGACTCACGGAACACTCTGCAATCAGTACTGCTGCCATATGCCCCAAGGTCCATAGCAATAAATTTATAATTGCTATCACAGATAGCCATGAGGACCAATGAAAAATATTTCTTCTAATTTTGAAATCTGGACCCGGAACGCGGAGACTTTTGGATACGGATATGCTTTCCATCAATGGCTTCGCTACAATTTGGAAAGTTTGCTCGATTCCAAAATCCATCTGCTATTCTTCGCCACATGTTTCCATCTGGTAATGGCATCACTGCTGGACACAGCTCTTCCTATATGGCTAAAAAGTATTGTGCAATATCTCTGAAATAGTTGAAATGCCCAGTAAAAAATAATGGTTTAAAGAGGTATAGGACTGGCCAGTTGCAAGTGCAGAGCCACAAAACCTTCAGAAGGCCTCTTCAGTAGCATGGGGTGGGTCCAAAATCGATGTCTCCTAGCCACAATCTTCTTTTTCTTGCTCTCCATTCTCCTTATATAGGCAAATATGACAAACAATGTCACGCTGTCCCAAAAATTGTTGGAATCCATCGCACAGCGCAGATAGCACACACAAGGACAAGGACAAAGGAAGGACACGGCAAGGACAAGTCACGCACTGAAAACTGCAATTCAGCATGGGAGTAGCAATGCTTTCTGGGTAATGTCATCAAAGCCACAGAAACTGCTGTAAACGTATCGAAATGGATGCAAAAACGAATGCAAAAACAGATGTAAACAGGTAAATTAATGGATGTAAACGGATGTTAACGGAATGGAAGAAGGATGAAAATGGAGATTAACGGATAGATGAAGCAACGGATAAGAACTGATACATTTTTAATGTGGCTAAACTGATGGCGCCTGTGTGAATGAGGCCTAATTTTAATGGTTCAAAAAAGGCAAAATGGTCAGCCCTCACGCATGTTCACTTCATCAAATCTGGCCCTCTTTGAAAAAAGTTTGGACACCCCTGCTTTACAGTATCTCACAAAATTGAGTACACCCTTCACATTTTTGTAAATATTTTATTATATCTTTTCATGTGACAACACTTTGCTACAATGTAAAGTAGTGAGTGTACAGTCTGTAATAGAGTGTAAACTTGCTGTCCCCTCAAAATAACTCAACACACAGCTATTAACCTACCTGGCAGTATGATTATGTCAGATTTTTGCGTCTCAAAGCGGTACATTGTTTCGCATGGAAATTTGGTGTTTTATATTGTAGGCCTGTAATTCTTAGTAATAACACACTTAAATCTGTCCAAACGAGAGTCTAGTAGACATCCCAGGTATGATAATGTTGGAAACACAAAATCATGAATTATAATAAAATAAATAACTATAAATAATTATAACAAATAATAATAATAAAATGTATTCAATAATGTAATCAAATCAAAAACACTGAAATTTGCTCAGTTGCAGAATTGTCGCTGTCATTACTTTTAGACCCCTTTCAAGCTGGAGGCATTTTTCTAAAAAAAATAGCGCCTGTAAAGCACCTGAAAAATGCCTCATCTGCAATCCCAGTGTAAAAGCCCGAGTGCTTTCACACTGGGGTGCTGCGCTGGCAGGACCTCAAGAAAAGTCCTGCAAGCAGCTTCTTTGAGGCGCTTTAGGAGCGGTGTGTACTGCATGCAGGGCACTGGACAAAGCACTAGGGACAAAAGGGATGTGAAATGATTTGATACAGTAATGTAATCTGTAGGATTACAGTGTACTGTATGTGTTATGTGTTTTTCACTTTTTGAATTTGCTGCGGGCTCCGTCCCCGTGCGTCGCAATGCTCGCAGGGAACGGAGCCCGGCACAGTGATAGATCAAGCCGAGGACACAGCCCTCACACACAGTGGGAGGATATCGCAAGATCCTGGGGACAAGGTAAGTAACTTTGCCTGCATCCTGCAATGCAATCCCGAGTGGTTACCACTAGTGAGGTTAATGTCTAAACCGCTGGCAACAAAAGTGAGTACACCCCTAAGTGAAAATGTCCAAATTGGGCCCAATTAGCCATTTTCCCTCCCCGGTGTCATGTGGCTCATTAGTGTTACAAGGTCTCAGGTGTGAATGGGGAGCAGGTGTGTTACATTTGGTGTTATCGCTCTCACTCTCTCATACTGGTCACTGGAAGTTCAACATGACACCTCATGGCAAAGAACTCTATGAGGATCTGAAAAAAAATTGTCTCTCTACATAAAGATGGCATAGGCTATAAGAAGATTGGCAAGATCGTGAAACTGAGCTGGAGCACGGTGGCCAAGAAAATACAGCGGTTTAACAGGACAGGTTCTACTCAGAACAGGCCTCGCCATGGTCGACCAAAGAAGTTGAGTGACATGCTCAGCTTTATATCCAGAGGTTGTCTTTGGGAAATAGAGGTATCAGTGCTGCCAGCATTGCTGCAGAGGTTAAAGGGGCGGGGGGTCAGCCTGTCAGTGCTCAGACCATACACCGCACACTGCATCAAATTGTTCTGCATGGCTGTCTTTTCAGAAGGAAGCCTCTTCTAAAGATGATGCACAATAAAGCAAACAGTTTGCTAAAGACAAGAAGACTAAGGAGGACATGGATTACTGGAACCATGTCCTGTGGTCTGATGAGATGAAGATAAACATATTTGGTTCAGATGGTGTCAAGCGTGTGTGGTGGCGACAAGGTGAGGAGTACAAAGACAAGTGTGTCTTGTCTACAGTCAAGCATGGTGGTGGGAGTGTCATGGTCTGGGGCTGCATAAGTGCTGCCAACACTGGGGAGCTACAGTTCATTGAGGGAACCATGAATGCCAACATGTACTGTGACATACTGAAGCAGAGCATGATCCCCTCCCTTCGGAGACTGGGCCGCAGGGCAGTATTCCAACATGATAACGACCCCAGACACACCTCCAAGACGACCACTGCCTTGCTAAAGAAGCTGAGGGTAAAGGTAATGGACTGGCCAAGTATGTCTCCAGACCTAAACCCTATTGAGCATCTGTGGGGCATTCTCAAACGGAAGGTAGAGGAGCGCAAGATCTCTAACTTCCACCAGCTCCCTCATGTCATCATGGAGGAGTGGAAGAGGACTCCAGTGGCAACCTGTGAAGCTCTGGGGAACTCCATGGGTTAAGGCAGTGTTGGAAAATAATGGTGGTCATACAAGATATTGGCACTTCGGGCCCAATTTGGACATTTTTACTTAGGTCTGTTCTTACTTTTTCTGCCAGTGGGTTAGACATTAATGGCTGTGTGTTGAGTTATTTTGAGGGGACAGCAAATTAATACTGTTATACAAGCTGTACACTCACTACTTTAAATTGTAGCTAAGGTGTCCGTTTATGAAGCAGTGAAAAGATTTCACTGCTTCATTCTCCGGCATTCACAGTGAAGATTTTTCTCCTCTGTGTGCCAGTTTTTGAAGCTTTGTAGATCGCTTCACCTTTGGAGGAGTGAAGAGATCTACAAATGCTTCCAACAGTGGAGAACGGCTGCTGATACTGGAATCTCGTGAGACTTTACGAGATTACAGCACTAGAATACAGAAATGTCAGTTTATTAAGCAGTGATAAATTATTACCGCTCAATACACGGACGATTAATGTTAATAAAATAATGAGTCCCCCTACATTATATACATATGTATACACACACACACACATTATTTATACATGTATATACACACACATTATATATATATACATATACACATTATATGTATATATGTATATATATGTATACACATAAATATGACAGGGGGACATGCTTACAGTGTTGGGGGGTCTGAACGAGGCATAAGGAAGTTAAAAATCTTCCTCCTTCCCCCTCAGATCCCCCCAGATTCTCTCTTCACTCCCCGATTCACCACCTCTGAGCTGGTGAACCTGGGAGTGTGAATTCTGACACAGATCGCCAGTGAAGCGGTGAGATCACCGCTTCATAAACTGGCCGTTACTGTGTCATTCAATGAGGATTCTCCGTGTGTAGAGATAATCGGCGGAAGAACAAGTTCAAACATGTTCTCCCCCAATTATCACTGTTTCATAAACTGTTTATGGACTGTGATCAGCGGCGATCCTCGGGATCACCGCTGATTACTGCTTCATAAACGAACACCAAAGTGTCATTTCTTCAGTGTTGTCATATGAAAAGATAGAATAAAATATTTACAAAAATGTGAGGGGTGTACTCCTTTTTGTGAGATACTGTATGTATATGTGATTTGTTTTTCATTTTTTATTAGATTTCAATTAAAATGTGGAAAAAGTTAAGCGCTGTGAATACTTTCCGGATGCCCTGTATATATACTGGTGTGAAAAAATGCTGTAAGTATAAAAGTGTTATTAGTTAAATTGTATCAATTAACACAATGGAGAGTAAATAAACAGAAGAGAAATCCAAATCAAAATATTTTTTGGTTTGACCACTCTATCTTCAAAACAGTACCAATTCCTCTCTAGGTACACTTGCACACAGTTTTTGAAGGCACTCGTCAGGTAGTTTGTTCCAAACATCTAGAACTAACCACAGAACTTCTGTGGATGTAGTCTACCTCAAATCCTTCTGTCTCTTCATGTAATCCCAGACAGACTTGATGATGTTGAGATCATGGCTCTGTGGGACTCCATGCCCAAGAGGCTTAAGGCAGTGCTGGAAAATAATGGTGGCAACACAAAATATTGACACTTTGGGCCCAATTTGGACATTTTCACTTAGAGGTGTACTCACTTTTGTTGCCAGCGGTTTAGACAATAAAAGCTGTGTGTTAAGTTATTTTGAGGGGACAGAAATTCTACACTGTTATACAAGCTGTACACTCACTACTTTACATTGTAGCAAAGTGTCATTTCTTCAGTGTTGTCACATGAAAAGAATAAAGAGAATAAAATAATTACAAAAATGTGAGGGGTGTAGTCACTTTTGTGAAATACTGTATATTCTTTTATGTTATGTGTAGCTGTGGAGTGGGGCATTCCATGGCTGCAGCGGATTGTCAGGGCAGCCTGCTGTCATGTGAGTTCCCAGTGGGTTTTGGTCAAACTCAGTTCATCCCATGCCTTAACTCATCCTTACTTCAGCACTGTCATCCTGTCACACTGGCTTCTGATGGAGACTACAAGTGGCTATTTAAACACACATTAAGAAGATATGGTGCATTGTTGTTACCACCAGCTACCCCACTCAAAGAAACTTCATGTAGCCATCTCTAAAGTATATGTAGCCATGAAGTGGCTGCAAAGAGGTGGCAGGAGATAATCAGCAGCATTTAGATGCAACAACCACTGAACAAAAACTGAACACAAGCCTTGTTTACAAAATGGCTTATGATGGACATTGTTTTTGCAAACTACATGTCATTTAGTTATGGCTTACATCTACTTCAATAATAAAATTGTCATGGGCAAACTGTGAGACCTGTCATTCCTGACCTCCTTCTGAAAATGCTAGTTGATTGGTTGTTATGCTGACCTGCTGGTTTTAATTTATGTTACCTACCCAGAATAAGTATGCAGATCAGGAAAGTTGGAGAAAAGTCTTTATTTTTAAACAGTTTTGGAGCCAGTGATGCAAAAAAAAACAAAAAACGAATGATTAGAAATGATCAATATGACAGCCAAGAAACTAGCATTTCCAGGTGGGGTCACCAGAGGTTCTAATGGCAGGATTACTTTAATTGTAACTTGAGGAACATCATTTATCCAGCTTGTTCACTAAACAATGATTTCATTCACAAATCCCGCCAAATACATGGAAGGACACAATCAGTGCAGTGCAGTGAGAAGGCTTTCTATGTAATCATCTATCATGATAATCTTCCTTCCTAACAATCTTCCATTATGACAATTTTCCAGCCTGACAAATTTTGATCCTGAAAATATTCCTCCCTGATAATCTACCTTCCTAATAATATTACATCCTGATAATCTTCCATCCTGGCAAACTTCCATCTTGATAATCTTCCATATGCACAGTCTTCTACCCAGATAATCTTCAGATCTGATAATCTACCAAGCTCATAACCTTCCATCCTGACAATCTACCATCTTGATAATTTTCCATCCTGATAATCTTCCTTCCTGACAATTTTTAATTCTGATAATCTTTCAGTTCCATCCTGACATTCTTCCATGCTGACATCCTTCCTTCCTGACAAACTTGCATATTGGTAATCTTCTATTTTGACAATCTTTCGTCTTGATAATCTTCCATCTGAACAGACTTCTAGCCAGACAATCCTCCATCCCAATAATCTTCCAACCTGATAATCTTCCATCCTAACAATCTTCCAACATGATAATCGTCCATCTTGACAAACTTCCATCTTGACAGTCTTCCATCCTCCTGATAATCTTCCATCCTTATAATCTTCCAATCAGAAAAAATTCCATCCTCATAATCTTCCATCCTGACATTCTTCCATTCTTGACAACCTTCCTTCCAGACAAACATCATTAGTTCTGATAATCTTCCAGGTCCATCCTGACATTCCTTCATGTTGACCTCTAATCCTTCCTTCTTGACAATCTTCCATCCTGAGAATCTTCTATTCTAATAATCTTCCAACCTGATAATCTTCCATCCTGACAATTTTCCTTCCTGATACTCTTCCATTCTCACATTCTTCCATCCTGACAACTGTCCTTCCTAACAACCTTGAGTTCTGATAATCTTCCAGTTCCATCCTGATATTCCTTCATGCTGACATCCTTCCTTCCTGACAATCTTCAATCCTGATAATCTTCCATCCTGACAATTTTCCTTCCTGATAATCTTCCTTCTTGACATTCTTACATCCTGACAACCTTCCTTCCTATCTTTAATTCTGACAATCTTCCATTTCCATCCTGGCAACCTTCCTTCCTGGCAATAATCTTCCAGTTCAATCCTGACATTCCTTCCTGCTGGCATTCTTCCTTCCTGACAAACTTCCATCCTGATAATCTTCTATCCCAATCATTTTCCAACCTGATAACCTTCCACCCTGACAATTTTCCATCCTGATAATCTTCCATCCTGACATTCTTCCATCCTGACATTCTTACATCCTGACATTCTTCTATCCTGACAACCTTCCTTCCTGACAAACATAATAAGTTGTGATAATCTTCCAGGTCCATCCTGACATTCCTTCATGCTGACATCCTTCCTTCCTGACAATCTTCCATTCTGATAATCTTTCATCTTGACAACCTTCCATCCTTATACTCTTCCATCCTGATAATCTTTCATCCTGATAATTTCCCATCCTGATAATCTTTCATCCTGATAACTTCCCATCCTGATAATCTTTCATCCTGATAATCTTCCATCCTGACAACTTTCCTTCCTGACAAACATCATTGGTTGTGATAATCTTCCAGTTCAATCCCGACATTCCTTCATGCTGACATCCTTCTTCCTGATAATCTTCCATCCTAATAATTTTCCATCCTGACAATATTTATTCTGATAATCTTCCAGTTCAATCCTGACATTCCCTCATGCTGACATCCTTCTTCCTTATAATTTTCCATCCTAATAATCCTCCATCCTAGTAATCCTCCATCCTAATAATCTTCCCTCCTGACAATCTTCCATCCTGATAGCCCTCCACAGACTGTTGGGTGTCTGGAGGAGGTCCCCTCTCCCTGGTCTCCCCCCGGTGATCGGAGCACAGTCCTGTTCCCTGCTCTCAGCAGAGAATCCTGTAGCGTGGAGGGAGGCGATGAGTGTGACTTCTCTCCACCTAGACACGCCTCCCTGATGCTCATCGCCAAATCACATGAGGCTGAGGGTGACCAATGTGACATGAGGGCCATTCCTTGCAGGTGAGTTTACCTGTCACCTAAGCAGTGCCGAGCTCATTATCGGAGCCATGAACGCCGAGGATCAGTACTACCCTCCAGCCCAGCTGTACAAGGACTCCTGTGCCTTCCAGAGGGCTCAGGACTACAGCCCCAGCCCCCCCGCCTGCCTCTACATGGGACGACAGCAAGCTGCCACCTACACCAACCCTATGATTGCCCTGGATCCAGGGAGCCCCCCAGACATCTCCCCCTATGAGGTGCCCTCCATACCAGAGGAGCCGGGGGTGCCCCATCTTCATCACCACCATCATCACCACCCAGGAATGCATCACCCCCACCAACAAGCCATACCCTACCCTGAGGACACAGACCCTGGACTCCTAGATGAGCGGAGCCGGACCATCCTACCCTTTCCTTGGATGAAATCCACCAAATCACATGCATGGAAGGGCCAGTGGGCAGGTAAGTGCCAGCCCCGGCCTTGTCTGTGTGCCCTGAGCATGGGGTATGGCGTGTGGGTCATGGAGAGGGCAGTTAGTGCATAGGACAGCATTGGGGGGGGGGGGGGGGGCACTCTGGCAAAGATCATAGTCCAGAATATATCCCAGAAAACTGAGACCTCTCTCAGTGCCCCTCTCTGAAGAGCACTGAGATTGGCAACTAAACAGGACAGTCGCGATGGCACCCCTTATATACAGGGCAATGAGAATGATAGGTCTTATATAGAAAGTAGTGAGATTGGCACCCCTTATATACAGAACAGTGAGAATAATAGCTCTTATATAGAGAGCAGTGAGCTTGGCACCCATTATATGGAGAGCAGTTAGAATGGCACCTCCTATATACAGAGCAGTGGGACTGGCACCTCTTATATACAGGACAGTTAGAATGGCGCCTCTTATATACAGAGAAGTGAGATTGGCTTGCTTCTCCTATATACAAAACAGTGATTGTAGCACCCCTTATTCAGAGCAATGAGAATGAAACCCGTTATATAAAGAGCAGTGAGACTGGCAAATCTTATGTGCAGATTGGCACCGCTTATATGCAGAACAGTGAGATTAGCACCTCCTATATACCTAGCAATGAGACTGGCACTTCTTATACACAAAACGAGGAGAGTGGCACCCCTTGTATACAGAGCAGTGAGACTGGCACGTCTTATATACAGGACAGTTAGAATGGCACCTCTTATATGAAGTGAGATTGGCTTTTTATATACACAACAGTGAGAGTAGCACCCCTTATACAGAGCAGTGAGAATTGTAGCTCTTATATACAGAGCAGTGAGGTTGGTACGTCTTATATACAGGACAGTGAGAATGGCACCTCTTATATAAAGAGCAGTGAGACTGGCAAATTGTATGTGCGGATTGGTACCTCTTATATGCAGAACAGGGGAAATGCTACTCTTATAGAGAATGGCATCATTATAGAGAGCAGTGAGATGGCCAAAGGTGTTGAAAGTCGTGCTTCTTAAATAAATAGCAATGGACTGGTACCTCTTATTATCTGCAGAACAATTAGACTGGTATCTCCTATATACAGAGCCGTGAGAATGGTACCTCTTTTATACAGAGCAATGGACGTCAATGAGCCTAGTTATCCAAACTTACAAAATGGAAATACAATGATAGTGTTGTTGTTGTTGTTATTGTTATTAATATTATTGTATTATTATTAGTAGCAGTAGTATAGTATCTTTGTGTGAAATAATAATAATAATATTAGTGTGATGTAATGATTCCGTTTTTCCAACATGTAAATGGGGATTCAGAATATTTTCATCTCTGTTAGTAAATCAGCAGCAGCACATAGATCTCTCAGCCCCATAAGTACAGAATAATTCATACATGTCCCCAGATGTCACCAATGATGTGAGATTCAGACAAACCCATTCTACAAACCATATATGAAAATATATATAGGGTTGTGATGTCATCCGGTTGTATAAATACACCCCTAGTCTGCTGAACACTGTATAATACATTGAGATAGGAGATAGGAACACACACTGATGAACTGGATCTCTGATCATTGCTTATGGCAGCCTGGAGCTTTCAGGAAATGCCTGTGTGACTGGCACCCCAGGGCCACATTCTGCCCATAGAGAGGGCTCAGCTACACAACAATATTTCTCTATCTGCTCGCACAATGTTATCGCTCAGCCCATTATGCACTTTTTGTCACACCTGTAAAGTAAATATTTTTTTAATCACATTGTTCAAACAGGACTGTTGAAATTGTATATTCTAGTAATATTCCTGGTAGATATATGAAATGTCCCCTGCCCTGCAGTATGGCCTGCTTTGTTCAGGGTGCAGGTCTACACTTCCTGATGGACTTTTGCAGCCAGTGTTATGGAGGATATATATATATATATATATATATATATATATATATATATATATATATATATATATATATACTGTAGATATAGGGGTATATAATTATAGAGGAGATATATAATTATAGGGGATGTATATAGATCTAAAGATATAGGAAAGTATATATATAGAGAGAGAGAGAGGAGCTGCCTGCAACTACATCTCCTCTATCACACACACACATCAGCACACGTGGATGAAAAGAAATGAGCACAGAATTGCCAAAAGCAGCCATTCAGGTTTTTATGTAAAATTCTGATTGCACAGATTAGGCAACATGTCCATATTTGTGCTCATTTATTTTTTCGGTGAATTAGCCTAAAACACCCTATTCACTCTATCTATCTATCTATCTATCTATCTATCTATCTATCTATCTATCTATCTATCTATCTATCTATCTATCTATCTATCTATCTATCTATCTATCTATCTATCTATCCCCCCCCCCCCCAAAAAAAACGCTCACATATATGTAACATATACATGTATATGTCAGCATTTGACGTCTGAGCCCATCCATACTTACAAAACTGAAACATTATAGGTATTATGTTATTATTATTATCAGTAGTATTCATTATGATTATTATTATTATCGTTGTGAAACAACAACGATGATAATAATAATTGATATTATTAGTATTAATATTATTATAATAATTAAATAATAATTATGCATTTCACATCTATATTTATATATATATTTTAAAAAAAACTTACATTATTGTAATCGTTTTTTTTTTCTTCATCCATCATGAATTAAAAAGTCCGGATAACATACAGGGTTCCTATGGAATTCCAGAGAAATGCAGGAATTTCTTCTGTTATTTCCATTTTTGTATGTATGTAGCAGATAGTTCATTTTCTGTGGCTGTATTTTATTCCTGCTTGAATGCACACATTGGGACTGATTACTGATGCAGAGCTGAGAGCTGCACCAGATTTTGCATTCTCCAGTTTTAGTAAATCAGCCCCATTGCCTACTTGTTTTGACCCATATTTCTTATGTTGGGAGTGTAAATAATTTCTGAACTAGCCCAGTCATTGCAGTCACTCATCATCTAAACACATCTCGGTTTCCGCAATTAAAGCACACTGTATACATTGCTTGTATGAAGGAAGAATAATGATATATGACAGAAGAGTAATATTAGAGCTATACATTCACTTCCTTATGAAAAAAGTATTTTTTTTTATCCCTGAGGCACCTGGAATACAGAATGTGCTGGGTGTTTTCAGGAGCAAAGTAAACATTTGTAGGAAGAAGAAATATATATACATTAACAACTAAACATAAAACTACAAACTGCATTAAGCTATGAACACAGGGCAGGCAAGGTGCACAGGCCACACAGGGTAGACAGGGCACACAGGGCAGACAGGGCACACAGGGCACACAGGGCACACAGGGTACACAGGACAGGCACTGGCAAGGGAACACAAGGCAGGGCAGCCAGAACAATCTGTTGCCTGAGATTTGCATCTAAAACATGAATCTTTCAAGTCGGTAATAATGAATACTGGATACCTTACCATACACCGCATCAAAGAAAAACAATGATACCTTGAGGTTGTTATTGCTTTTATTGGTTACAATAAATTTGTATCATTGTATGACACACTAGTTAGTTACATTATTGCAGCTATAGTTAAACAAATTCCAGAATAGGTTCTTCCAGAGTCTAATGTATACAAAATAATCCTGGAGCTGTATTTTTCGTTTCTTTGTTTTAGTCGAGATAATTGAATTAAAAAAACTTGAATGGGCACCGACAGACAAATACACACGTATTATTATGATGATGTTTATTAATAATAATTAATACTAAAAATAATAATTGTAATATAATAAATGCAACGAAATTTCAATATAATAAATGCAATATTTTTTTTAATGATAATAATAATAAATAACATGTATGTGTTTGTCAGTGCACGCTCAAAAATGTTCAATTCAATTAAACAGAGCAGGAATGAAGCTCCAGGATAATTCCAGGATTATATTTTATAGTCAGACAGACACGTTTAGCTCCATATGTAAGAAGGCCAATCGGTCCCATAGGAAGCAATGCCACAGTACTATTATATACACTGAAACTATCAGGACCTTGCTCTCACTTGCAATCACTAGTAAAAATTATAACGTTTAAAATCTCATATTTATATATCTGTCTGGTTCATATTTATCATTATTTGGGGAACTTTTACAATTGTCTGAGTTACCAGAGTCTATCTCTGTTCCATGTGTACCTTCGTCTGTAATTTATGAAGTAGTGGACAGTTTTATTTTTAGTATTCTGTTATTATCACAAACCGAAAATAACACATTCTCTGCAAATTTCGTTGGTCTAATTGCTATTGCTCCATTGGGTCCATTCATTAATTGCATTTTTAAAATGTTTATATTACTATTCAGAGCTACGTTATTATTTACCGTATTTATGAATAAATTGTTCCCCTCCAAATCAATGTATCAAAATTTGATGCACTTCAATAGTCCATTTGTTTAGAAGGTTTCTATATTAACGAAAGCCCTTAAAGCAAAACCAATAGTTATTTAGCTAAGAAAAGTTAAAGTCGCATAATTGAGCATTTGGGTTAAAATATTCACTAAAATAAAAAACAAACCAATGGGGTTGATTTACTAAAACTGGAGAGTGCAAGATCCGGTGCAGCTGTGGATGGTAGCCAATCAGTTTATAACTTCAGCTTGTTAAAAAAAAACAAAAAAAAAAAAAACTGGAAGCTGATTGGTTTCTATACAGAGCTGCACCAGATTCTCCAGTTTTAGTAAATTAGCACAAATGTCTCCTTAGGACTTCATATATTTTAGGCGGTTTACTAATAATGTAGGTAATACTGAATGAATAATAGCCATTATTAACATTGATTACTTAATAATTATCACTCTCTTTATCACCTGTAGCAAGAAACGTTTTAACTTGTTTGACACTAGTAAAGTGCAGAGTGATTTTTTTTTTAATAAATTGGTTTTTCCATAAAATTACAGATTTTGCTTATAGCAAAATATCACCAGTGGAAACATATTATTCATGAGAACTAATTTGTTAAAAAAAAAAAAAAAAACACAAGCAATTCTAATTTTTTTTTTATTCGGAAAGTGTTTTTTTTCCCACTAATTTAGGGTCATTTATTTATTTGGGGCTTTTTGGAGGGGTTTTTTGTATGTCTACTATCAATCTTGTTTTTTTCTGTGAAAAAAAGTGTATAATAATGTAACTAAGGGGCCAGGATAGTTGAAAGGTGGGTCCATAACTCTCAGAAGCTATTTAAAGCCCATTGCATGCTAATGGCCCGTTCACACGATCCGAAAATCGTACGAAGAGCTGATCGCAACAGTTCATTTGATATTATTCAATCAGACAAACACAAAAAAAAATTTGTACGATACCCGATCGTGTGGATTTCGTTTAATCAGTACAGTTGTCGTCTGAACATACAATAGGAATACACTACAACACATGACATCACTTCCGATTTTTTATTCTGTAGTACGAGAATTTTCGTCACTTTAGTAACCTCTCCATTTTCGAAATGCGACTAGCATGCAAAAATGCAACAAGCATGCAAAAAAACAAAAACGAAACAGACGATCTGTCATCCAATTTTCTGATCGTGTGTAAAAACCACCTTAATTTAGCCATCACCATTGTATTCTGTCATTTTTTTCAGGATCTTGCTGATTTTCACTGAAAGTTTGGGGAAACTTTGAATATTGCTTATCCCTTCTTGACACCATATGCATAAAATATACTTAGCTTTACATACTTCACTCATAGAGGCTAATGTCAAAATATTCACGAGATGGTACTTGGTTCTCACCTTTATGCTTTAGAGGCTGTCAGGGAATGGGTTCTATGATTCACATATGGTGGGAATGTCCCAGAATCAGAGGATTTTGGAATAGGGTCTTCCACATAATAGGAAAGGTTACAGGTTGTGCTATCTCTCAAACACCAGCAATTGCCTTGCTGAATGGATTCTTACCGCATGTGCTTAAAATCACCCGTAAATTGATTCTGTTTATATTGACAGGAGCCAAACTGACTATTGCAAAAGCATGGAAGAAGTCTTCGGTATCTCTATTGTCCATGAAAAGAAAGATTTCATGGATAATGGAACAAGAAAAAATGGTCAGTTCCTTGTTGGACAAGACCACAAAATTTGAAGCCACATGGGAACCCTGGGCTCGGTTTATGGGAATTTCTCTGATACTGGGCATTGGTAGCAACACTAAACGTTGATTTCTGAACTTCACATCAGACAGACAGGGATTCTATTCTCTTTTCTTTACTATTCCTTTATCTTTCCTTCTTCTTCCCTAGTCTTTTTCCTTTAAAATATCTTCTTTTTCTGTTATAGGAACAGTATAATTTTTCCTTAAGTTACACAGGAATTCGCAAGTTTATATACTAATTTTTCAGAATAAGGTCAAGATGTTAGATTTTGCTCTATTATAATGGGAACATTATATTGTGCCCCTGTTAAATTTCGTATTAATCTTTGAGCTGGATATCACAGGCTGTTAACAAATATCTCCTCTCTTCTCTCAAATAGAAGTTTATAGGGGAAAAAGGGATGGTGAGAGGGAGAATCCTCACCCCACCTTGGAGTGTGATCCCTTTTGGGGTGTCGAAAGGGCCTTCAACATATCTTAAAATTGGCAGGTGTACAATTTGAAATTGAATGGATATAGTCAAAGTCAAGAGTTTATATTATATTATTTTATATCTCTATATTGTTAGTTCTAAATACCACAGTGGTAAGATAACCAATAGACTGTAATCACATATTTTGAATTTACTGTGAATTATTCTGTAATGATTTTTCTATGATGATTATACTGTAATAATTTTTTAATGAAGATAATAAAATACTTGAATGAAAAAAATATATATACTTAGCTTTACAGCCTGTAACGGTGTGTACAGCATTGAATTACAATTGTTTTACTTGTCCATTACTCTGCACTTTGAGGTTGATTTACTAAAGGCAAATAGACAGTTGGCCTTTGCAAGTGCAGTTGTTCCAGAGCTTAGTAAATGAGGTAAGACTTCACTTTGCAAAGAGTACCCAATCACGTGCAAGGAAAATTTAAAAAATCATAATTTTGGCTTGCACATGATTGGATGATGGACGTCAGCAGAGCTTCCCTTCATTTACTAAATTCTAGAGAAACTGCACTTGCAGAGTGCACTGACTTTTTGCCTTTAGTAAATCAACCCAATTGACATTGCCGAGAACTGACCACAATATGATAAATAAAGGGGAATATGCACCCTGAATTATGGCGGACTCTGATGCACTCAGGTGAATCTGACATATCTGAGTTCATCAAACACTGATAAATCTGTTCCTGTGTCCACATGTAAATTATGATTTGGTAACAGGGCAATAACCATTTTAAATAAATTGACAGAAATGCAAAATAATAAATAGACATAATGCAAACGCAACGCACACCCGCACAGATGTCAAATTGGGAGCAGTGGCTGTATTCCAATTGACATGAATAGGACTGCCTGCATAGTAATGCACAGAACAACTGGACATTTCTTTGTGGGTAAACATGGTGCAGTGGAGGTGCAATGAAGACTGCTGATGAAGCTGAGAAGCATAAAAAGTTTAGCACAGAGGATCAGTGTAACAGGCCCCTAAGATCCCTCTTGAGTCAAATAAATTGTGTTTTTGCAAAAATATAGATGTGCATAGAGTATATGTTTCTACATGCCGTATATCTTGATTTTGATCTTTTTTTGCTTTTACAATATTCCCTTTTTTGGAAGATGGACCACAGATCTGATAAAGTTGGTCAAAAAGCCTACCACTGTGTTCTTATCTATTATTCCTTTTCACCTATATGGAGTGTAAGGCTACATCTTAATGGTTCCACTTCCTACCATTATGTCTTTAAGGATTGGCTCTTTAACTCAAATATAAAGCTGTATACCTCTCTAATTGAAGGCATGTTTCTATCCTTGCTTAAAGTGGTTCTTCATTCTGTTTGGAAAAATTAAAAGTCAGCAGCTACAAATGCTGTAGCTACTGGCTTTTAACTCCACTTTTACATCCAAGGATTAAATCCAAGGACTTTTATATCCAAGGATCCAGCACCATCCTTACCTGGGCTGGTTCTTTGACAGTCGTCTGGTCACAGCCACCTTGCTACTGCACATATGCAAGACACGCTGCTCTGTGTGGAGGTGTGTAAGGCTGTGAACAGGGAGGAGGGTGCCGAACTTCTGTCTAGGTGATCCCACCGGAAGTGGAAGCGGGTACCTACCAAAACGAAGTACCTGCTGCCCCCTAAAAAAGTTCCAAAATAAGAAGTGGGGGGGGGGGGCATAAAGAGGAACTTCTCCTTAAGGGTGAAGTTCTGCTTTAAATACTCCAAAAGAGACTACCAATCACAATCTCTAAAAATAGCTAATAATCCACATTCCAAAAAAATAAACCCAAAAAAACTAAAAAATACCCTAACCCTCCAACACGTTTCACCATATCTTTCATGGCTTCATCAGGAAAGTTCCAAATAACGGTGCCCAAAACTGCTTAGTGCCCAATAAAGAAATTAAAATAGCCCTACTCAAACAAAATTATAATTTGTGGACCACTGCCTGTGGAGCATTTTAGGAGCAACAGGCGCAGTGGAGGTGCCGAGTAGATTGTGGATGAAGCTGAGGAGCTGCAGAGGGTGTGGGTGCAAGTGAGACTACGCTGGGGTGCAGTGGTGACACAGGCTGCACGTGCAGTAAGTACAAGGGTGGGGTGCAACAGTGACTGGGCTGAGGAGGCAATGAGGACCATGCTGGGGGAAAGTGGAGCTAGTTCACACCAGCATCTGCATTAAAATGCAATGGCTAGTGTGCGGTGAAGTGCAGTGGGATCATTGCAGTGCAGATGTGCATGAATGTGTGTTGTACTGTTCGTTTTTTTTTTTTAAACCAATGTTATTGACATGTCACACTGTGACATTGCATTAAGTTGTATCGGCCATTGCAGTGTGCGAGGTGGACGTACTTTTTTTCACTGCACAATACCCACATATGACCACAACTCCATGGTGTGACCTGAGCATATAAAGACAAGGCATTTTGTCCCTGTGCTGGAATAGACACCTAGTGCAGTCCCACCACATCCGTTTCAGATGCATTTCTGCATGCGTGTCTTTAACGTATTTTTGGAGCATTGCAGTGCACATTTGATACCTTTTGGATGCATTCCAGTTGCTTTTTTCCCCACTGTACTAGGGTCTGGTGCGTTCTTGATGCCTTTAAGTGCATTCCGGTGCATTTTTGATGCGATTTACTGTGTTCCAGTACAGTCCAGTGCAGGAAAAATGCAGCATCTTCTACTTTTTTTTTTCTAGAACTGGAAAGCCTTGGAACTGACTGTACTAATGTGAACTATGCCATTGGAAACCATATAACCTACTTTCCATGCATTTTTGATGCAGAAAAAAAACGCACTGGACTACATGTGGTGTGAACTGGCCCTAAAACGCATCAAAAATGCACCGGAATGTGCTTGAACACATCAAAAACACATCAAAAACATGCCGGACCCCAATACAGCGAAAAAAATGGATGCGTTTCTAAATGCGCATTTTTTAACGTGTTTTTTGGTGCATTCCAGTGCGTTTTGGATGCATTTCCAGATGCATTACAGATTCTTTTTTTCTTCTTTGTTCCTTGTTTTTTTTTTCACACCAGGCTCAGGGTTCAGGCTTTATTATTATTTTTTTTTCACAATAAAGAAATTTTATTGAAAGAAGATATAGCGTACCAGGCTTTAAACAAACATTTCAATAGCCCAGGGTCTGTTTGACGCTCTGCTCAATTGGTGACAGCAGTTCTCATTGGAGTTTAAATAGATGAAGCACTCAGGTGATGCGTCATGTGATGCAGATACGTCAGTAAGGGTAAAAGTTGAAACTGCCCATGGTTAGAGGGGATCGAGGAGGCACCGGTGCTGGAATGCAGCAGGTAAGTGTGTGTAGCAAGGGGTTTCTGAGTGATAACTGGTCTGGTCCCCGCTATGGCAGAATGCTTTCCCCTCTGCGCTGGTTGGACACTATGGGGATTAATTTATTAAAGAACAAGAGACTGTTCACTTAGCAAAGTTAATGTTCACTGAGCTTAGTCAGTAAGATAAGATGTGTACTGTTCACCAATCAGCCAATCAAGCTAGAAAAAAAATCAATTTTTTTTGCACACGATTGGGTATTCAAAAGGCACACCTGTTAATGTATGCTGCATTTAAGCTGTATTAAACTCAAAAGCAAACATTTATTATATATCAGCTTACCAATTCTTAGATGTGATGGCTGCATTCGTTTTCCTTTTTAGGCTTTCTTTCTTTTATTTCTACTTCATTTATTTTTCATTTAGTGATCTGGTCATAAGTCTGTTGTTTTTCAAAAGAACAAGCTGACTTGATGTAGCAGTTATAGGAATGAGACAAACCATTTAACACTGACAGGGGTGCTTACAAGGATTACCTTTTATTCATTTGTGTAAAGCCTTTATCCCAAAAGGGAAAAAAATGTTTGCTGTAACTGCTTATAAAGTGTAAGCCAGGGGTAAGCAACATGGGGCCCTCCAGCTGTTGCAGAACTACAAGTCCCATTATGCCTCTGGGAGTAATTGTAACTGCCAGCCTTGCAATGCCTCATGGGAAATGTAGTTCCACAACAGCTGGAGGGCCCCAGGTTGCCTACCCCTGGTGTAAGGTGGCGTTTGGCTTCAATTTGTTAGTGTATCTAAATTTGCTAGCACATCTAATGCTACATCTAGTTCCCCCAGATTGACAATGCTGCTGTCCAAATGTGCCCCCTGTGTTCCTTCATCCAGAGTGACCAGTAACACACAGGAGATGTGTTACTGACAGGCTCATCAGGTGAAAATAGAAAGAAAAAAAAGTCTAAAAATAGAAAACGAATGCAGCCACCACATCTAATAATTGGTAAGCTGCACCATATTACATTTTTGGCTTTGGGTTTATTGCCACCTTAAGACAACCAATTCAATTGCCATCGGCTGCCAATGCACAAGAATAGACCAAAAACAGTCATGTAGTATTTTCTCAGATGCCGAGCACAGCAACACATGGCAGTACATTGCTGTGCATTGTGGTGTGCTGTAATGCATATGTGTTGGAACTGCTCTTAGTACTGGGGTGCAATTAAAAATCCTCCTGTGGCCCCATTTGTGACTTCTGGACGCCACACTGGACACACCACATAACTACCCATTCTGCTTTTAATACAGGGCCTGTCTCCTGACTTATGGAGGCAACTGGTCTCCTGGACAAATTTTACCCTTGCTCAAGGCAAGGCTACCATCACTGGAGTAGGCATATTACTTATCTGCCACAGAGGGAACTGCTGATGCTGCCGACACTAGCCGGTGGCACCATATGGACTGATGCTTTGTATCTCTCTGTGTTTTTATTCTAGATTTGCACTATATTTAGCTTTTTGCTGCATGTCACAAGGTGGAAGCAGGATAGCCTTGTCTGGCTGATGCAGAGACTGCACACTGAGCCAAGACTTTACAGCTTAGCTGGAATCACATCTACTCCCAGTATTTTCCTTGAACAGGCCTGAATACGGGAGTGGAGAGTCTAAGCTACACTTACCAGGGGGTTGGAACACAGGGTTGCCAACGCCAGTAAATTTACTGACAGTTTGTAAAAATCTGTGATTTTTTTTTTTTACAGCTGCCAGTAAATATCAGGGGCTGATAATTTCATGCTGTGTTGACTTTTTAAATGTAAATCAAGCAAATTACATTGTTATAGGTATTGTCGGTGTTTCCATATCATGTTTATACTGGTCAAATATTCACTGTGTTCGTTTTCAATAGGGGTTTTGTAATTTCTCAGGTTGCCAGTAAAAAATGTTCTCCAGCAGTAAATTTACCATGTTTTGTCAGTAAAAAATGCTGCGGGAGGTTGGCAACCCTGTTGGAACATGATGATTCATGAGGAGAAGAGGCCATTGTGCACATAGGTGACCTACAGTGTAAGCAGAATTAAGACTCTTCCTCTGGGTCCTCTTGATCCTCAAGGAAGGACCCCAGAGGGAATTTATGCATTATGTCCATAGAAAGCCTGGAGTGTTAACTATTAATTGTCTCCACTGATTGCTTTAGGGAGCTGCAGGAACCTGTGGTCCTTTTTCTAACCCTTGATATGGCATGGCTCACCATAGCTTTATTAAGAACGTGAAAAGAAAGACCACAGCCATACAAGGCATGCCTGGAATACACAATGCAGCCAGTGCACCTTCCACATCCGAAGGTAATGGATTGCTAGGTATTGTCTTTCCAAGTTCACCCACGTTCTTACATTAGCATGCAAAGCATGAGGCCCCTCCATCTGGTTAGCACAGATTTGCTTTTCTTTTTTGTTTTGTTAATATGTTACATACAGTTGCTTGAAGTTAATTGTCATAGTCCAGACCAGTCAGGCCTTTTATATCTGACCAATGAACAGGTGGAGGTAGGGTGAGCCAAGGCCTGTCCTGTCTGGCCACATCTCTCCATAGCTCTTCGCTTGTGGAGCAACTTGGCCCTGGGCTCAGATGGTATAAGGAGTATCTTCTTTGGTTGGTTGCACATACCCCCCAAAGTAACCCCTGTCTCTTTCTCCACCTGAAATCATACCCTTTTAGATTTATAGGCCCAGTCATACAGGCCCTTTTCCAGATTGTATGCTGTGTTGAGCAGGGTCCTCTGATTCCTCCTGTATTAAATTGTATCATAACTGTACTGTCTGCCCTCGTGTTGTAAAGCGCTGCGCAAACTGTTGGCGCAATATAAATCCTGTATAATAATAATATTGTCCCTAAGGTCCACTCCACCCCTCACCCCATTGCAGGCCCTTCTCCCACCTGTACCACACCAGCCTACCCTTCCACCTACGTCTATTCATCCAAGTACCTATGTACCCAATCCACCCTTTCCACATCCCACCTTCTTAATCTGTCCCTGATTCCCCCTCTCTCTTTCACCCTGGCTGGGTGCATAACCCCTATTGGACCCCTCTATTCGGGATCCAGTCATGTGACAGTTTTGCAAACTAGTTTCCCTGAAACTTAAGAGGCTTATTACCCCTGAAAAAAGGTTGATTATTATTGAGGAACTGAAGCAAGTAGGAGCACAGGTCTGCTTATATAGGGAACCCATTTTCAGAACTGCCAAACTGCCTTGATGCTTGGTATGACCGTGAGGACAGGGCATTGCTCATAAAAGAAAAAAAAAGGGAAAAAAGACACTCACATGTCCTACACAGCACCGAAGTGCATTAAAAAAGGCCTGTAACACGTCCAACCATTAGATATCCAGCGTTTTCTATACTTTTTATTCTCATCCTTACCAATGCTAAATGCATTGATATGTTTCTAATTAAGCATTGTGACCTAACCTATGTACATAACACTACAATAGGCTCTATATCAATATCAGACCCATCATCTTGGAGATGGACCTTGCTTCCATCCCTGCCAAACCCTAGAACTGGTGACTGAACGACACACTCTTGCTTGACTACCTGGTGCTGACAGATGTTAGGAAGGAACTCACTGAATACTTCTCTCATAACAAAACATCTGACTGCAAACTCATGGACCCCTGAGAGGCCCATAAGGTGTACATCTACTGGGATTTTCATTAAACACAGGGGACTAAAAAAAAGCAAGGACAGCACAAATAAAGGCTTTGCTTATAGACATGCACAAATTGGAATCTGTACATAGAAGAAAACACAAGCTCAATCTATATTGGCAAAACTTTCCATACTTTGAGAACATCCTGAATCACTATATCTGTACAAAGTTGAATGCAAGCACATTTACTAAAAACATTTCAACAAATGCAATAGAATTGTAGTTAGAGCACAAGAGTGGACTTACATCTTCAGCTTCCCACGTACAACTGGCCTCCTTGATAGACAAGATTACCGTAAACTTATCGGAAGCCAAGCCCTGCCTTTCTAAAACAGCATTGGCCATCCTAGAAACAGCATCTCCCCAGAAGAGTTTCTAGTGGCTATTTCCCTGACCCAATCCCAGAAGGGTCAGGATCTGACAGGTTCACACTTTACAATGAAGTGAGTTCTGGTACCTCTTTCCCTGCAGATTCCCTGGAAACCCATATTATCCTCATAGCCAAAGAGGGCACAGACCCCCTCCACTACCCCAACTACAGACCGATTTCATTATTAAACACAAACCACAATCTATTCATCAAAATCCTGGTGATCAAACTGATAACACTACACACACAGCTCTGGGATAATGTCATCAGAGTCCTAGATGTTATCCATATTGCTCAGTCTAAATCTATCCCCCTACTTTTATCCAGAAATGCTTATGTTTATGGAACTGACACTCCAACATTTAGGGAAAGGTAAGAGGATGCTGACCTGGATCAAAGCTATCTATTCAAGCCCTGCTTCCCAAGTCAAAGTAAATGACCATCTCTCATCTTTTTTCAATTGTTTTAACAACACACGTGAAAGAAGCCCACTTATTTTCACAATCATGTTAAGACCAAACCCTGATGAAAAATCATAGGCTCTGAATGTCTCACTTGCAACCTGAACCCTCCAATACCTATGAGCTATCTTCCCTTTCAAATGGTCTGAATCCCACATCAGAAATATTAGCACCATAATCCCTCAAGGCTTATCCATCACTTTTGCCTTAAAGTGTTTGTTACCCTAAATATAAAATACAAAAAAATGAATCCTGTTCCTTTAAAGCATGCTACACAGCACAGTGAACCATGATTGGCAGTGATTGTGCTGTGTAATTTGGCCCTCTCTATCACCTGAAATACCTTGCTGATCCTGTCTGGTTCTGCCCTCGCCCTGTAAACTGACCACAGTTTATCATGGCTGCTGAGCCCTGACAGCGTGGTCTGTTATCTGCAGCTCTTCTCTTTGCTCTCCTGTATCCTACCCCCCTTCCTCCCTGCCTATGTGTGTGTGAGCTGCCCCTCCCCTCTCCTGCTTCTATTAGTAGGCATTTAAACTTTAAAAAAATACTGCCAGCCCCTCTCCTGTATCCAGATATAACAGGCGGTGTATGTGTATTGCAAAACAAAGCTTCTATATACCTTTTTTGCAGATCTCTTTAGGCCAGGCACATGAGCCCCGGCCGATCTCCCCCCATATCTAAGAGCTACAGGGGGAGGAGCCGAGTGGCCAACACAGCCGATTGACATCAGCGGGAGACTTCGGCTCCTCCCGCTGTAGCCCTGGATCGGAGTAGAAGAGTGGCCAGGAGTCACATGACCAACCTGAAGATATCTGCACAAAAGGTATATTGAAGCTTCGTTTTCCACATACACTTACACTGCCTGTTAAATCTGGATACAAGAGAGGGTTTGGCAGAGTAATAAACATTAAGGTTACAAACACTTTAAACCTCCAACCCATTTTACACAACATTTAAAAAGGCCTTAATCAATGGCACTCAGGACTCTTCTCATGGTTCAGGAGATGAAGTGTCCTGAAAATAAAAATATTTCCCCAACTTCCCTATCTCTTACAGGCTCTCCCTGCCCTCATCCCAACCTCCTTTCTGAAAACAGTCAATAGCACATTTCCACAATTAATATGGGCCCATAAACCCCCAAGACTTAAACACTTTGTTCTTCGATTAAACAAGACCCATGGTGGCATTGTGCTACCTGATATCTTCCAGTACCAAGCAACCAGCCATCCGACCAAAGTTATAGAGTGGTGTTGACTTGTTCTTGTGAAACAGTGGGTTGCTATAAAGCAGGAGACAACCAGCAATCCCACTGTCAACGCTACCCTAATGCTCTCACAATATTCCACCTGAGCCCCAAGCACACCTTACTATTGGTATAGGGTTGGGCTGTATACAAATTACTCTTTCAAAGAAAAGATATATCCCCTTCTTAATCCTCCTATCTCCCACCTTTAGAAGCCCATCATTTGCTAGATGTTAGAAGACCCAAGATTTCAGGAACTAATGCCATCCTGGATGTATGAAGCCATTCAGTTTATCTTTAATCAATAATAGCCTTCCCTGGAACAAATGTCAGCTGAATCCAGCCTGGAATGCCTTCTCACTTTCTCAGAATGCTTTCTAAAGCATCAGAATTTACATGCCCCTCAAGGGTACTAAAAACGGATGCCTGCAACAAGAGTCGCTTAGGCAAATAGTCTCCCTAGTGCACTCATTGGTGAACTCCCCATCACCTGATAATACACCTACATACTTTACCATGTGGGAAAGTGGCTTATACACACAAACCCTCCATGTGTACGAGGTACCAGGAGTCTGGCTTTATTATCCTTACCCTTAATCCTCACCCAGTAGTACAGAACACCATAACTCGTTCACCGTATGTTCCCAACCTCCCCTGAGACTTGCTGGAGATGTGGTCAAACATAAAGTTACAATCTCCACATCTTCTGGTCATGCAGCAGTCTTAAACCATTCTGGACTGAAGTACAGTGAATAACACAAAAATTCACTGACTTCACGGTCCCTTCAACTCTGTCTTTTTTCTTATAAACTACAGCTCTGCACCATGGAAAACATACTGTATAAAAACTCTGTCCTCCCTCACATGGTCAGTGCTGCCAAAAGCTGCATATCAAATCATGGAAACAATTGGGTGTTCCCCCCATCTCAATGTGGTTGGCCAAAATTAATTAAATACAGCACATGGACAATGTCATTTCCTCACCAAGGCAATACTTGCAAAATTCTGGATGACTTGATTCTACTTGATCGACTTTACATCTACCACTGAGTATGAAGATCTCATTTGAAATGACTCTCATAGTGCTCTGTTGCTGGCCCAACAGCAATTGGCACACAATGGACCAAGGTTGGAGGAAACCCTCAATACTCAACTCCTCTTACCCCCTACCCCGAAGATCCCCACTCCCCCCCCCCTTTGCCACTAGCATCATATCTTCTTTTAAGCCCCTTCCTACTGCCTTCACCCCCTCCCCCCTCACCTTCTGGGCCACTTTGGACCCCTATATTCTGAGTACATGTCCTTACCCCTCTTTTACCTAGCTAACTCTTTTAGATCCATGCACTGGATTGTGTACTCTTTCTATTCACCTCCTTAGCATTCACAACCACTTGTCCTTGTGCTATATATTAGAAGTATTGGATTACCTATATCCAGTTTCATACCAGTCTCTGTACTCATCGTGGTGACTTATTTGACTGCTGTGTTACTTGGACATATTGGGGTTGATTTACCAAAGGCAAATAGACTGTGCACTTTGCAAGTGCAGTTGCACTTTTGCAAGGGCATTTGCTCCAAAGCATAGCAAATTAAGTAAAGCTTCACTTTGCAAAGAATACCCAATCACATGCTAGGATTTTTTTTTTTTAAATGGCTTTTTTTGCACACGATTGGATGATGGAAGTCAGTAGAGTTTTCCCTCATTTACTAACCTCTGGAACAGATGCCCTTGTTGAGTGCAACTGAACTTGGGAAGTGCACATTCTATTTACCTTTAGTAAATCAACCCATTGTCTGTGTTCTTTCACATTTCCTGTGTATGCATTTCTATGGCAAAATAAAGAATTTATTTTAAAAAATGAATGGCGCCATAATGCCCCAATGCCTATAATGTGTGTTTTGGTAACATGTTCTTTGATGTGCATGTTAACACAGAATACCAGATTGTGTTGAAGCTGTGTTCACTGTGAATACCAAATTATGTGCAAGGAAAAGTAAAAAAAAAAATCAAGATCTTGATTGGATGATCAAGATAAGCGCAACTTTACATTTCTTTGTTTTTGGTACGTGCCTTCTATTTTCTAATAGTTAGCGGGGTCAAATCGTTGTTTTTTTTTTACCATAGTGAAGAGAAAATTCAAAGGAGCAGGATGGAACATTTTAGTTGAAGAGACAAATTTTTAACAGTGTATGTGGTTTTCATTCATTAAGAAACATTCATTAGAATATTGAACGTTAAAAGCAAATGACCTTAACTACTTTTGAACGAGATTCATAAAGCTTTGTAGTTTAACCCCTTCCCTTACAGTAATTAGTGGCTATTTTTAGCTCTGATCGCTGTATAAATCTCACTGGTCCCAAAATAGTGTCAAAAGTGTCCGATCTTTCCGCCGCAATGTCGCAGTCATGATAAAAATCGCAGATCGCTGCCATTACTAGTAAAGAGAATGAATAATAAAAATGCCATAGGTCTATCAACTATTTTGTATATGCAATAACTTTTGCGCAAACCAATCAATATACACTTATTGCGATTTTTTTTTTACCAAAAATATGTAGAAGAATGCATATCGGCCTAAACTGTGGAAGAAATTTGTTTTTTTTTATAGAATCGCAAAAAATGCTCTGGTCAGGAAGGGGGTAAATCCTTCCGGAGGTGGAGTGGTTAAAGCAGAGTTCCACCCAAAAATGGAAGTTCCGCTTTAAGGGAAGGTGACCCCCTGACATGCCACATTTGGCGTGTCATTTTTTTGGGGGGGAGCGGAAACCATCTTTTTAGAGGGTTCCAGCTCGCATTTCCTCCCAGGGCACTGCGGCGCCAGAAGTAAGTTCACCTCTCCCCCCTCCCTCTTGGCAATCATCTGGGACACGTCACAGGTCCCAGATGATTGCCCGGCCAGTCACAGCGCACAGTGCGTCTCGCGCATGCAAAGTGCGTGCCCGGCTGTGAAGCCACAGCCGGACGCCCTCAGTGACAATGCCAGTGCCGCAGAGAGGAGGGGGAGACAAGCAAAGCTTCCTTCCCCCGCATCGCTGGACCCTGAGACAGGTAAGAGTCCGATTATTAAAAGTCAGCAGCTGCAGTATTTGTAGATGCTGACTTTTAATTTTTTTTTTAGACGGAACTCCGCTTTAAGGAATGTACTGATGAGATTTTTTGTATGGACATTTGCATAAAAATCTACCAGCTTAATTGTAAATTAAATCAGCCAAATTTGCCCACCCCAGGTATAACCTATTATTAGTAAGAGCTTTGTAAACTTTGGTGATGTGTGTGGCTGCTGTAATATTAGGGGACCTCTGCAGTTTTCATTTGTAGTTATGAGTTTTGAGTTTGAACTTGATTAATATTTTTTTAAACTTATCTGTGTGGCAATGTAACTAATGGTGTGACCTTCACGTTTCCTGCTTAATTCATGTCAAATCCATCTCTGTGACAAACAACACTGCTGATAAATGTTTCCCATTGTCGGAGTATACAAAGCGCTATTTATTTTCTAAGCTTATTTAAGAGATGTGGAGGTAATATGGCCACATATATAGGCCATATTCACATAGAGATGTTTTTGTGCAGCAGTGCATCACCTAAAAAACATACATTTGAGGAATGAGACATTTATTCACATATATGCAGAACATATACAAATTGTAGCGGTATTCCTAAGGGGCTACTGAGTGTTGTGGTCTGTCTCTCACCCTACACAGCCAGGCACACAGTTCTCATATACCCTCAAGCAGAAAACCAGTCCTCAAACTTTTTTTTGTATTTTTATTGGGGGAAATAAACTTGGAAGGGGATGGGGGAGATATGGGATGCCCACTCGATTGAAGATATAAAGAACTGGGACTTCAAACTATATACAGTCTCTGTGTATACACCTCTTTACTTCCAGCTCCAGCACATCACTTGGTTATACTTCCTCACTTCCAGAAAAGCAGGCCTGACACTGGCTCAGCGAGGCCCAGAGCAAATTCCCTTTGCAGGCAGGGACCGCTGGCCCCTTTGGTGTAGCAAAAAATCTAGTGCTAGCTGTCCACGTGGCTACTGATCCCAGTTCCACATCTCCAGGCCCTGCCAGCCCTCCTGGCTGAAGCTGCCTCTCTCCACTGCCCATGACACCACAGTCCACTTCACTGGCTCTGCACCCATCCCAGACTGCACTCTCCCAGTCCTCTCAGGCGTGCCTCCCCAGTCCCCCTGACTGTGTGTCATTCACCAGCCCTCCTGGCTGCGACTTGTTGTTCCTCCCTGGAGACTTGCCTGGCAGTGGACTGCTGTCCTCTCCTTGCTTCCGTGCCACTTGTCCAGGACACCTCTGTGTGATGTAGAAGGTCCTGTCCACACCCAAGCCCTGGCCCAATGTCACCCCCCCCCCCAGACTGGGGAGCTCCCTCCTGGCCCTGACAACCTACTAGCACTCCATCCCCAGCTTCCACCCGAACAACTCCTCCCCAGCTGACCCTGAGTATTTGAGGAGGCCTTCCCCCCTGCCAATCCAGGTTGGGGATTGGTCGGGGCTCCTCAGAATACTCCAGGCAGCTCCACCTCTCCTCCTTCCTTTCCAGAAGATTCCAGCATGTCCTGGAAAGAAGTGGGAGGTCTCAGTGATGCTGCCTGTGAGTCACCCAGCTCTGCCTGAGTCACTCCCAACCCAGGTCAAAACACACACAGGCTTGACTGCCTGCCAAGCCTCCTTAATTTTTCCTAACCTAACTAAAAAAAAACTATCTGTACACATCTAGCACAGTAGAGGGTGCTACAAAATCATATAAGCAAAAGAGTTTAAAAACGGAGGCAAAAAGTCTGCAGAAATGAATACCACTGCAGGTTAAAAAGTATTAAAAAAAAAGCTTAAAAGTATAATTTTAACAGCTGTTTTTCAATAACAAATCTGAACAATATCTTAAAAAGAGGATAATTTTATCACAACCACTGATAACTGGTAAATAACATTGATTATCTCATTATAATTACATCTGATAGTGGGTGGGATATATTAGGCAGCAAGTAAACATGTTGTCCTTGAAGTTGATGTGTTGAAAGCATAAAAAATGGGCAAGCATAAGGGTTTTAGTGACATTTTCAAGGGCCAAACTGTAATGGATAGATGGGCTCAGAGCAACTTCAAAACTGGAGTTCTGGGATGTTCCTGGTCTGCAGTGGTCTGACAGATAGGTGTCAGGTAACACAGAGCATCGTAGTTTGTTGAGTATGGAGCTGCATAGCCGCAAAACAGTCAGGGTACCCAAGCCAAAGGGGCCTGCAATGGGCATGTGAACAACTGGACCAAAGAGCAATGGAAAAAGGTTGCCTGGTCCGATGAATTTTAAAAATGGTTTGAGCAACAGAACTGTGAGTTTGAGTTGTTGACTGACCCTCCAAATTCTCCAGATCTCAATCCATCGAACATCTGTGGGATGTGCTGGAAAAACAAGTGTGATCAGAACTTACAGAACTTAAAGGATCTACTGGAGTCCATGCCTCAATGGGTTATGATGGGTGGGCATTATGATATGGCTGGTCAGTGTAGCGAGAAGCAAAAAAGTTGAAAATGGTGAAAACAGAATTTAATGGAAAAAAAAAACATGGACTTTTTTTGATAGCTTTAATTAAACCTTTTGGGGTTTAGACCTAGTTTAACCCACCTATGTATACTCTGAATAGTATTATTATAATACAGGATTTATATAACACTAATGCCCTGTACACACGATCTGACGGAATATGTGCGATCGGAGCTTGTTGTCGGAAATTCCGACCGTGTGTGGGCACCATCAGACTTTTTCCATCGGAATTTCCAACGCACAAAGTTTGAGAGCAGGCTATAAAATTTTCCGACAACAAAATCCGTTTGCGTAAATTTTGACCGTGTGTGGACAATTCCGATGCACAAAGTGCCACACATGCTCAGAATAAATTAAGGGACGAAAGCTATTGGCTACTGCCCCGTTTATAGTCCCGATGTACGTGTTTTACGTCACCGCGTTCAGAACGATCGGATTTTCAGACAACTTTGTGCGACCGTGTGTATGCAAAACAAGTTTGAGCCAACATCCGTCAGAAAAAATCCATGGATTTTGTTGTCGGAATGTCCGATCAATGTCGGATCGTGTGTACAGGGCATTACAGTTTGTGCTACACTTTATAAAATAAAGTTAGACAGTACAATTCAAAACAAGAGGATAAGAAGGGTCTTGTCATGAGAGCTTACACTCATGAAGGTCAAGTGATACAAAAGGTAGAAACTGTGTGGGAATAAGTTGCTAAAATTGCAGTTGTTAGGTAGAATACCCATACATGTGCAAGAGAAATAAGAAAAAATGCATTTTTGGCTCTAAATCCAGTATTAGTGACCAAGCTCCATACTGAGCATTCTTTAGTCCCCGATATACATAAAAGTAGGTGTGTGTGTAGTGGAACCATAACCAAACTTTTTTTAGTTGGAAAGGCTGAGAACCTCTATTAGGTTTATAATAAAGCAGATCTATACTCACCTTCTATCTAGCTCTGCAGTGTCCTGGAGATCCCTACCGGCCGCTGTCATCTTTGGCCGGTTGGCTTCAGGGTACCAATCTTCAGCCATTATCATTGGCCCAGCTGAGATGACGTCACTCATTCATCTCGGTATTGCCAATATTTTACACTGAGCTGCACCTATGCACCTCAGTGTACAGTGTAGTGTTGACAAGCAGCTTAGTAACTTTAATGCAGAAGAGACATGGGGGTGATTTATTAGAACTGGCACACACAGAATCTAGTGCAGCTGTGCATAGTAACCAATCAGCTTCTAGTTTTATTGTAAAAGCTTCATTGAACAAACTGAAGTTAGAAGCTGATTGGTTACTATGCACAAGTGCACCAGATTCTGTGTGCATCAGTTTTAGTAAATCCCCCCCCCCCATAGTATGGCACTTTTTATTTATTTTTGGTAATTTTTGTTAATATGGTTGGGAAGATTGTAGTACTTCACTGTCACTGAGAGGGAAGAGGGTTTCAGAGGTGTAACAATGATTCATGGGGCTCCATAGCAAAATTTTGATGGGGCCCTCAGTGACCTTCTCTCTGACATACGCCAATGTTAGCTGGGACCAGGGGCGTTGCTAGGACTACAAAAGATTTGGGGCTAGAGTCCACAGCAGCGAAGTAAAGAAAGTCATACGCTTGGGCGGGCATACACATGTATATAATATACGTGTGTGTGTGTATATATATTATATATATATATATATATATATACTGTATATTACATATATTATCATTACATCAGGGTCCCCAGAGAGCCTCCCCCTTACATCAGGGTTCCCAGAGAGCCCCCCCTTACATTAGAGTCCACAGAGAGCCTCCCCCTTACATCAGGGTCCCCAGAGAGCCTCCCTTTTACATCAGGGTCCCTAGAGAGCCCCTTCCTTACATCAGGGTTCCCAGAGTGCCCCTCCTTACCTCAGAGTCCCCAGAGAGCCACTCCTTACATCAGGCTCACCAGAGAGAGGGCAGGCAGTGAGAGATGATGTCATCTCTCTGCTGCCCGTGGCTGCACAGTGAGAGCGGAACAGCGGTGATGCAGGGTGGGTGGTGAGAGATGATGTCATCTCTCTGCTCTCTTGCCTGCTTGGCTCTCCCATGCTGCCTGCCCGTGCTCTGGTCCTGCCCGCCGCACTCGCAGCCCGGCTGCAGAGAGGCCACAACCAAGGCAGTCTCAAAGAGACTCGGGGCTATGAGCCCCAGATTCGGGGCTATAGCCCCAAAAGCCACCTCCTAGCAACGCCCCTGGCTGGGACAATCGTGTAATTGATGCTAACATAAAGTTTGTTAATGTTAGTACAGGCAGCTGCTAACAAGTCAATATACTACTAGAGAGCAGCACTGTGGATAGAAGTTATTAGAGAAGAGCAACAGTGCCAGCTAGCTACTCAGTAGCTCACAAGCATATTTCAGCATCAACTAATTTCTGCGAGAGTATAAAATCTTTGGTGTCATTTTAAGCAATCTCATTCCTTTTATCATACCAGTCAGTAAACACAAGTGATTCTATGCCATCACTTTTTATTTTAGAGGACCCTCAGGGATTGTTAAGCCTTAGAAATAATCTGTTAAACTGGCCATACACAGCAGCATGAACAAAAAAAAAAAAAATCTAACAGATTCCTCAATCCACACAGATCACAGATTGGACTGGATTTAATTGAAGGATGTCAGGCTGAGGGTGGTGACAGGACCAGCTACAAAAGAAAACAACAGCTTCTGAACAGGTCTTTATTGGCTGTAGCCATAGTGGCCATATCTGCACTTTCACACTGTTATAGGGGTGCGTTTATAAAAAAAACTGCATAGCAATTTGCCCAGTGAAAGTGCACGTAAATTCTTTCTGCCAGGGACAGATTTACATCTCAGGAGCCTATAGGCTTAGAATTCTGTTCTGAATCGCCCCCCACCCCCCAAAAAAAAAGTCAGTAAGACCGACTATTTTTTTTCTTGATAAATTACTGTAAAGGTAAAATTTCAGTAAAAAAACACACTAATGTGAATTTTAGGACAAACAAATGTGATAAACTACCCAAATGTGTGGTTAAATATAAAAGATGAGGTTACACTGAGTAAATAGATACCCAACATGTCAAACCTTAAATTTGTGTGTGCCCGTGAAATGGCGATATACTTCAGTAACTTATATTTTCTATAAACCCCTATAGGTCATCAGTTTAGTGTTACGCAGGAGGTCTGGTGCTAGAATTATTGTTGTCACTCTGGTGTGATATGTAATATGTGTATTGCAATCAACGTTTTCACGTGTAGGTGCCCCTCCCGGCACGTGCATTTACATTCATATGTTCAGGAGTCTGCCTGTCAGCTTTACACACAATCCCAGTGGCTGCATGAATGAATGAATGCATGAATGACTTGTATAGCGCTGCAAATGCGAACTGAATCGCCTCAAGGCGCTTGGTCCATCCTGTGGGTCCAGCTTGTTAGAAGAGGTAGGTCTTGCGTTTTTTCCTGAAGGCCTGATGGTTTTCTTCCATAGGAATGTTGGTCGGTAGAGTGTTCCATAGCCGTGGTCCTTGGACTGCGAATCTTCGTTCTCCCTTCGATTTGTAGCGGGATTTGGGAACGTGGAGGAGGTTTTGGTAGGTTGATTGAAGACTGCGATTAGGTACGTAGCATTTTATTTTCTCGCATAGGTATTGAGGAGCGTTTCCATGTAGGCATTTGTGGGTGAGGCAGAGGGTCTTGAATGTGATCCGATCTTTTATGGTTAGCCAATGTAGGCTCCTCAGGGATAAGGGAATGGATTCCCAGGTTTTTTTTTCCTGTTATCAGTCTTGCTGCGGTGTTTTGGATGAGTTGTAGGCGTGCAATCTGGTATTTAAGTAGTCCGGTGTAGGGGGAGTTTGCGCAGTCGAGTCGGGAGTTAATGATAGTTCCAACTACTGCTGCTTTGTCCTCTTTTGGAATGAAGGGAACGAGTTTGCATAGCAGGGGAAGAAGATGATGAGATCCGCTGACTACTGATCCAATTTGTGCATCCATTGACATTTCTGAGTCAAAAATGACTCCAAGATTTTTGGGTTTGGTGCTTGGGGCGATGGTCTTACCAAAGACGGTGGGCGGTGTCCAAGGGTTGTACAATGTACAAATTTGCCAGTGAAAGGGTTAAAAAAAGAAAGAAAAAAAACTCATACTGACAGGCGCCCCTCTAGGAAGGAAAATCATCACCAGATGTAAAACATGTGAATACCTCCTAAATGGTGCGCATTTAGGAGTTATTAATGTTACCTACAGGTAAGCCTTATTATAAGCTTATCTGTAGGTAAAAGTGACAAAGCGGATTTTCCAACAGCCTTATGATGGTCCGCACTGTATGACAATGGAAAGGATTTGATCCTATGAATTTCAGAACACTCTTCACCCTGGCAGCATTTGAAAAGTGAAGATCTCACAGAAGGGATTTAGAGTAAACTAAAAGCAAAACTTTTCTTTTAGCTTTGGATAGAGGAGAGAGGGATTAGAATGCCAGTCAAGTTTTATTGCTGTCTGTGCCCCTATTAGGGAGATTCACCCTCTTTATTTGTATTGTTTACCATTATCATCAATGGTGAAAGTGAAAACCAATCCCAAATTTTGGGTTGACCCCAGTACAGGATGAGAGAGGAAATCTTCCAATGGAGACACTAGTACTGGTGACACCCATTGCTGTGGTTGTGAGGAAGAGGGCTTGCCCTCATAACGCGTAAGCCGTTTGTGATGCCATCTGGTTCCTCCAAATATCTGGTCCAGGTTGTAGGTGTCTAGAGATACTGCTCGCAACTGCTGGAGTATTGATAAGCCTTTTTAAAGCTTGTTTGTGAGTATATTTCTTGTTATACTTTATGAATAAATTTTATCTTTGGTAATGCACAAGGTTGGTGCGAACTCCTGTTCTCTTTGTATGTTTCAGTTCTAAGGATACCCATTATTCTGAGAAGGGCAGCAAGACCTATGACATTCCATTGACTTTGCTAAGGGGGCTGCGTGACTTACTCAGTTGACCGGGCACAAGAGCATAGGAGATTGCTTTGTGTTGTTTTGACACCCAGGGATTCCCTCACTTGGAATTTCCCCTCTCTTCCTGTTTTGGCTATAGGGTAAGAAGTGAAGGGAAATCTCCCCAATGGGACAGATGTAAGAAAAAAAAACCTGTAGGGATTATAACCCTCCCTAAAATGAAAAAAAAATGCCTTTATTTGTATTGTAACTTGCATCAAAGGAAGAAGATAGCACAGGCTGCAGGCACCGCTGTGATGTACAAGCAATCTGATCTTCATTTTTACTGCCATATTTGACAAGTGCGGTGAAGTCTTTCTGCAGCATGCACACACCAAAAACCACAATGTACACACGGTATAAAAGAGTAATTTTTTATACTGTCAGTTACAATCATCAAGTCACTTCAGGGTAAACAAAATCTTGACACGATTAACAAGTGGGTACCTGCTGTGCCATTTATCTAAAATCTTTTCCATCTAATACATAGATGCCAAACTGTCCCAGATATGCAAATCCAGCAGGAAATCTACCCTTCCCTACTCCACTAAAGAAAAGTATTTTTTTGTAAATTCTTTCATTATAAAGTGTTTGGACACTTGCATACAGGTTATGTATAACTACATGTTATAAATTGAGTTGCAGTTTAGTGAGTAAAATACGTATTTGATCCCCTATATATCAACAATAATTCTGTGTCCCACAGACTGGCTACAGTATGTGCTCATGTGTTACACAGATTAGTCCTGTCAATTAAAGAAGGTGCTCCTATTGACAACTCGTTATGTGTATAGAAGGCATCTGTTCACAGAATCTCACTTTCTTCCATTCATACCTCATCATCATGGGCAAGACCAAAGAACTGTCAAAGGACTTCAGGCACAAAATTGTAGACCTGCACAAGGCTGAAATGGGCTACAAGACCATCAACAAGAAGCTTGGTGAGGAGACAACTGTCGGAGTGATTTTTCGCAACCGGAAGAAATACAAAATAACCATCAATCGCCCTCGGCCTGGAGCTGCATGCAAGATTTCGCCTCATGGAGTAAGGATGATCATGAGAAAAGTGAGGGATCAGCCCAGAACTACACGGGAAGAGCTTGTGAATGATCTCAAGGCAGTTGGGACCACCGTCACCAAACAAACCATTGGTAACACAATACGCCGCCATGGATTGAAATCCTGCAGCGCCCACAAGGCCCCTCTCCTTAAGAAGGCACATGTACAGGCCCGTCTGAAGTTTTCCAATGAATATCTAAATGATTCAGAGAAGGATTGGGAGTAAGTGCTGTGGTAAGATGAGACCAAAATTGAGCTTGTTTGGAGGATGAACAATGCTGAATATGACCCTTATGCCCTGTACACACGGTCGGACATTGATCGGACATTCCGACAACAAAATCCATGGATTTTTTCCAACGGATGTTGGCTCAAACTTGTCTTGCATACACACGGTCACACAAAGTGTTCGGAATTTCCGAACATCAAGAACGCGGTGACGTACACCACGTACGACGAGACTATAAAAGGGCAGTTCAATACCAATCGGGGCACCCTTTGGGCTCCTTTTGCTAATCTCGTGTTAGTAAAAGTTTGGTGAGAGGCGATTCGCGCTTTTTCAGACGCGTGGTTTTCAGATCGTATTTCTGGTGTTCAGTTTGTGCTTGTGGGTTTGTATCTGGTCTTCAGTGCTTGCAGCGAGTTCCCATTGATTTGTTATTGTGTTATTGTCCGTTCGTTACGGATTTTCAGGTCGCTCTTCACAGGCCTTGCTGTTTTTCAATGCTTTCTGTTACTTCGTTCTGACCAGCCGACCGTTTTCTAGCCATGTTGCGTGTACGTACTCATCGTAGAATTCGTGCTGTGCGGGGGCTTGGTGTTGGAGTTCTTACTTTGACATAAGCCCAGTCCATGAACAGGGCGAGGAGGAATTCATGGACCAAGAATTGGTTGCACCAGCGTGACCAATTCTGTCACATGCCTTTGCTCCGTGAGATCCGTGAGAATAATCCTGATGATTTCAGGAACTTTCTCAGGATGACGGACCCCGTATTTCACCATTTGTTGGCTTTGCTGACCCCTTACCTTATATCAGCAGGCAGGATACCTGCATGAGGCAAGCCATCACTCTGGAGCAGAGGCTAGTGGCCACTCTGCGGTACTTGGCGATGGGGAGAAGCCTGCAGGACCTCAAGTTCTCGACAGGCATCTCCCCCTAGGCTCTGGGGATCATTATCCCAGAGACCTGTTCTGCCATCATCCAGGTCCTGCAGAAGGACTATATTAAGGTAAGACTTATCCTTTAACATCACATTTTATTGTATTGTTGTATTGTAATGTTTGCTAATGTAATGTATTTCTTCCCTTATTCCCTAATTACCATGATTGTAATATGCTGTGAATCCCCCTTTGTCATCATGCATGCTGGTTTTATTTAAAAAAAATTTTTGTCCTTCATGCATATTAGCCTTTACTTACCTCCCCAGCATGCTCTCCTGGGCCTATATCCACCTTGTCTAGTCACTTAACAATGTATTTAGTCAGCTCCATAGTAGTGCTTTACCCTAAACACCCCCTAAAATGTGTTCAAATGTTTTTTGTGCTTTAAATTCTGGCAGAGTGCCAGAGGCTTTTTTTGGGTCCCAAAATCATTTGGAACCCTCCCTCCCCTCAACTGCTAAGTCAGCTGATACCAATCCTCTATCTGCTGACTTTGCCAAACCCATACACACTACACCTACCTCTTTTGTGGTCAGATTTATGGATGAATTCACCAAAGCATGTAGTGCAAGGGCCTGCCTGAATACTTTCAAATGGAACTGTTTCAAGTTTTTGTATCCTATTATTATCTTGATAGTTAATAGCAGAATGTAAAAATGTGCTAAAATTTATACAGTGTGTATTTATATCTTTGTATTATGAAACTTCTTACCTGTCCAGTGGGCTGCCAATAGTGTAAGTAAGGAGGGGCTGGCCAAAGTAATACACATTATTTAGGCATTCATCTCTCAATGAAGTGGAGAGGGTTACCTGTCCAAAACATCTCCCCCCCTAAAATGATTTAAATCGCCCATGAGAGATGAGAGGGGGGGGGGGAGGAATCAGATAGGTGGACCTTATACCTTTGTCTTTAGATACTCCCTAAAATAAATGTTATACTGATGTTGGCCAAGAATGTTTGTGTCTAATCTGCTTTTGTGCAAAATGATACATTTTTGGTTCTTGTTTGACTCCACAGTTTCCTTCCAACCCACAGGAATGGCAGACTGTGGCCTCCCACTTTGCACAGCGGTGGGACTTTCCTAACTGCGTTGGGGCAATTGATGGGAAACATGTCCACATAGTACCACCACCCAACTCGGGGTCTTACTATTATAATTAAAAGGGGTTCAATAGTATTGCGATGTTGGCGGTGGTGTCGGCTACTTACGAGTATGTGGACGTGGGGAAGAATGGCCGAATGTCAGATGGTGGAGTCATCACCCACACAGAGTTTTACAGGCATCTCCAGAATGGCAGCTTGGGCTTGCCCCCTTCAGAAGACAATGCGGAAGGACTCCCATTCGTCTTCGTTGCAGATGAAGCGTTTGCGCTGGGGGACCATCTTATGCGGAAATTCCCTATGAAGACCCTCACCCCGGACCAGAGGGTTTTTAATTACTGGCTGGCCAGAAGAGTGGTGGAGAACACATTTGGAATAATGGCCAGCCAACTCCGCCTATTTCTTATACCCATACACATGGTGGAATATAAACTGACACACATCATCCTGTGTTGCTGTGTTCTCCACAACTTTTTAAGGAGAAATTCTTGGAACTATGCTGCCTCAGTTGGGCCCGAGGCCGGAATTAATATTAATGAACCAACCCTGACGGCGCTTGAAGCTGGCCGTCCTGGCTTACCCCCCCAGAGTGCCCGCGGGGTCTGTATAAAAAACATGGAATACTTTGCGGGTAGGGGGGCCATCGATATGCAAGACAATGTCTGAGACATTTTTAAAATAAAAATATATTTTAAACTGAACAAATATTTGCTTTGATTTCCTGCTTGGCTGTCTGCTCGGTTATCTTTTATTAATGGTCTAATTTTTTGGCCTTTTTCTTCAACAGTGCAAACGAAATTTCGTTGACACATGAGGTGACAATCTCTTCTTCGGCTAACTATTAATTATTATGTTGTGGGTCTGCTACACACACACCTTGTTTTTTTTTGTGAATGTATGTAATGCATTACTGACAAAAATATTAATAATTTTCAACACCATGCCCTAAATTTGTGCCCTGAAAATGGCATGATTGTGTAAAATTAGAAAGGGTGTTATTTACTCAAGGAAAATACACTTTGCACTACAAGTGCACTGAAACTGCACTTGTAGTGCAAAGTGGATTTGCCTTTAGAAAATAACCCCCATTGTCACTGAAAACACCAACTTTAGTAAAAAAAAAACGCTTTTGAGCATTGAAAGAAGAAGCCACACATTGTTGATTATCAATCTTTTTAATCAAAGCACAATCATGTGCATTTCTAAAAGGTTTTTTGAACAAACCAAGATGTTTGTTGTATAACAATTTTTTGGGTCACATTAAAATAAGTAGAAATTGCCTTTTAAGGTAAAACTGGCATGTTTAAAACCATAAAAAATACACAACTCTGGAACTTACAAAGTTCAACTTTTCAAGAAAGTGAAGGCAATATCGGACATGAGTATGTATAAAATGTGTTTGATATTGCTTTCAGCAGATGGGGTGAAGTCACCCCTGGAAAAGCCAAATTTTGAAGATGCACACAAATTGCCTAATGTCAACATGCGCTAGCTGCCATCATGGGGGATCAAGGGACGTGTTTTGTGGGTGCAACCAGTTCCTCTCATCTACTTTATTATTGAGGAAGGGGTTGCACCCACAAAACGCGTACATTGATCTCCTTGGATGGCAGATAGCACATGTTGACACAATGTGTACATCTTCAAAATTTGACTTTTCTATAATATGTCAAAAATTTGTCATAAAATAACAATAATGAAGCTGCAATAAGTTAGGAATTTCTGGGTGTTTTAAATTCTCCCTAAAACATCAATGATGTTCTTCATTTTGTTTTGAACATCATTGATGTGTTCTAAATCCCTATTACTCCCCATTATCTCCCCGATGAGGATCTGGGCACTTTCACTGGTGAAATGACATTCCTCTTCCACAACATCACGATCACATAGTTACATAGTTACATAGTTACATAGTAGGTGAGGTTGAAAAAAGACACAAGTCCATCAAGTCCAACCTATGTGTGTGATTATGTGTCAGTATTACCTTACATATCCCTGTATCTTGCGGTCGTTCAGGTGCTTATCTAATAGTTTCTTGAAGCTATCAATGCTCCCCGCTGAGACCACCGCCTGTGGAAGGGAATTCCACATCCTTACCGCTCTTACAGTAAAGAACCCTCTACGTAGTTTAAGGTTAAAACTCTTTTCTTCTAATTGCAATGAGTGGCCCCGAGTCTTATTAAACTCTCTTCTGCGAAAAAGTTTTATCCCTATTGTGGGGTCACCAGTACAGTATTTGTAAATTGAAATCATATCCCCTCTCAAGCGTCTCTTCTCCAGAGAGAATAAGTTCAGTGCTTGCAACCTTTCCTCATAACTAAGATCCTCCAGACCCTTTATTAGCTTTGTTGCCCTTCTTTGTACTCGCTCCATTTCCAGTACATCCTTCCTGAGGACTGGTGCCCAGAACTGGACAGCATACTCCAGGTGCGGCCGGACCAGAGTCTTGTAGAGCGGGAGAATTATCGTTTTATCTCTGGAGTTGATCCCCCTTTTAATACATGCCAATATTCTGCTTGCCTTATTAGCAGCAGCTTGGCATTGCATGCCATTGCTGAGCCTATCATCTACTAGGACCCCCAGGTCCTTTTCCATCCTAGATTCCCCCAGAGGTTCTCCCCCCAGTGTATAGATTGCATTCATATTTTTGCCACCCAAATGCATTATTTTACATTTTTCTACATTGAACCTCATTTGCCATGTAGTCGCCCACCCCATTAATTTGTTCAGGTCTTTTTGCAAGGTTTCCACATCCTGCGGAGAAGTTATTGCCCTGCTTAGCTATCACCTAAAAGATAAAAAAAATAACACACCATGTATTATAAATATGCAGGGATCCATCTTTTACCTGAGCCTGTGGTCGCAGACACTCACCGGTTGTGGTGAAAATTTCCACAACGTCTCCCTCCTCCTCCTCTGGTTGGGTTTGGGGGATACAATTGTCTGTTTTGGCAGAGTAACAAGATGAAGAAATATTTTTGTCCTTTGTCAATCTTGAATACTTACCTGTTTTGTACAAGGTTCACAGATGGACACACCCCTATAGTATCCACTAGAGCACCTGTGGGGGCCCCCTAATAAAAAGGGTGTTCTTTTGTCCCACACTAGTGCTCCAGCGTCCAGATGTGTAAACAGCAACAAACTTATTTTAAGAGAAGTAGGCCAGAAAAAATGTATTGAACTGCATCTGGACAAAACATGGTGTTTTATTGGCCGAACAAACAATGTTTCCTACGAATGAATAATGTGTCCATGAACATGAAAGTTGCCATTTTAAACTGTACAACAGTAAAGAAAAGCACATGGAGCAGCACGAACGTAATAAAAATATAGAATAGGAACACAGGACAACTACTTACTTTTTTGCAGCACTCTCCTGATCCTTCTATACTGATCGTGCTCCCTGATTTTGAGGTCTGACCACCATTTCCTGAGTTGATCCTTGGATCGCCGTACCCCAAAATTCCTGTGCAGACTCTTCACAACTTTCGCCATGATCTTGGCCTTTCTGACATTTGGGTTGGGGTAAGGTCCATGCTTCCCGTCATAGTCGGCCCTCTTCAAGATGTCCACCATCTCCACCATCTCAACAAAGGACATATTTGATGCCTTAAATCTCCTCCGGGATCGTGACGTTTCTGGCTCCGGCCTTTCCTCCTCCTCCTCGTTGCTGCTATTAGCACACACCTGTTGTATCTCCGCCATGTGCTCTTCCCCACTGCGCCGAACGGGAAGGGACGGGGAATAGACTAGAAAGAACAGGGGCGGGCGGAGTTTCACGCATGCGCAGTGTATATAAAGCGTAACACGTGTGCGTCGTACGTATGATCTGTGAGCGGAGGAAGGAGTATACATTTTTTGTTTGTTTTACTATACTCGCCTATGTGTGTTTTCCTTCAAAAAGGACAGTTTGTTTGTGAGGAGGCAGGTACATTTCAAAAATACAATGTGAAATTAACAAGAGACACCAACACCAAGCAATCTCCTTGAGATGAAATAATACAAGATAATAATCGTGTTGTGGTAACTTGACACATAAAACACACCCAAAACTATTCTGGAGTTAAAAAAAAAAAAAAAATACAAAAAATAACAGGAGATCAGGATTTCAAAAAACAAAACAAAAAAACAAAATCTAAAAACATCAAAAAATGTAATTCTTTTCGGGAGATGTGACAAATAAAAATATTATATTCATGAAATCACGATAAATAATAAAGAAAGAAGTTTGTGAGAGCTTGGTGTGAATATGAGCAGCAAAACAACTTCATTCTTCTAGCATTATAAAGAAGAAGAGAGTGCGCTGCATTAAATAATTTAAAACATTGCATATCCATTACGAATGCTAATTTTACCAGACCGAGCAGTTCCGTCCCAGAATTTATTCTGAGCATGCATGGCACTTTGTGCGTCAGAATTGTCCACACACGGTTGGAATTTACACGAACGGATTTTGTTGTCAGAACATTTTATAGCCTGCTCTCAAACTTTGTGTGTTGGAAATTGCGATGGAAAAAGTCCGATGGAGCCCACACACGGTCGGAATTTCCGACAACAAGCTCCGATCGCACATTTTCCATCAGAAAATCCGACCGTGTGTACATTAGAACACCATCTTTACAGTCAAGCAAGGAAGTGGAAACATCATGCTTTGGGGCTGTTTCTCTGCTAAAGGAACAGGCTGACTTTGCCACATTGAGGGGCCAATGGACAGGGCTATGTATTGTAATATCTTGGATGAGAACCTTCCTCCCTCAGCCAGAACACTGAAGATGGGTTGTGAATGGGTCTTCCAGCATGACAATAACCCAAAACATGCCACCAGGGCAACAAAGGATTGGCTCAACCAGAAGCACATTAAGGTCATGGAGTGGTCTCCATACCTTAATCCTATAGAAAATTTATGGAGGGAGCTGAAACTTCGAGTTGCCATGTGACAGCCAAGAAACCTTAAAGCGGAGTTCTGCTTAGAAAAAAAAATTAAAAGTCAGCAGCTACAAATACTGCAGCTGCTGACTTTTAATAATCGGACAATCACCTATCCCAGGGTCCAGCGATGCAGGGGAACGAAGCCCTGCTTGTCTCCCCCTCTTTTCTGAGGCGCCGGCATTGTAACTGTGGGCGTCCAGCTTTGGTTCACAGCTGGGCACCCACTGCACATACGCGAGCCACGCCATGCTCCGTGACTGGCCGGGCAATCATCTGGGACCTGTGACGTGTCCCAGATGATTGTCGAGAGGGAGGGGGGAGAGGTGATCTCCCTTCCGGTGCCGCTGTGCACCAGGAGGAAGTGGGAACTGGGACCCTATAAAAAGAGGATATCTGCTCCCCCCCAAAAAAAATGACATGCCAAATGTGGCATGTCAGGGGGTCACCTCCCTTAAAGCGGAAGTTCCATTTTTGGGTGGAACTCCGCTTTAGGGTTTAGAGAAGATCTGTAAAGAAGAGTGGACAAAAATCCCTCCTGAGATGTGTGCAAACCTGGTCACCAACTACAAGAAACATCTTACCTCTGTGCTTGCCAACAAGGGTTTCTCCATCAAGTACTAAGTCATGTGTTGCTTGGGGATCAAATACTTATTTTACTCACTGAACGGCATCTCAATTTATAGCATTTGTTTCATGTGTTTTTTTCTGGATTTTTGGTTGATATTCTGTCTCTATCATTTAAAATACACCTATGATAAAAAATATGATAGACCCTTCATTTTTTTGTAAGTGGGCAAACTTACAAAATTTGCAGGGGATCAAATAATTATTTTCCTCACTGTATAGAGATAGCAGTAACAACCTGCCAGGAGTTCCAATCCTTCCCCACTTTGTCCACAAATAAGAAGGAAGATTGTGGCTGACAAACACTTGAAGGATATGTGTTACAAAGTGGCAATTTTCATGTGTTCATATTGCCTCCCATATTGGATCTAGAAGTAGTTAGTGCAGAGACTGAAAGAATTCAGCGCTACATATTTTTCATGCCTAAGGTAATTATCTAATTTTAGAGATTGAGGTTATGGTGGGACTGAATAAAGGGAACAAGTAGGTTAAGTGATAGGCCAGTGGTCTAAAGTATTTAAGCAAGGGGGCGGGGGGGTTGATTTAACAGCCAGCCAAGTTTCAGAAGTAGACCTTAGCAATGTCATTCTCTATGGGTTTCTTGTGACAGTTTTGCGGTCTTATATGGTGAGCCCAGTTCACATAACATGAGTGAACTTCCCACTAGACACAGAACAAGTGTATATACTGTAAATATATTAATGTATAGGGCAAACCCAATGACCATGTCACAAGGCTGTACAAAAATGTACTGGTCATTAAGGCAAGGAACAAAAGTTCCTGTGTAATGATCAGTAAACAGATCCGTTTTTGTAATGCATAAAGATTGTCCAGCTCTTTTTTTTCAATGGTATACGTGTATGAGCATGTCCTCAGATTTGCAAAAAAATGCATTCTGGTAATAAAAAAAACAAAAAAAACAGGAGGGCAGTTTTTCTTACATCTTGCCATATGATCAGTAAAATGTTTATGACCGTGTGAATGTAGCCTAAGAAACAATTTCATGAAAAATAGATTATAAACCCATTAAGTAGGGTGCAGGTTTTTTTTTTTGAAAAAAAAGGATTTCATTTAGTGCCGCTAAAGGCATTTACAACAGTTTTTTTATTTACAGATCTGAATGTAGCTGCATTGTTTTCAATGGGGACATTCACACAGGTGCGTAAAAATGCATTGTGTTCAGATCCGTAACACAACATCCAAAAATATGTACCTGAGAACATACGTGTACATGTATACCATTGGAAAAAAAGAACAGGGCAAATATTACACATTAGAAAAAAAATGATCTATTTACTGATCATTTCTGCAGGAACTTGTTCCTTCTCTAATGATCGGTAACATTTTTTGGCCGTGTTACAGCCTTGGGAATGAGGCCTTAATGGTTAGAAAAATAGAAATGAACAAAAAAAGCCAACAGGAAAAATAGTTAAAGTAGAATTTCTTTCCTACCTTCAGTCTGGCACAGTTGTCCAGGCTCCACTCCTGTACTGAAATTGCTTCCTCTGATCTCAGTGCACACTGTGAGCTTTTCACAGTGTGCATTAGAAAGCTGCGGTAGGTCAGGCAGAGCCTGCCTTATTTTCTAGCTGGAGGACCCCTAGCATCATGTGACCGTCCCTCACTTGCCCCTTTAATTCATTGGATTTTAGTTCTTTCATTCATAGATGGATGCTCAGTAGTATCACATGTGGAAATTCTTACAGCACACTCCTTGACCCAGTTGTGAATTGGCCTGCATTGCACAGAGAACTTCAAATACCCAGTAATGATGTCACTGGGTCTAAAATAAGGTATGCAACAAAAACAGAAAAGTCTTGATTGAAAATGTAATTAGTATGTTAAAGCAGAATTAAACCAAAAAGCTAACATTTATCATATTGCAGCTTATTCATTTTTAGATGTGATGGCTGCATTTGTTTTCTTTTTTTCTTTCCTTTTTAGCTGGTGATCCAGCCAGTAAGTCTGTTGTTTTTCAACAGAACAAGTTTTCTTGAAGTTACAGAGATAAGACAAACCATTTACCTTAGCATCACTTAACCCACTACCTGTGCGTTCCCCAGCCCTAGACTCACAGTCCACGGCTGCAGAGATGCCACAACATTATCCAGTGCTGCTCTCTGCATATTTTAGGATATGTCCACCACCAAAGGAAGAAGAGAATGAAGTGGACCTGTGATGTCACCAGACAGGATTAAAGACACTTGGAAAAAAAGTACAATAAGTTTGTGGATTCTGTACTCCAAAGGTGGGGTAGGGCAAAAGGGTAGCATGGCCAGCCTGGATTTGGACTTTGAGGTTCATTGTTTAGTTATGGGTTAAGTTTAAAAGTGAATGGTTAGATTTTGGAGTTAAGGGTTAGGGATTCAAAGTCTATGTCCAGACTATTTTTTTTCTATTTTCAGCTATCAATAGAATAGGGAAGAGTTGGGAGCCCTTCTGGTTCTAGGACCCCATTAGGGGATTTCTCCACACTGTGTTCTGCTGACAATGGTTTCTCCAGAAAGGAAGTGAAGTAAAATCATAAATGGCAGCACAGGCATTAATAAAATTGAGGGATCAGGCCCAGTTCACACTGCTGCGAAATGGGATCCCATGACATGTCAAATTCAATGTTTCTCTATGAGATCCTTCTTAACTGATGCTACACAAGTCGCTCCGACTTTAAATAAGGTTCCTGCCAGAGGCGGTGCCCCCCTCTCCTCAGCCACACCTCTAACACCAATAGATAGATTCATGCATTGCATGAATCTATCTATGGCCGCCGCTGCCACTCCCTATTCAGGCGCCCGGTCCCTTTTCAGGAGCCAGGCGCCTGAATTACAGCGGTGGGGGGTGTTTTTGAAGCACCTGATTAAAGCCACAGGCTCTAATAGGTGTCAAAAATGCTGGGCGCTCGCAGGTCACTCAGCTGTGTTAGAAAAGCAAATGAATATTTGCTTTCCTAACACTAAACCACCTCTCCGCCAATCAGGTGCTCGGATCTGTTACCTGTCACCTGATTGGCTGAAACGACAGAGCAGAGGACGGGAAGAGAGGACGGGAGAAGACATCGAGGAGCTGTCCCACCACCACCGAGATAGGGTAAGTACAGGCGGCGGGCGGGGGGCACACTGACAGCATTTGATATGGCACAGTGGCTGCGTTTGATGGGGCACAGTGAAACTTCATTTGATGGGCACAGTGAGGCTGCATTTGATGGGCACAGTGAGGCTGCATTTGATGGGGCACAGTGAGGCTACATTTGATGGGCAGAGTGAGGCTGCATTTGATGGGCACAGAGAAGCTGCATTTGATGGGCATAGTGAGGCTGCATTTGATGGGCATAGTGAGGCTGCATTTGATGGGGCACAGCGAGGCTGCATTTGATGGGCACAGTGAGGCTGCATTTGATGGGCACAGTGAGGCTGCATTTGATGGGCATAGTGGCTGCATATGATGGGCACAGTGGCTGCATTCGATGCTGCACAGTGGCTGCATTTGATGGGGCACAGTGGCTGCATAAGATGGGCACAGTAGCTGTAATTGATGGGGCACAGTGGCAGCATTTGATGGCACAGTGGCAGCATTTGATATGGCACAGTGGCTGCGTTTGATGGGCACAGTGGCTGCATATGATGCACACATTGGCTGCGTTTGATGGCACAGTGGCGGCAATTGATGGGCACAGTGGCGGCAAATGATGGGCAAAGTGGTTGTGATTGATGGTACAGTGAGGCTGTAATGGATGGGGTTTTTCTTTCAGAAATTTTCAGTCTGTTTGCGCCCCCCAAAAAAATTTTGAGCACCAGCCGCCACTGGTTCCTGTACTTATTTGGTCCAACTTAGGTGTGAGTTCAGCCTTTGTACAGGCTCCTAAATAGCATGCAAGTCGGCAGGAAGTCACAGGGCAACATCACAGGCAAAGTCGTATGACTTTGCCATTGCAGCAGTGTGAACCGAGCCTAAAGCAGGGCAAACTCCTGCTTCTTGCAGAATCAGCGTAAATCCATTCCTTGGGTGACCCTATTGACACCATGAGGTGGGGAAGAGAGAAATACAATGCTCTTCTGCAGTAAAGTATACTTACCTGCCTGTATCCAATCCTCTGAGGAATGTACACCGGGCTTCGCATGCGCAGCTCAGTTTACATTCTGGCACACTGCCAGGAGTGATGTCAGCCCTCCGACAAACCTGGGAAAAAGATGCTGGCAAAGGAACTCACAGGCATCAGATTTTTCTAATCATGGTACCTTTAGTTTCCATTTATGGCCAGGTTTAAGTTAAATTAAACCTGACACTTTACTCAATCCTGGCTTTCTTGGTAAGACATCTCCTTTGTCAACTGATAATGGACATACCCAGTACTGTCATATGAATGTGGCAGGGAGGTCATTAGACCTGTGTAAGCTCCAACACAGGCCAACACAGAGCTTACACAGGACTTCCTATTCATGGCTCCAACGGGCAAATAGGGGAGGAGGAAGTGTGTGGTGGAGGAGAATTAATGGGAAGGGGGAATAAAGAGTTAGAAAGAGAACCTGCCATTTTAGGCTGAATGGACAAAAAGACGATTTAAGATTTAGGTCACTATATGGTCAGGTTCAGGGTTTTCAGGTTTTTTTTCCTTTCACTTCCTGTCTCAAGACACAAAAGAATGTAAAGGATCACTCCAAAGTGAGGAAAATTCTCTCTTAGGCAGCTGTCATTAGAACAAGTACCTCCATTGAAAGCTTACCTCTCTTTTCCTTTTCCAGTGACAGGGCATAATTTGGGATTGTAGCGCACTTCCAGTCCTGGTGACAGAGGGGGTTAATCTCTCCAGCGGGTGACAGAGTTAGTATTTGTCAGACAGAGTTTCTAACCCTTCTATACCTTATCTAAAAAAAAACAATAAGGTCATGTGAAATTCCAAAAGCAATTCATACAGTATAATAAAAACTATGAAATGGTGGATACACCCTACGCAGTTTTCAGCATTCAATAGTGGTCCTTTAACAACTTTACATATATAATCCAATACTGTTTTCACATTATTTGTAAAAGTGATACAAAAGTCATAGTGCAGGTGCTTTTTCTGTAGAAATACAGGATAATGTTTAAACACTTCCTTCTATCATTGTTAATCTTATCCCTCAGCTTGTACTTTCACCTGAATCATGGACTTCCCACCAGATCAGATGGTCTAGATTGATCAGTGCAGGCTTGGCAAGGTTGTGTTTGCTTAACATCTGATGCCAGTGTGTTTAATAAGAATAAGTTCACCTACAGGGGTTACTGTCTTCTAGGTGCCAATGCCAAGAGCCCAGAAACATCTCAGTATAACACCTGATAGCAGTGGTACAACAACAAGGTAGCAGAAGAAGCAACCACTACCACCCAAGGGGAGCCCAGCTATGACCCTGAAATAAGAATGATTGTCTCTTTCCATTCCTTGTCCTTATGTTCAACACCAAAGCAGTTTTAAGCACCAAAAGAAAAGAAGAAAAGAGGACTATTATGTGGCAGCTTCTTTTTCTTCTCAGCATATCGCAGATTCGAAAATCTAAATCAGGAAAAAAAAGCCACAAACCAGTATAATTCCTCGTGTGGCAGTCACTGTAATGTATTTGTGGGGCCACGGGCACAGCATGGCATCAACGGGCTTATTCTGAGTATCTGGTTTATCTGATTCACACTTCTGTGTCCTTTACAGTAATAGAAGGACAACTGAGCTAGAAGCTAATTGTTAGAAATCAATGGCATAATCATCAGGGCTCTTCACAACTACTTGTGTTGTAATAATGCATGTGCAGCAAAATACTCCATAATGTGTTGTTGCATGCTGCTATAAGGTAGGGACACGGGGTTGCCTGGTGTAGTTCCCCAGTATAGCCATGAGGTGCCACCATAGTTAGCCTTGAGAGTAGAGTTAGAGACCCCTTGTAGTGAGCAGATTGTATAGCATTCCAAGAACACTCTAGAGGCCATCAGAGTAGAAGTGGGTTGTAACCATAGATAGTGAGGTAGAGCCAATCCTCCCCATGCCACTGTGGGGCATCTTGGGAGGTAGGGCTCTGTTATAAATAGTCTGTTGGAATTCCACCATGATAAATAATGTCTGGAGGACCAAGCTACAGCAAGGATGTAAGCTATGAGGCTCTATCTCTTGGAGCTTTCCTCTAGGGGGGAAGCAGATGAAGAAGAGGCAGGACCAATTGGGATAATTTGATCCTCTTTGCATAGGATGCTAGATATGGGCACTTTGACTTCTTTTTATTGCTTTTTCTTTATTGTTTGCATTAACATGTGCCAACACCACTGGGATGCCTGAAGTGTGTCAATATGTAAGTATATCAACTGGATTCAGTAAACAGTTAAAAGGCTTTCTTTGTTTGGGCTTTTCCTTCTCTTGACTTTAAGATGGGGATGTCCTTTGGAAACAGATGGTACTGGGTGAAGCTGCTACTGGGGTCCTTTCCCTGGAAGGTCTGAGCAAGGTATGGGAGAGAATGCTTATGAGTGCTAGTTGGGCCAGACAAGGAACATCTCAAAATGTGTTCATGTATTGATTCCTAGGGGTTTCCTAAAGAGCCTCCCATGTCCAAAGTGTCCCAGTAGATCTAGGGACTAGGGCCCGGACAAGGGGTGGGCACTATGGTATCATGTTAGGTGGGGAGGGGCCTCAAGGAGATTGGGGGGGATTTGTGTTGAGAAGGGGAATTTGGGGAGTGGCAGAGGGTAAGAATTGTTCTAGGGGGGCAAATTTAGGGAGGTATGCTAGGAGTGGTGATTTGGGGGGGATTTATGTTGGGAGGGGGGGTGGGGAAAAGGATTTGTGTGCTAGGAGGGGTGATTTGAGGGGTTTGTGCTATAAAAGTAATATGGTAGAGGGGATTTTTTTTTGGGGGGGGGGGTATTTGTGCTAGTAGGGATGACTGGGGGGTATTTTTCTGGTAAGGGAAATTTGTGAGGGGGGATATGTGCTGGAGGAGGATGGAGGAGGCAAAATTTGTGCTGGAAGGGGGGGAATTGGAGTGGGGGGGGGGGGTAGAAGATTTGTGCTTGAAGGGGAAATTGATACTGGGGACATTTAGGGAGAGGGAGGATTTGAGGTGGGGGCAAAGATTTGTGCTGAGAGGAGGGATTTCAACAGGTTGCAGATTTGTAATGGGAGGTGGGGGGAATTGATACTGGGGACATTTAGGGAGAGAGAGAGGAATTGAGATGGGAGGTGGGGGGGCAAAGATTTGTGCTGGGAGGAGGGATGGGAGGTGGGGGGAATTGATACTGGGGACATTTGGGGAGAGAGAGGATGAAGATGGGGGGGCAAAGATTTGTGCTGGGAGGAGGGATTTCAACAGGTTGCAGATTTGTAATGGGAGGCGGGGGGAATTCATACTGGGGACATTTAGGGAGAGAGCGAGGACTTGAGATGGGAGGTGGGGGGGGCAAAGATTTGTGCTGGGAGGAGGGATGGGAGGTGGGGATTGATACTGGGGACATTTGGGGAGAGAGGGGATGAAGATGGGAGGGGGGCAAAGATTTGTGCTGGGAGGGATTTCAGCAGGTTGCAGATTTGTAATGGGAGGAAGAGGAGTTTAGGTTTAGCAGGTGAGCATGCAGATTCGTGCTCGATTATTTTGGGGGGGGGGGGGATTTTTGCTGACACACAATGCTCATACATCTTGGGGGGAGCGCAATTTGGCATGGGCTCTAGATGACCTTGTTCCGGTGTTCTATTGAATAGTGCCATCTGTCGAAAACTGACGGATTGACGAATTGTGCCCCGCAACATCAAGGCCCAATCTGACAACTACGGTCTCCCTCCACTGTTTGCATAGCTTTCAATTGTGCCCGTGAAATGGTATCTCCTGTGGAAAGTTGCCTCCTACAATGTGCCATAATGACATCACGCCAGCTGATCGGGAAATCAGGTGGAGTGCCCTTTCATACTGCGCATGCGTGGGCATTTTTCGTCACAAGCACTATTCGATAGAACACCGGCACTGCTAGGGACTATCTTAAGTCTGGGCAGGAATGCGTTAAAGAGTGCACATGCACTTGGTTAGTTGTACACGTGGAGGACATGCAGCTCAGTACACATCTCCTGTTACACAACACTATGTTATTTCAGCCTATTCATTTTGAATGAGTCACCAGCACAGCTAAAAATCATTCTTGCACTTTTGCAAGAGCAGTTTCTCCAGAGCTTAGCAAATGAGGTAAGGCTTCGCTTTGCAAAGAGTACCCAATCACCTGCAAGGAAAATAAAAATAAAAACAGCATTTTTGCTTGCACATGATTGGATGATGGGAGTCAGCAGAGTTTCTGCTCATTTACTAAACTCTGGAGCAACTACACTTGCAGAGTAGAACTGCACTTTGCAAAGTGCACAGCCTTTTTCCCTTTAGTAAATCACCCCCTATGCGTTAGAGATTTTTTTCTTGACATCCACAGTAGCCAGTGACAGTTAAGGGACCAAGAAGCAATGTAAGAATGCCCCATCCTGTCTCATGGATGGAGCAAATTTGAACACTTGTATCCTTGTACATATTAGGTCTTACATCTTAGGGAGCCATTTGTTCCATCTCTTTGGTGATCAATTGCTACTCCTACTGATTAATCTCTAGCAAAGTAACAGCACAATTGAGCTATCAAAACTCTCCTATGTAGCAATTAGGGAGGAGCCGAACACCCCCCTGTTCAGTTCGCACCAGAACATGCGAACAGGAAAAAAGTTTGTTCGAACACGCAAACACCGTTAAAGTCTATGGGACACGAACATGAATAATCAAAAGTGCTAATTTTAAAGGGGGGTTTTTGGGGGGACCCCACGCCGTTTTTTTTTTTGGCGCGGGGTTCCCCTGAAGGGTCTGGTATGGAATTTAGGGGGAACCCCACGTCATTTTTTTTTAAATTTTGGCCAGGGTTCCCCTTAATATCCATACCAGACCTGAAGTGCCTGGTATGGAGTTTAGGGGGACTCCCACGTCATTTTTTTTTTTTAATTTTGGTTCGGGGTTTCCCTGTGGGGAATTCCCATGCCGTTTTTATCAATGAACTTCTATGTGTATTGTCGGCAATGCAATAGCCGCGGGTAGTTTTAAATGGGTTTTTTTTTTCCAAATGTCATTTTGCTGTCAGACTGTTCTAAACACAGGAAACATGCGCCCCTACAGGCATACTATAGACACCCCCCCAGGTACGAAATTTAAAGGGATATTACACTTTTATTGTTTGACTTTAAGCATTATTAAAATCACTGCTCCTGAAAAAACGGCCGTTTTTAAAACTTTTTTTTGCATTGATTCATGTCCCCTGGGGCAGGACCCAGGTCCCCAAACACTTTTTATGACAATAACTTGCATATTAGCCTTTAAAATTAGCACTTTTGATTTCTCCCATAGACTTTTAAAGGGTGTTCCGCGGCATTCGAATTTGCCGCGAACACCCCAAATTGTTCGCTGTTCGGCGAACTTGCGAACAGCCAATGTTCGAGTCGAACATGAGTTCGACTCGAACTCGAAGCTCATCCTTAGTAGCAATTAGTCCAATAAGGTGACTGCCAGCAAATGGTTCATTCTTAGTAGCAAGACATTATAATTGCTCCCATAGATTAGCCCTATATGTAGTAGAACGACACAGATGTGGGAATTACCATAGAGCAGTGATGGTGAATCTTGGCACCCCAGATGTTTTGGAACTACATTTCCCATGATGCTCCACTACACTGCAGAGTGCATGAGCATCATGGGAAATGTATTTCCAAAACATCTGGGGTGCCAAGATTCTCCATCACTGCCATAGAGGATGGAGATGGAGTTAAGATGGAGTCAAGCGGTTGTGTAGTGATGGTGCAGCTTCTAATTAAAAGCCCTATACAGGCATACCCCACTTTTAAGTACGCAATGGGATTTATTTACTAAAGCTGGAAAGTGCAAAATCAGGCTCACTTCTGCATAGAAACCAATGAGCTTCCAGGTTTGTGTATCTCTGCTTATTTGTAACAGAATTTATTGAACTGCAATACTAAATGCGTATTTGCATGCAGACAATGCAGCCAAGAATACTTTGTTTTATCAAAGAATACCTTTCTCCACTTATCCAATTGGAGTGGAACTAAAAACATGACAGACAGGGGGCCTAAGAACCTCCAATTCTGCCCTTTATAACAGTTCTTAGAGTACTGGAGATCACTAAATTTACATTCTGTATCTGTATAACAACAGTGGGCATGGAAAGGTCATCGTTCTGTAAATTTTCATTTATGGGAGCTATGGGGACAGATACGGCAGCTAAACATTCCTTTTATTTCCTGGCCTGGTTTCACAGGGGTATCACTAAACATGGTGATTTCAAATGTAACCAAAAGAGCTACAGACAGGAACAAGCATTTCCCCACTGTATTAAAAGCTAAAAAGAAACTTGAAATTTTGTTAAAAGAAAAAAAAATCTTGTTTGAATTTTAAAATCTAATTATTACTGATTAGTATGATTATATTGATTAACATACAGTATTTACTTGGCCTACTGCACCATCTACAGTTAATTGTTGGTACTACAGGCAGCCCTTCTGCCAAGCTCCAGCTAATTCACTAATCTATTACAGGTATTTACAGAGCATCAACAATGTACACAGTGCTTTACATGCTGTACACCTACATCAGTCCCTGGCCTCAAGGAGCTTACAATCTAAGTTCCTTATCTCACATACACATAGACTGTACATGCACACAAATATAAGGGACAATTTAGACAGGATCCAATTTACCTACAAGCATATCTTTGGAGTGTGGAAGGAAACCAGAACACCCGGAGAAAACCCATGCAAGCACAAATAGAACATGCAAATTCCATGCAGAAAGTGTCCTGACTAGGATACTATCCGCATAGACTAATATTCTATGTTCATAAGTTAAATGTCAAAATTGCCAGTCCTGGCATAATTATCAAGTCAGTACTTAAAATGCATATGCCTGTTTAAGGATAGCCAGTGACTCCACAATGAAGTTGAACTTCAGGCTCCAGTAAAATGCACAGTTAAATAATGTGTAAATATTTTAGAGGCCAGCAGACCCAGTATTCTGATCAGCCAATCAGTATTGTAATCTAGGCACCCTGATAGATGACACAGTCAGGTCCCAGACATTTATATAGGCTGCACTACAGCTAAGCAAAAAATGTGCTCTGTGACCCAACCAGCCTGTCAGTGGACAATGAAGATCTAAAAAATGATACAAATTGGGGTTGATTTACTAAAGGCAAATAGACTGTGCATAACTCCCAACTGTCCCTGATTTGGAGCAATGCCCCTCTGTCCCTATTTCCTTCTCATTTGTCACTCATTTTGGTCTGATCTATATAGTTGTATGTAAAATGCACTTTTTATCTTTGAAAAAGTGTTTCCCAGTGCTAAACCTTTCATCCAATTTCAAAATTGCTGCATTTGTACATTTTAAAAGCCAATATAAAGGAATAGTAGTGGTAAAAAAAAGTCCTTGTGGATTTAATTAATCATTTTTTTGTTAATTCTCCTTTAAGGCGGTGTGACAGGGGGCATGTTCTATGCCTACATACATTTGTTAGTAGGTGTCCCTCATTCCCATCTCACAATGTTGGGGGTTATGGACTGTGCACTTTGAAAAGGGCAGTTGCACTCTGCAAGTGCAGTTGCTCCAGAGCTTAGTAAATGAGGTAAAGCTTCACTTTGCAAAGAATATCAAATCATGTGCAAGGAAAATAAAAAAACAGTATTTTTACTTACACATGATTGAATGATTGAAGTCAGCAGAGCTCTCCCTCATTTACTAAGCTCTAGGGCAATTGCACTTGCAGAGTGCAACTGCAAAGTGCACAGTCTATTTGCCTTTAGTAAATCAACCCCATAGGATAACATGCTGGAGAGTTTACTGGCTGTAGAAAAAAAGCCAAAAACTGCAGCTGTAAAACTGTCCAGTTTGCATGAGGCCTAACTCTGGTCATGTAATTAAACATGATTTGAGGTTTTCCAGTATACAAAACAGGGTTGCCAACTGTCAGTAAATTTACGAACAGTTTGTAAAATTGTTAATTTTTGCACCTGTCTGTCAATATTCGCTACAAACATGCAAACTGCATGTCTGTAATGGACATTCATGGACAGATGCAAAAATTACAGATTTTACAAACTATTCGTACATTTGCTGACAGTTGGCCACTTTGATACAAAACGTTATGGCAACCATTAGGATGTCATGTCTCAGTTATTCAGGTTATAAAACTTTCAGATTGCTGAGCCCTCTTGATTTATATAATGTTGCTGTTGTTATTGCAGGAGGCTCTTATATGATGGAACAAGAGGAGAATAAGAGGACAAGGACAGCATACACAAGGGCTCAGCTCCTGGAGCTGGAAAAGGAGTTCCTTTTTAACAAGTACATCTCTAGACCTCGAAGAGTTGAGTTGGCCGTCATGCTAAACCTAACCGAAAGACACATAAAGATCTGGTTCCAGAATCGCAGAATGAAGTGGAAGAAGGAGGAAGACAAGAAGAAAGGACGAGGAAGTGACCCAGAACAAGACTCTGTGGTGTCTTCTGGAGATATTATAAAAGATGATTCTCAGTGCAGGGGCAACACACAGCCCTCCCGGGACTTGGTGCTTTCACCTCCTTTGCCAACCTCATCATCCCCGCGCATTCATTCTATGTCTTCTACTGGATCCCTCAGACAAGCTGAAAAACGATAGATGTAATGCATTTCAATGAAATGTAACTGAAGTATTATTGTTGGGTATGGAATGAACCCACTGGACTTGTCCACAAGATCTACATGTGAACTAAGCTTTAAGTAGTTATTGAAAGGACATTGTATTTGATGTGTGTTTTGCAAATGCAATACGTGTGTCAGTATGCTTATGTAAGAAAAACTAGGTTATGTGTCACATGATCCATTATGAAAGTGTTCTACAGCAGGATGCATAGCATAGATAGAAAAGATCTCTTGAATTTAGGAAAAGCGTACCTATAAACTTACCATGATTTTCACCCCTCCTAGAAATCTTTGCAAGAACTGGTCGATAAAATAGATTGATATATTTACACATAGGAGCACCAGCAGACTTCCCCTCCTTTTCAGTTGTACTGTACTGGTGGCTTATTTTATTGGTTGAATTTTTTTTCTTGGGATAAAGCCAGCACTGACAACATTTGCACATTTATATCCAATGCATAAACATGCACTGGCCAGTAATACAAGTGCACAAATAAATGCAATGATCATTTGCGGAAACATTTGTTTGGTGGTTGGATAATACTTCCACATCTGACTGCCAGTAAATGTCAGCTAAAGAACATTCTGAGGTTTAGTAATCAATCAGCATTAATCTTTTAAGGTTCTGATAAAATCTGATTGGTTGTTAAGGCTTTTTGTATACTGCACATCATCATTGCTCTTTGATCTGCCTTGTATATTAGACATTTCACGTCAGGAAGCTTTGGCCAATCTATCTTGTTTGCAAGGTTTCTGATTTACTTGGGCCCTCACAGTAGGGCACCTGAGCCATAACAACCCCATTGCACCATAGAAGTGTCCTTTGAGTATTCTGGAATGGGTTTCTGTCCTCACAGTGTCATCTGAAGGCCCTATATACACAGCTATGATGTCATCACATTTTACCAAAAGGATGGTAGTGGTGTGTTAGAGAAGGTAAAAGTAGTAGTACAGTACTTTCTTGTATGTCCGTATGTGGGAACAAATTTTTTTGCTGTATTTGTGTATTTATCTAAGTATCCTGAATTTCACTACATGAAATGGTTGGTCCATCCAAAAGTGATGTTTTAGTCATAGGTGGGCTACCATAGCCCCTGGTTCCTATACTCAAACAGCAAGATCTTTCAGCCATAACTCTTTATTCTTGCCCATCTGGAATATCTCAGTGTTTCTGCCTACCATTATACAGTATGTTCCAGCTTCCCTCGTTGAGTTCTCCATGATATAAAATACATAAAAAACCCAACAGGGAGAGCAGAAACTCCTCATAATGGCCACAGCAGCTGTGCTCCTGGACTAATACACAGAGACCTCACCAATATGTTTTATGCGATATATATACGAAACTGTCAGGTGGTTTAAAGCTGAATTGTGGGCAAACAATACATGTAAAATACATATATTAGAGATTTCTTATGGGCCAAATAGATTTGTATTACTGTTCATATGAGAAATACAAAGCTGTGGCAGACAGCACAGCTAGGCCAGTGACCTGACTTTCTTCTGCTGGGGTTAGACAATACTGCCTGGTCACCTTCCAGCCTGTGATTGGATGGTGGACGGTATAATTGGAAGTTAAATTCAGTTATTTATACCAGTTGCATTTAAAATAAATGTAATTTGTTTTAAATAAATACATACCTGCGTTTATTGGTGTTTGAATATTCACCTGTAGTTCAGCCTTAAAGTGTTGCTAAACCCACAACAGTAAAATCAGTCTGTATACACAGTAACGCATGCTTGTTATACTCACTGTGGAACCTAATGGGTTAATCCTCCGCATTGTGTAAAACAGCTGTTTGATCCTGTCTTCTCTGGTCCTCCTTTCTTCCACAGTCCCCAATACATCTTCTGATAGTACAGAGCCTTGGAGGCACTATGCACATGCTCAGTTTAGTATTGCTAGAGAGTTTACTTGTTGTTTTTTTTTTTGGGGGGGGGGGTGGATGTGATCAGCACAGGACCAATCAGTACTGTCCAGACAAAGGGTCAGGGGTTCTGAAGCCTCCTACACATTTTAACCAGACACTGACGGAATTCACAAGACTGCTATATACTGCTGATGGGAAAAGGTATTTAGCAGTTTATTTTTACTAAAACTATTGCATTTCCATGTTCTGTGTACTGTGGGAGACCAGATACATTGAATGCAGGGTCCTGGGTTTAGTAACACTTTAAGTCTCCAACATGTACCAGAGCCTGAAATATCAGTTTTGGGTGGACTGATTCTTTAAAGAAGCAATATATGGTTCATAACTTCTCAGCTTTTTTTCACCCAACACAGCCTGCCATTAAAAACTCTTTACTATATAGAAAAAAATCCATGCTAGTGTGTTATCAAAAGTAAATACAGCAACTGTGCACTAAAACCTAAATACCAGGTCAATCAAAAATGTATGTCCTAAAAGTGCAGTGCTAAATAAAATTACCATGTGCAAAACATCATATATGACAAACTCTTGAACTCTTTGAAGTGAACAGAAAATCCAATCCAAATATTATTCAATCCACAAAATGTCCTTATGCAAAAGTGCAAAATATATAATATTCATAAAGTGCAAAGTTCATAAATTGATCAGAAAAGTGCTCCTGTGACAAGATCCATGGTGACAAGATGATCCAGCTCACCGTCTCAGATGGGATGGATGGATTTTAAAATAAAAGTTGAGACCAAATTACACTATGGGGAGTCTCCCTGTTTTTTACCCATTTTAACTCTGAGGATTCATCCATCCATCCCATTTGAGACAGTGAGCTGGATCATCTTGTCACCATAAGGGGAACACAGTGAGGCTGGCGGGGGAACATTTCTGGATTTCCATCTGAGGATCAGAGATCCCAATAAGGGCTGAATGATCTTCCTGAGTAAGGAAGATCGCTGGTGATCTGCTAAGCCCCCATGTGATTTATGGTGAAGGTGTAACAACGGTGAATGTCTGAGCACTGTGCCGTCAGGATCGATCTATCCAGTGTGGGACACTTGCATGCATGAATTGTTTGAATAGGAGCACATTAGTGATCAATTTATGAACTTTGCACTTTATGAATGTAATGTATTTTGCACTTTTGGTTAAGGACATTTTTGGATTGAATAATATTTTGATTTTATTTTCTGTTCACTTCAAAGGTTTTGCATAGCTGGTCTACATGTTACTGAAGAATACCAAGCAGTTCTCTGAACCTTCCACTAGAAAATGTTGCCTTTACTTCCCTAAGAATCAAATACAATGTACAATGACAAAAGCTTATAAACGAAACTACATTTGATGAATAACTGGGCGGCTCTGATGAATGCTGAGCCATATCTGTGCTTGATCTGGGTTGTCCACATTTAAACTTCAAAGTACACATTCAAGAAGGTGAAAGCAGAACAGAAAATACTGTGACTTTCAAATAGTACCAAAATCATCACAATCACAATGTAAAATATTCTGTATGTTGCTAAGAAAAAATGAAGTTGTGCCATGGTGTCAGATGAATTACATCTTTGATTTGTTAGTGTTATCTGCAGATTGGGATTCTCTGGTTAGCTCCTTCCCACATCATAACCTGACTTTATTGGGACATGAGATGGTATAAAACTGGTTCTGGAGACGTCATATGGAAGTGTAATAAAAGTGATATGTCTTGCAACCTTCCGAAGCAGAGGAGGCAGATCTCTAGATAGCCAAAATCAGTGATATTCTTACACTACACTCCTAGCAGTAAGGCCCCACTTACATGTGCTATGTTCGTTCTGTGGGCTTTATGTGCGTTTTTATGTACAACTCATAGTACAAGACCAGAATCACACGTTTTTGGCCCTATAGACTTTGAATTGAGAGTGCCCAAATGCACACACAAACACATGTTTTTTAGGTGCTTCACATAAAGTTTATGGGGTCCAAAATGCGTGATTCCACCCCAGAAGAAGTTCACAAATTCTGAACTTCATGTGTCAGGCAACAAGCGCCTCTCAGGTACGAATAAGCCCATTCAGGGTAATGGACAACTTAGGCAGCCCATAGATGATTCAATTTAGTTACATAGTTACATAGTAGGTGCGTGATTATGTGTCAGTATTACATTACATATCCCTGTATGTTGCGGTCATTCAGGTGATTATCTAATAGTTTCTTGAAGCTATCAATGCTCCCCGCTGAGACCACCGCCTGTGGAAGGGAATTCCACATCCTTGCCGCTCTTACAGTAAAGAACCCTCTACATAGTTTAAGGTTAAATCTCTTTTCTTCTAATTGTAATGAGTGGCCCCGAGTCTTATTAAACTCTCTTCTGCGAAAAAGTTTTATCCCTATTGTGGGGTCACCAGTACAGTATTTGTAAATTGAAATCATATCACCTCTCAAGCGTCTCTTCTCCAGAGAGAATAAGTTCAGCGCTCGCAACCTTTCCTCATAACTAAGATCCTCCAGACCCTTTATTAGCTTTGTTGCACTTCTTTGTACTCGCTCCATTTCCAGTACATCCTTCCTGAGGACTGGTGCCCAGAACTGGACAGCATACTCCAGGTGCGGCCGGACCAGAGTCTCGTAGAGCGGGAGAATTATCCTTTTATCTCTGGAGTTGATCCCCCTTTTAATGCATGCCAATATTCTGTTTGCTTTATTAGCAGCAGCTTGGCATTGCATGCTATTGCTGAGCCTATCATCTACTAGGACCCCCAGGTCCTTTTCCATCCTAGATTCCCCCAGAGGTTCTCCCCCCAGTGTATAGATTGCATTCATATTTTTGCCACCCAAATGCATTAGTTTACATTTTTCTACATTGAACCTCATTTGCCATGTAGTCGCCCACCCCATTAATTTGTTCAGGTCAATTCAATTTGATGATTCAATTTTCTTTACTTTCACCATGGGTAAAAGGAAAATAAATTGCTCAATTCCCCCATCAACACAGTCAGTGTTGCCATCTGCAGTGCTATTGTGTTCTGCAAGAGGGGGGTGTGGGGAGCCTTCCTGGCCATCAGAACACAACAATTACAATCTGCTATACTGTAGCTGCCGGCAGTAATCGTATGTAAAACATCTGACAGGCTGGTTGTACCCAAATCGATTGATGGATTGACTTGGGTACAATCAGCCTGCTCATACATGGATTGAATCTCGGCTGGTCCCTGCTGAACTGGCTGAATTTTGATCCATGTATGGCTGGCTTTACAGTGTTGTCACACACAGGAATCAAGGAACAAAAAACTAACATGAAATCTGAGCTGTGGATAGGACTTGTACAATGTCAGTGATATTATGAGAAGTCCTGCACATAATGGAAATTGTATCTACTAACTATAAAAAGGTTCAAAAGAGAATCAGGTAAATGTATAAAGCGGCTCTTTACCACGTGATCAGCTGTGTCCAATGACAGCTAATCATGGATGTAAATAGAAGCCGGTGATCATCACTCCTTTCCTTATGCTGACAGCATGAGGATCAGAGAAGAGAGCCGATAACCGCCTTCTCTAAAAGAGACATGTACACTGATAATCAGGTCACTGATTATCAGTGCAGTCCCAACAGTGCGCACCAGTGCTGCCAATCAGTGCCTCCTCATCAGTGTCACTTATCAGTGCCCATCAGTGCTGCCTATCAGCCAGGTAAATAGCATTTTCAGAACATGATCAATTATGGGGGTTATTTACTAAAACTGGAGAGTACAAAATCGGGTGTAGCTCTGCACAGAAACCAATCAGCTTCCAGGTTTTAGTGTGTGTTCACACTGAAGGCAGGTCTGAAATTGTGCGAGTTCAACTGAACTCGCACAATTTTAAACCTGCATTTTAGTCTGAATTCTGGAGCAAGTTCAGAGACATCTGTGCGGGTTACTTTTGGGAATAAGTGCGGTGCTGTTGCCAGCAATAGCCGACGATTTGATATGTCAAAACGGCCCAATGTGAATGTGGGCTAATTGCCAAAGCTTAATTGAACAAGCTGAAGTTAGAAGCTGATTGGCTACCATGCACCGCTGCATCAGCTGCATCAGGAAATCTACCCCCTAGTGTCTTTCTCTGCACAGGTTTACCAGGACTATTAATAGTTGTCCTGAAAGGATATAAGGCTTTATAACTAAACTTTCCTTCTAACATTTCTGGTTACCTGGTTGTTTTTCTAATTCAAGGGCTTTAGCAGTTTCCGAGGCACTGACATAAAGTATTGAGATCATGTATTCCAACTCCATTTATTAAAGAGGAACCCCCCTTACCTTTTTATGGATTATCCACAAAAAACCTACTCACATGCTCAGCAAATCCAGCAGTGTTCTGTAGAGGTCCACCTCTCTGCTGCTGCTCACCCGGTAGAGCACCACCATATTTTTCTCTGACATCATCAGGAGACAACTGTCTCTGCAGCCACCCCAATGATGCTATGTGCCACAGGATATCATCAAGAGGACAACTGCAGGTACCGGGAAGAAAAAATTAGCCCCCTGATGATGCAGCGTCGCAGGCCTCCGAGAATGCATGAGATAGGTATCCCAGGAGGGTGAGGGCAGCTGAAAAAGTCCTTCTCCCCGAGACGGGTATCCAAGAAGCATGGGCATGTGTTCTCCAAAAAGGGTAAATAAAAAGAAATGATGAATGTGTGAGATAGTAGGATTGAAATGAGAGATAGTAAGTGGATAAAGTGAATGTTTGTTCCAGGTCGATGAAAGCACTGAAGCCAGAGACAGAGAGGCATCTAGCATTTTCAGATGGCGGTCATAAATGGTACCTCCCAAATTTCTCTCAGTATAGGATTATCAGACCTTAAAGTGGATGTAAATCCGATTCATGAAATTTGAGCTGGGCACATATATCTGCAGTGTTTTCTTATCTCTTTTCAAAGCACTAAGTCCCGTGGCTTTCTCCTTCTCCATTCTTCAGTTATCAGCATATTAACTTCTGACAAGTTCTCAGTCAACTAAGCTAAAACCAGGCTGAATTTTGTGTAAGGGGAGGTTGCTATAAATAGATTAGCAGAGAGCTTGCCGTGTCACAGGACAGCTGTGCAAGTCTCTGCCTGTTTCCGCCTATGCGGAGGGGGGGGGGTGCCTTTGCTCCAATCAGTTTTCTTGGCTGTGTGCCCAGACTACACACTCAGTGCTAAACAGGAAGAGAAAATCTCTAACACGATCTGAACTTTCTAAAGCATATATAAAGCTGAAGACAACAGATATACAGGTAAAACTTATGTAGGGAGATTTGTTTCATCTCTGTGTATCATCTGAGGCTGTTCACTTCACTGGGTATAGGAGAGGGTTTACATCCACTTTAACAACATTTTATAATAAAATAATGTGCTGCCACCCACAGGAACAAATCCTGACTCACCTTTCTTTAGAGATTTTGGCTCAGATTCAACTGGAGTCCAGGAAAAGGATAATAAATGGAACAATCAGTAATAATGCTGTGAATGAAAAGAAGCTATCCAGGGTTCACTGACATTGCCCACCATGGCACATACTATGAACTAATGAAAGAATAAAAACCTGGAGACACTGTGCTGGTGCTATCTTTCAGACTGCTGGTTACTGAATATCACTTTACTATGACATGTTAGTACAATACAATAGATACAAAAGATACAACCAGGATACATCTAGACTACACAAATTTCCTTGCAAATGGTCATCTCAATTCAATATGCAAACTTCAGATTATACAAAGTATTTAACATTTTTTGATGACTGTACAGATTTACTAGAACTAGAATGTTACCTTGCAATGCCTGTATATCAAACCTTTCTGATTGTTTCAACTTTTAAAAAAATGCAAAAATATATGTTAGTTTTACTATACATTAGAATATTAACATAACATGTCTGATTGGCCAAAGTGTACATTGTAACACAATTTATTTCATTATATTATGTTTTAATTCTGCTGAAATTAGACATCAAAGTGTACCTGTAGCAAATGTAAACTAAGTGTGAATGTGAACTATGCGCACCTAGATGTTCCTGTATATTTTCTGATCTGCTTTCTAGAATGCCGCAAAGCTTTAGCTTTATAGTTACCTGATCTCACCTGCCTACCTTCTCATAATCCTAGTCAGTAACAAAGGGAGTTTGGGAGGCAGGGAAAGTGGTACAGAGCTCACTTCAACTCTGAGCAAATGCTAATCAAACAACTAAAAGCATATATATTATATATATATATATATATATATATATATATATATATATATATATATATATATATATAGTTGGAGCCCTATGTCCGATATGGACATAGATAACACTTATAGTAAAGATAAGACTTACCATCGGAAATAGACCTGAAAGTGTGGACTTACCATATGAAATGGACCTGAAAGTGTGCCTTGGTCTAATGGCCGGTATGCCAAAATAAGGGGGCATACCCTGGTTTAAGAAATGATTATTCTGTAAGAGAAATGAATGAAATGAATAGTTTGAGAAATGCTGTGAAATGGGGATGGGAGGGTGGGTATCGCGCACAGGAAACCGACAAGCACCACAGGTGAGCGGGCTGCTTAAATACCCCCCCGGGCTCCTCCCATAAATTCAGGCCACCATACTGGCCTTCCTACTTATGGTTGGAGCCCTATGTCCGATATGGACATAGATAACACTTATAGTAAAGATAAGACTTACCATCGGAAATAGACCTGAAAGTGTGGACTTACCATATGAAATGGACCTGAAAGTGTGCCTTGGTCTAATGGCCGGTATGCCAAAATAAGGGGGCAAAAACATTCAGGTAGGGTTATAATTTTTATTGGTTTTCAGTTATTTATTGAGCCAATTTGAAGAATGCCTGTGCCATCTCTGTTTGCGGATTGGGGATATACCGGGCGAAGCAGGCTGATTTCCACCTGCCTAGTCTTTTGATGATGTGGTCTGGAACCCCGTGGCGGGACGCTGCGGAGGCTGCTCCGATGCGGAAAGAGTGTCCGGAATACTGACTAGGGTTAAGGTGAAGATTGCGGAGAAGTATCCTTATGTGTTTCACAAACTGAGAGGCGCTTAAGGGTTTAACTGGGAATGGTAGAAGGGGACTGCTGTCTGGTTGCTCAGGCAGGAGTGACAGGAGTCGGTTGAGTACAGCGACTGGACACCAGCTGTTGTTGGTTTTGTAGAGGTGAATGTTCACTCCTGAGCCCGTTTGCTGGGTTTTAGAGACCTCGAGGTGCAGGATGAAATGGTCTTGGTATCGAAGCAAGTGCCGTCTGCATAGTACTTGGTCTGTGGGTTTGTTAGAGGTGAATTCGCCAGGCCGCAAGAACCCATAGTAAGCTAAATATACGGCTGCTTGTAAGACCGTGCTGGGGAGCAGACCGAATGGCGAAGTAGCCAGAATAGTTGACATGTCCCTAAAGATGGGCCCGTAATGGGTAAGCGCTTAGTGCTGATGACTGGTTGTCGTTTCTGAATTCCCCTTAGAATGGCTCGTATAGCGTGTGATGAGAACAGTGAAGATTTTGTGGGGTCTTCGAGCGCCATGAAATGTTGAATGCCGGCTAGGTATAGCCGGATGGTATTGTAGGATAAGGCCAGCTGCGTGTGGCAGTGTGCAGTGAAGGCCAGTACCTGTTTGATATCTGTTGGTCCTTTACGGCAGGACGTGAGGAATTTATTGAAGGCCTTCCAAGCTGTCTGGTAGGCTTTGAGTGTGTTGTGGGAGAGGGAATGATTTATGAGTTGCGTAGCTCCGTGTAGATGTTGAACTAGTCCAGGGTCAGTTGTGACCAGACAGGGATAGGGGCCGACACTGGATCGGCATCGGGAACCTGTTTGAAAAAGGAGGTATAATTGAAACGTGACAGTGCGTCAGCTGCTGAGTTGTATCTGCCGGGAATAAATGCACAGTGTATATTGAACTGATGCTGTAAAGACAGTTGTACCAACCTGCGCAGGAAGGACATGACTGCTAGGGACTTGGACCTGCCTCTGTTGATGATGTCTGCCGTGGCCTGGTTGTCGGTGGTGAAGACTACGGTTTGTCCTGTCCAGTGGTGGCCCCAGAGCTGTGCAGCTGCCACTATGGGATAAAGCTCAAAGAGGGCAGATGTTTGGGAAAAGCCGGGTATCAACAGTATCTGTTGAGGCCAGGGTCCTGAAAACCAATGATGGCCAAAAATTGCCGCGAAACCTGTGGAGGCTGCAGCGTCCGTCACCACCTGGGGTGAATGGACCGAAACCATAGGTATAAATAGAGATATGCCATTCCAGGCGGACAAGAATTCCTCCCACATAGATAGGTCCGCTATAGCTGCGGAGTCTAGATTCAAAATCTGATCGGGGTCTTGAGTTTCTGACAGAAATCTAAGCAGGCGTGATACAAATGTGCGGCCTTGTGGGATAATTCGCATAGCGAAGTTGAGCATACCCAGGAGAGACTGCAACTGTTTTTTGGTACAGCCCTTGGTGTGTGTAAACTCGTGAAGGACTGCCCTAATGCGTGTTAGTTTGTCGGGGGGGAGACTGGCTTGCATCGCGCAGGTATCCAAGCTGACCCCGAGAAAGGTGATGATGTTTGCTGGGCCATCGACTTTGTGCTCGGCGATAGGAACATTGAGGTTTCCAAAAATCACTCTAAGTTTGTCGAGATCTCCTGGGGGCTTGCTGGGCGGTTCTATCAGTAGGAAGTCATCCAGATAATGGATGACTTCATGGCATTGACCCTTGTGTAATAGTATCCAAACGAGGGACTGAGCGAACGTGTCGAAGAGCCACAGGCTACTCTTCGAACCGAAGGTGAGTTTTGTAGCAAAATAATATGCTTCCTTCCATTTGATGCCATGCCAGCACCAAAGGGATGGGTGGATGGGCAGGAGCTTGAAAGCATCCGAGATGTCGGCTTTGGAGAGCCAGGCACCTGTGCCTGCTTTGATGATCGCTTGTATTGCCATGTCAACGGAGGAATATTTTAGGGAAAACTCTTCGGAGGGGATCAGGGAATTGAGACTGGGTATGTGGGAAGAATGAGGCGGAGACAGGTTGTACACCTAACGCAATTTATTTGAGAACTTGCCCTTGACAAGCCCAATAGGGCTGACTCTCCATGTGCTGAAAGGGGGGCAAGTGAAAGGGCCTATCACGTAGTCTCGATCTACCTCTGCCTGTAAGAGCTGATCTATGGCTTGTTCGTCAATGGCTGCAGAACGAAGATTGGCACATTCGTGAGTACTGTGGGGTAGTGAAATGAGGCCGGTGTGAAAGCCTGCTGTGAAGCCTTGGATAAGGTAGGTGGCCAGGGAAGGGGTGGGATGTGAAGTGAGATACAGTCCTAACCATAAGAGGTTGATCCGGCTTAGTCATGCCCTCTTGTGTTGTTTGACTTCACACAAATTCCTAGGGTGTGCTCTTTGGCATAAGGTGCATATGTGAAGTAGACGGCACTGGCTGAAGTTGCAGGACCCATAGTTAAAGTTGTTACAGATGGCTGCCCCTCCCACGGTTCGGACTGGGCGTCCGAGTTTGTCCACCTGAGGCGTTGGTTCAAGGATCGACTGACCCTGAACTGTACCTGAGGTAGAGGGGAACTCGAAGGGCCGTCTGATCGCCGCATTGGCGCACCAGGTGGCAGTGTGGGTGGAAGACTGACAAATCGCACACAGAGGTGAGCGTAAGCCGGCAAAGTGGCGGCAGAAGAGCTCTGTGTCCATGAAACTCCAATCTGTCGTAGTCTGGAATTGTGTGAGTCTGGCGGCGGCCTTAGCTGAAAAGGAACGATGATAGTCGTAAAAAGCAAAACCTCCATACTTGTAGCCCAAGTCTACTACAGTATGGAGATACAAGTCCAGCTCTTGCCGCCTGCTAGGGGTGGCTGAGCACAGGACATCTCTGAGCATGCCAAAGGCCAAGGTAAACTCTGGGACTGATAGCTTGCGGTTCAATCTGGGGTCTTTGGCTTTAAGGACCACCGATATGTCGCCCCAGGAGTAGGCCTTATTTTCTGCCAAATCGTGCACGGAAATAAGGAGAGAGGCCAGGTTGACGTCCTTGCCGTCCAGAATGTCCTTCCTGATACTGGTTGGGACCAGATGGGAGGGGTAGACAATGGGGCTCGAGCCTGAGGTACCTGCAGGAAGAGGTGTCAAGGTTTGAGTTGCAGTTGGGTCGGGGACAGCCGTGGCCGGTCGGGCCTCCAGAAGTGCAACTCTGGTTTGGACGTCTGTAACTGAGGTGGATAGAGATGACACCATCGTGTGTAATTGCGAGATGGCTGATGATATTGACTGGAGGGATGCTTGTTGGGAACTGGGTCCTGCTGCTGGTGGGGGAAAGAGGAGTTTGAAGAGCTCGCCTTTCCTCGCTGTGGCGGGGAAGGGGACACCTCTGCGTCTGAGCTCTGCCGTCAGTTTGGGGATAGTCCATCCCCTGAGGGACTGCACGCTGCCGCTCTCTGAGACCGGGGAAGGTGACAGAGGGGCCGTGAAGTCTTCGCTGCCGGCCTGGGACATAGTTGCTCTGGTGAGAATCTCTTGAGCTTTGTTTCCTGGTTGACTGTGACCTATTGGGGGTGACATGAATTTCAAGTTTTCCTTTGATCCGCTGAGTCATACTTACCCGACTTATTCTCCCATTTCCTTTTCTTTTTTTTTTTTTTATTTACCTGGGGGGATATCGTCCAACCTGGTGCAGGGTGGACCTACTGAACTTTGACTGACCTGAGGAAAATGGAAAGGTGATAATTCGTGAAGGGATTGCTAACTTAACTTGAAGCAACGATTTGTATGGTGTTTGCAATCTTTGTGACAATGAAATGATTCGAAATGTTTGCCTTGATTATGAAATGAGTGAACTCCCTGACAGAGGTCCGGCCTGGTCGTGTCGTGACTGATTCGACCATGAACCGGGCTCTGGAGCATGTATTGAAATGAGGCAACTGAAAACATTGGTGCACACCGGGACGAATCGGTGCCTGTTTGATGCATCTGGATTCGAATCGGAGCGCAGTATGAAATGAATGAGAGAAATGATTACCTTGACCGAGGCTCGAATTGGTTGTGCCGTGTTCTGCGACTGGCAACTAACCGAGCTCTGGTATAGGTATGGATACGGTTGAAACAAGCGAGGCATTCCGTGACGACTCGGTGCATCTCAGATGCGACTGGTTTCGAAACGGTGATGCGTTGTGGGAGTGAAATGGTAGTAATTGCATGACAGAGATACGGATCAGTCGCCCTATATCTGCGACTAGCTATGATCCGGACTCTGGAGCATGTTTCAGAAATGAGGCCGAGCCCTGGGGCAAGCCGTAACGAATTGATGCATGGAAGATGCAACTGGATTCGAAGCGGAGCGCGGTAAGTGCGGTGTAACATATCGTTTGCCATGACGGAGGCTCGAATCGGTCGTGCTGTTGTAGCGACTGACTACGAATCGGACTCCGGAGCATGTACTGAAATGTGGCCAATCCTGGGGCACGCCGAGACGAATCGATGCATTTCCATGCGACTGCATTCATGTCGGAACGTGATACGTGGAAATGAAATGATAACCATGACAGAGGTACGAATGACTGATAATAACGTAACTCTGGAGCATGTATAGAAATGAGGCCGTAATAACTGGGGCACACCGGAACGAATCGGTGCATCTTTTGGTGTGACTGGATTCGAATCGGAGCGCGGTAGGTGACTGAAATGAGAAATGTTTGAAATGATTTGAAATGTCAGAAATGAGTTTAGAAATGTTTCAGAAATGAGAAATGATTGGTATCGAACTGACTTGATCCGATAAATTGCAAATTGCGACTCGCTATGGCTGTCTACCGACGCATATTTTAAAATACCAACATGCTAGAAATGAAGCGACGTCTGCGTCGCGGTGCTATCTCGGGTAAGTCGAAATGGTAACATAACGAAAGTACGAGCGATATACATTGCAGTTTATGTTGTGAAATGCGAGTGAAACGAAAATTGAAATCACGGTTTAGTGACATGATATGAAAACGAAAAACAAAGTCCGACGGGACCTTACCTGCGACAGCCAAGCCAGACGCGTGGTACAAACTACGAACGAAAAACGCGGACTTCGAAAGTTTTGAGTACGGAATATCGAATACGGGAACTTGCGAGGCAAGAACTTGCGGACGCTGGTATATCGAATAGTCGGCCTAGTGACGTGTATCGCGCACAGGAAACTGACAAGCACCACAGGTGAGCGGGCTGCTTAAATACCCCCCGGGCTCCTCCCATAAATTCAGGCCACCATACTGGCCTTCCTACATATATATATACAGTATCTCATAAAAATACACTCCTCACATTTCTGTAAATATTTTATTATATCTTTTCATGTGAGGAATTGATACTTTGCTACAATGTAAAGTAGTGAGTATGCAGATTGTATAACAGTGTAAATTTACTGTCCCCTCAAAGTAACTCAACACACAGCCATTAATGTCTAAACCGCTGGCAACAAAAGTGAGTACACCCCTAAGTGAAAATGTCCATATTGGGCCCAAAGTGTCAATATTTTGTGTGGCCACCATTATTTTCCAGCACTGCCTTAATCCTCTTGGGTATGGAGTTCACCAGAGCTTCACAGGTTGCCACTGGAATCCTCTTCCACTCCTCCATGACGACATCACGGAGCTGGTGGATGTTAGAGACCTTGCGTTCCTCCACCTTCCGTTTGAGGATGCCCCACAGATGCTCAATAGGGTTTAGGTCTGTAGATATGCTTGGCCAGTCCATAACCTTTACCCTCAGCTTCTTTAGCAAGGCAGGGGTCACCTTGGAGGTGTGTTTGGTGTCGTTATCATGTTGGAATACTGCCCTGCGGTCCAGTCTCTGAGGGGAGGGGATCATGGTCTGCTTCAGTATGTCCCTGTACATGTTGGCATTCATGGTTCCCTCAATGAACTGTAGCCTCCCAGTGCCGGCAGCACTCATGCAGCCCCAGACCATGACACTCCCACCACCATGCTTGACCGTAGGCAAGACACACTTGTCTTTGTACTCCTCACCTGGTTGCCGCCACACATGCTTGACACCATCTGAACCAAATAAGTTTATCTTGGTCTCATTTGTGCATCATCTTTTGCCAGCACTGTGAAAAGCAAAAAAAACCTGATTGGTTCATGGTGTTCATGCTGTTGGCCCTCTCAACATCTGGTTTGCAGGGCATTATAAGAAGTTTACATAATGAAATATTTTTGATACTTACTGTATCATGCAAAACCCCTATAATTATGCTTTGAATGTAAGGTGAACAGCTATCATTGCATTATGATGGGGAGCACTTCAGTCAGGACAAGAAGTCTAAAGCTGGGAATTCACATTAGAATTTACACTAAAAATCTTTTTGGTCAATGTTCATGCACAAACGTTATATGCTTATGCTATAGAGCAGGGAGAAATTAAGGTACATGTCAAGAGAACATAAACACTGAGCAGTCCACCATAGAGGTGAATGGTCAGAGCTGTCCAACTGTTCTTGTACTTTTAAGGCCTCCCACTGACACCTGCCTTTTTTTCCTCCCCCTGACCACCAAGTCCTAAAGTTGGGAAGTATGCTAAAAGTGTTTGTAAATATCTCCTATCATGGTGCCACAGATAACAATAAAGTCCTGCAAAGGTTCTAACTTCTCCACTTTATCCAAAAAAATGGGTTCTGAGGTTGGGCTTTTATTAGGATTAGCATAAAACAACAAATGCTCAGCACCACCATCACACTTGCTAGGGCCACAAACCCAGTATATCTCTGGAGTGAAGCCACATGGACTTGTAACCAAAGAAACTCTTGTCTTCTCACCATCCATATGTGATATAAAAGCCTGCAGAAAAGACTAGAGCTGCCTCTTTAAAGAGAAGTAGTGATCCTTGCACTGTTACCAAATGCAAGGAGAAGGATGGATGATCTAAGGAGATAGTGGCACAGCCAGGGCTGGATTTCTGCTCCTGCAGTCTGTAGGCAGTGGGCACACTTCTCTTTGACAAAGGCGTTAATGGTTAGTAGTAAGTGTGTAAACGAATACAATAGCAAGATATCACTTATATACTTTGCCCACTTTCACCCATTTCTATCTGCATATACTTCAGTCACTAAACTTTTGCACCTTTCATAACTTCTACCAACCCACTTATATTATTGTGCTCTTCCGGTCAGTTCATGTTCCTGATAATATTCCAAAACTCACAGCATAAGTTGCTGCAGCAAGTTTATTTGCATTTATGTTTATGTTTATTTTTGTATATCTCAGTATACACCATGTACAAGTCATGTTCCTGATAATGGCTGAGGGTTTGTGGCAATTCCTGCATTTTCAAGGTTCAAGGACTCCACACGCTAAAGGAAAAATGTGCCAGACCCAATTCTTTGTAATGATGATGCACTGCATGCCTTTTGAACTTACAGTGGGGCAAAAAAGTATTTAGTCAGCCACCAATTATGCAAGTTCTCCCACTTAAAAAGATGAGAGAGGCCTGTAATTGTCATCATAGGTATACTATGGGAGACGAAATGTGGAAACAAATCCAGACAATCACATTGTCTGATTTTTGAAATAATTTATTTGCAAATTATGGTGAAAAATAAGTATTTGTTCACCTACGAACAAGCAAGAGTTCTGGCTCTCACAGACCTGTATCTTCTTCTTTAAGAGGCTCCTCTGTCCTCCACTCATTACCTGTATTAATGGCACCTGTTTGAACTTGTTATCAGTATAAAAGACACCTGTCCACAACCTCAAACAGTCACACTCCAAACTCCACTATGGTGAAGACCAAAGAGCTGTCGAAGGACACCAGAAACAAAATTGTAGACCTGCACCAGGCTGCACCTGCACCAGGCACCAGGCTGAATCTGCAATAGGCAAGCAGCTTGGTGTGAAGAAATCAACTGTGGGAGCAATAATTAGAAAATGGGAGACATACAAGACCACTGATAATCTCCCTCGATCTGGGGCTCCACGCAAGATCTCACCCCGTGGGGTCAAAATGATCACAAGAACGGTGAGCAAAAATCCAAGAACCACACGGGGGGACCTAGTAAATGACCTGCAGAGAGCTGGGACCAACGTAACAAAGGCTACCATCAGTAACACACTACGCCACCAGGGACTCAGATCCTGCAGTGCCAGACGTGTCCCCCTGCTTAAGCCAGTACATGTCCGGGCCCGTCTTAGGTTTGCTAGAGAGCATTTGGTTGATCCAGAAGAGAATTGGGAGAATGTCATATGGTCAGATGAAACTAAAGTAGAACTGTTTGGTAGAAACACAACTCGTCATGTTTGGAGGAGAGAGAATGCTGAGTTGCAACCAAAGAACACCATACCTACTGTGAAGCATGGGGGTGGCAACATCATGCTTTGGGGCTGTTTTTCAGCAAAGGGAACAGGACGACTGATCTGTGTACATGAAAGAATGAATGGGGCCATGTATCGTGAGATTTTGAGCGCAAACCTCCTCCCATCAGTAAGGGCATTGAAGATGAAACGTGGCTGGGTCTTTCAGCATGACAATAATCCTAAACACACCGCCCGGGCTTCGTAAGAAGCATTTCAAGGTCCTGGAGTGGCCTAGCCAGTCTCCAGATCTCAACCCCATATAAAACCTTTGAAGGGAGTTGAAAGTCTGTGTTGCCCAGCGACAGCCCCAAAACATCACGGCAGGAGATCTGCATGGAGGAATGAGCCAACATACCAGCAACAGTGTGTGACAACCTTGTGAAGACTTACAGAAAACGTTTGACCTCTGTCACTGCCAACAAAGGATATATAACAAAGTATTGATATGAACTTTTGATATTGACCAAATACTTATTTTCCACCATAATTTGCAAATAAATTCTTTCAAAAATCAGACAATGTGATTGGATTTGTTTCCACATTTTGTCTCTCATAGTTGAGGTATACCTATGATGACAATTACAGGCCTCTCTCATCTTTTTAAGTGGGAGAACTTGCACAATTGGTGGCTGACTAAATACTTTATTGCCCCACTGTAGGTCAGCTAGGTATAGCCTTGTACACAGGAGCACATATTGGCCAGTTCAACAGAAACCATCTGACATTTGGCCTGTGTTTATGGCAGCTTGTCTGACAGTAGCTGGCCGAACGTTCGACTTTTGTAGCATGGGCATGGCAGAAAAACATATGCCAATTGGTATCTGATCAGGGCTCCTAGCCATTGATTGGTAATGCTGACTGGTGTGTTCTGGTGGGGGCAGTAGCCCTGTCAGAACACAATAGCTCAGCAGGGAGATTGCTGCACTAATATTGCATAGTTAGTACAGCAACCTCCTCGCGAGCTCCCCAGTTTTATAGTGTGTACCAGGCGTTAGAAGTTCCAACAATGATTGCTGTGTTGTGTGCCAGGCCCCTCATTATAAAAGGTGGGGTTCCCAGCAGCCATGTGTCAGTGTGGGTTGCAGTAGTTTAGGGAGAGCTGACAGTCTGCCTAGGGATAGTTAGTTGCCATACCATGCTATACTGTGCCAAATTACTGTGGATCACAGCATGGTGGGCCACATCTTCTACCCTTTGATTTAGCTGACTGCTGCCCCTCTTCTCCCTTGCAGTCTTTTTTTTTTGTCTTATTCAGTTTTTTATTTTCTTTTATATCATATGTGCATGCGTTTTGCATGGTAAAAAAAAGTGTTATGCCCCGTACCCACGGTCGGATTTTCCGACGGAAAATGTGCGATTGGACCTTGTTGTCTGAAATTCCGAAAGTGTGTAGGCTCCATCACACATTTTCCATCAGATTTTCAGACACACAAAGTTTGAGAGCAGGATATAAAATTTTCCGACAACAAAATCCGTTGTCGGAAATTCCGATCGTGTGTACACAAATCCGACGGACAAAGTGCCACGCATGCTCAGAATAAAAAAAGAGACGAAAGCTATTGACCACTGCCTCGTTTATAGTCCCGATGTACGTGTTTTACGTCACCGCGTTTAGGACGATCGGAGTTTCCGACAACTTTGTGTGACTGACCGTGTGTACGGGGCACTAGTCTTCTGGAATTGATTTGGGGAGGTGTATGTTACTTATTTTGATGCGTTTTTTTGTGCTCTATTTATTTTGGGGCCTGCAGCATACACTTGTTCCTGATACAGACAAAGCTGCCCTTTGTTTGCAGCATGTCATGACATACTTGTGTGGTAAAGTAGTGTGCAGCAAAGCACCCCATTTTTATATCCCTTAAAAATATCAGGCAGGACTAAAGGTAGAGACAGAGGTTCTGCACGCAGAGCTAATAAGAAATGAGCAGGGTCTGAAGGACAAAGCAGAGGTCTGGCAGCACCATCCAGAGGCATAACATGTCCTTTTCTATCTTGGAGGTGATGTGCTATTTAACCACAGAACATGCAGGAGGTAGTTGAGGGGCGAAGAAAAATGATCTTGGTCATGCGCGAGTATGAGTATCCTTTCAGATATTGAGGATCAGAAAAATAATACCAGTACCAAAGAGGGAGGTGACATCAGGTGACATCAGGCAGGAAGCAGCAAGAGACAGTGATGTTTCAGCATCTGGAGTTTACTGCCAAGTGGACTTCAGCGATGATGAAGGGGTGGATGATGAGGTGGCAGACCATGCATGGGTGTCATCAATTGGAGAGAAGGAAATTTCTGAGGGAGAGTACAGAAGGGATCTGCAATCCTAATCCATCTGGCGGCACTGCCGCACAGTAGCAGACCAATGCTATCTTCAGGGCTGGTTCATAGAGCCCTGCAGTGTGGGCCTTTTTAAAAATATCTGCTGCTGACGACACCATTGTCATCCTTAGTCTCTGCCTGCAGCGCATAAGCCATTGTAAAAGTACCAGTCATTTGGGTACTGCATGCATAAGGAAACACATGACTCGGCACCCCATGAACTTGGCAGGTAGGTTGTTCCAAACATCTAGGAGGACCAACCACAGGTCTTCTGTGGATGTAGGCTGCCTCAAATCTTGCTGCCTCTTCCTGTAATCGCAAATTTGGGGCTGCATTTCTGCAAATAGAGTTGGAGATTTGGTCAGGATCAATGGTGTCCTAAATGCTGAGAAATACAGGCAGATTCTTATCCATCATGAGGAGGCGTGTGATTGGCCGCAAATGTATTCTTCAGGAGGACGATGGCTGCAAACATACAGTCAATGTCCTTAAGAACTATCCTCAGTGTAAAGAAGAACAAGGAGACCTGGAAGTGATAGTTTGGCCCCCACTGAGCCATGATCTCAACATCATCAAGTCTGTCTGGGATTACATGAAGAGACAGAAGGATTTGAGGTAGCCTACATCCACAGAAGATCTGTGGTTAGTTCTAGATTATTGGAACAACCTACCCGACAAGTTCCTTCAAAAACTGTGTGCAAGTATACCTAGAGGAATTGGTTCTGTTTTGAAGGCAAAGAGTGGTCAAACCAAAAATATTTTGATTTGGATTTCTCTTCTGTTTATTTACTCTCCATTGTGTTAATTGATACAATTAAACTAATAACACTTCTATTTCTGAAAGTATTCTTCACTTATAGCATTTCCATACCTCCCAACATTGTGAGATGGGAATGAGGGACACCTACTAGCAAACATATTTAGGCATAGGACACGCCTCCTGCCACACCCCCTTAAAGGAGAATTAACCCAAAAAAAAGGTTAATTACATCCACAAGAGCTTTTTTTTAACCACTGTTTTTATATTGCCTGGAGTTTGCATGTTCTCCCTGTGCCTGCGTGGGTTTCCTCCGGGTACTCCGGTTTCCTCCCACACTCCAAAGACATGCTGGTAGGTTAATTGGATCCTGTCTAAATTGTCCCTAGTATGTATGAATGTGAGTTAGGGACCTTAGATTGTAAGCTCCTTGAGGGTAGGGACTGATGTGAATGTACAATGTATATGTAAAGCGCTGCGTAAATTGACGGCGCTATATAAGTACCTGAAATAAATAAATAAATAAATATTGGATTTTAAATTTTACAAATGCAGCAATTTAGAATTTGGATGAGGTTTAGCACTGGGAAACACTTTTTGATAGATAAAAAGTGCATTTTATATAAAACTATATAGATTGGACCAAAATGAGGGACAAATGAGGAGGAATGAGGGACAGAGGGAGATTGCTCCAAATCAGGGACAGTCCCTCGAAATCAGGGACAGTTGGGAGCTGTGCATTTCACCAGTATATATACAGGGAATCCGGAAAGTATTCACAGCGCTTCACTTTTCACATTTTGTTATGTTACAGCCTTATTCCATAATGGATTCAATTCATTAGTCTCCTCAAAATTATATATATATATATATATATATATATATATATATATATACAGTATCTCACAAAAGTGAGTACACCCCTCACATTTCTGTAAATATTTTATTATATCTTTTCATGTGACAACACTGAAGAAATGACACTTTGCTACAATGTAAAGTAGTGAGTGTGTAGCTTCTATAACTGTCTCCACCAAATAACTCAACACGCAGCCAATAATGTCTAATTCACTGGCAGAAAAAGCAAGTACACACCTAAGTAAAAATGTCCAAATTGGGCCCGAAGTGTCAATATCTTGTATGGCCACTATTATTTTCCAGCACTGCCTTAACCTTCTTGGGCATGGAGTTCACCAGAGCTTCACAGGTTATCACTGGAGTCCTCTTCCACTCCTCCATGACGACATTGCGCTCCTCCACCTTCCGTTTGTGGATGCAGTCCCACAGATGCTCAATAGGGTTTAGGTCTGGAGACATGCTTGGCCAGTCCATCACCTTTACCCTCAGCTTCTTTAGCAAGGCAATGGTCGTCTTGGAGGTGTGTTTGGGGCGGCGCGGACTGACCCATCGGGCATGGACCGAGGGCCCGTGCCGCTAGGGGGCCCATGAGAGCCTCTACATCCATAATACATGTAAGGAGAAGGGATTTAGGACGCATCTGTGATACCTCTCACAGCGCGCTGCTCGTTGCCAGCTCCTCTTTCCCTCCCGTCCACCCCAGGTGCTTGTACATGACCTCACCTGGGATGGACGAGAAGAGAGGAGGGGCCGGCGGTGAGCAGCGCGCTGTGAGAGGTATTTAGGCTGCAGGCATCGGTGACCGTGAGGCGCTGTTTTTTTTTGCTGGCGGTGCCATGGCCGCTGTCGTGGGGGCGGCCCTCTGTGTCCTCCACTCACCCACAGTTTCCCCGTGTCCTCCACCCACCCACTGTGTTCTCCACCCACAGTGTCCCCCTGTGTTCTCCACACACACCCCACAGTGTCCCCCTGTGTCCTCCATCCACCCACAGTGTCCCTCTGTGTTCTCCACCCACCCACTGTGTTCTCCACCCACCCACAGTGTCCCCCTGTGTTCTACACCCACCCAAAGTGTCCCCCTGTGTTCTCCACCCAACCACTGTGTCCCCCACCCACCCACAGTGTCCCCCTGTGTCCACCCACGGTGTCCCTCTGTGTCCCCACCCACGGTGTCCCCTTGCGTCCTCCACCCACCCACTGTGTGCCCCTGTGTTCTCCATCCACCCACGGTGTTCCCCTGTGTCCTCCACCCACCCACGGTGTCCCCTTGTGTCCTCCACCCACGGTGTCCCCCTGTTTCCTCCAACCACCCACGGTCTCCCCCGTGTCCTCCATGCACCCACAGTGTCCCCCTGTGTCCTCTACCCATCCACAGTGTCCCCCTGTGTCCTCCACTCACCCACAGTTTCCCCCTGTGTCCTCCACCCACCCACAGTGTCCCCCTGTGTTCTCCACACCCCCCCCATAGTGTCCCCCTGTGTCCTCCACCCCCCCCCCCCACAGTGTCCACCTGTGTCCTCCACCCCCCCTCAGTGTTCCCCTGTGTCCTCCACCCATTCACGGTGGGCCCCTGTGTTCTCCATCCACCCACGGTGTTCCCCTGTGTCCTCCACCCACCCACGGTGTCCCCTTGTGTCCTCCACCCACGGTATCCCCCTGTTTCCTCCAACCACCCACGGTCTCCCCCGTGTCCTCCATGCACCCACAGTGTCCCCCTGTGTCCTCTACCCACCCACAGTGTCCCCCTGTGTCCTCCACTCACCCACAGTTTCCCCCTGTGTCCTCCACCCACCCACAGTGTTCCCCTGTGTTCTCCACACCCCCCCACAGTATCCCCCTGTGTCCTCCACCCCCCCCACAGTGTCCACCTGTGTCCTCCACCCCCCCACAGTGTTCCCCTGTGTCCTCCACCCACCCACGGTGGGCCCCTGTGTTCTCCACCCACCCACGGTGTCCCCCTGTGTCCTCCACCCACCCACGGTGCCCCCCTGTGTCCTCCACCCACCCACTGTGTCCCCTTCTGTCCTCCAACCACGGTGTCCCCCTGTGTCCTCCAACCACCCACGGTCTCCCCCTGTGTCCTCCATCCACCCACAGTGTCCCCCTGTGTCCTCCACTTACCCACGGTGTCCCGCTGTGTCCTCCATCCAACCACGGTGTCCCTCTGTGTCCTCCACCCACCCACGGTGTCCCCCTGTGTCCTCCACTTACCCACGGTGTCCACCTGTGTCCTCCACTTACCCACAGTGTCCCCCTGTGTCCTCCACTTAAGCATGGTGTCCCCCTGTGTCCTCCACTCACGGTGTCTCCCTGTGTTCTCCACCTACCCACTGTGTCCCCCTGTATCCTCCACCCACCCACGGTGTCCCCCTGTGTCCACCCACCCATGGTGTCCTCCAACCAAGGTATCCCCCTGTGTCCTCCACTTACGCACAGTGTCCCCCTGTGTCCACCCACGGTGTCCCCCTGTGTCCACCCATGGTGTCGCCTTGTGTCCTCCACCCACCCACGGTGTGCCCCTGTGTTCTCCACCCACCCACGGTGTCCCCCTGTGTCCTCCACCCACCCACTCTGTCCCCCTGTGTCCCCACCCACCCACGGTGTCCCCTTGTGTCCTCCACCTACGGTGTCCCTCTGCGTCCTCCACCCACCCACGGTGTCCCCCTGTGTCCTCCACCCACCCACGGTGTCCCCTTGTGTCCACCCATGGTGTCCCCCTGTGTTCCCCTGTGTCCTCCAACCACCCACGGTCTCCCCCTGTGTCCTCCATCCTCCCACGGTGTCCCCCTGTGTCCTCTACCCACCCAGTGTCCCCCTGTGTCCTCCACTCACCCACAGTTTCCCCCGGTGTCCTCCACCCACCCACAGTGTCCCCCTGTGTTCTCCACACCCCCCCCCCACAGTGTCCCCCTGTGTCCTCCACCCCCCCACAGTGTCCACCTGTGTCCTCCACCCCCCCACAGTGTCCCCCTGTGTCCTCCACCCACCCACGGTGTCTCCTTGTGTCCTCCACCCACCCATGGTGTGCCCCTGTGTTCTTCACCCACCCACGGTGTCCCCCTGTGTCCTCTGCCCACCCACTCTGTCCCCCTGTGTCCTCCACCCACCCACTGTGTCCCCTTGTGTCCTCCACCCACGGTGTCCCCCTGTGTCCTTCAACCACCCACGGTCTCCCCCTGTGTCCTCCATCCACCCACAGTGTCTCCCTGTGTCCTCTACCCACCCACAGTTTTCCCCTGTGTCCTCCACCTACCCACTGTGTTCTCCAGCCACCCACAGTGTCCCCTGTGTTCTCCACACCCCCCCACAGTGTCCCCCTGTGTCCTCCACCCACCCACAGTGTCCCCCTGTGTTCTCCACCCACCCACTGTGTTTTCCACCCACCCAGTGTCCCCCTGTGTTCTCCACCCACCCACAGTGTCCCCCTGTGTTCTCCGACCACCCACTGTGTCCTCCACCCACTCACAGTGTCCCCCTGTGTTCTCCTCCTGTGTCCCCCTGTGTCCTCCACTTACCCACGGTGTCCCGCTGTGTCCTTCACCCACCCACGGTGTCCTCCACCCACCCACGGTGTCCTTCTGTGTCCTCCACCCACCCACGGTGTCCCCCTGTGTCCTCCACTCAACCATGGTGTCCCCCTGTGTCCTTCACTCACGGTGTCCCCCTGTGTCCTCCACCCACCCACGTTGTCCCCCTGTGTCCTCCACCCACCCACGGTGTCCCCCTGTGTCCACCCACCCATGGTGTCCCCCTGTGTCCTCCACCCAAGGTATCCCCCTGTGTCCTCCACTTACCCACGGTGTCCCCCCTGTGTCCTCCACCCACCCATGGTGTCCCCCTGTGTCCTCCACCCACAGTGCCCCCTTGTGTCCTTCACCCACGGTGTCCCCCTGTGTCCTCCAACCACCCACGGTGTCAACCTGTGTCCTCCACCCACCCACGGTGTCCTCCTGTGTCCTCCACCCACCCATAGTGTCCCCCTGTGTCCTCCACTCACCCACAGTTTCCCCCGTGTTCTCCACCCACCCACTGTGTTCTCCACCCACCCACAGTGTCCCCCTGTGCTCTCCACCCACCCACAGTGTCCCCCTGTGTTCTCCACCCACCCACGGTGTCCCCCACCCACCCACAGTGTCCCCCTGTGTCCACCCACAGTGTCCCCCTGTGTCCACCCATGGTGTCCCCCTGTGTCCTCCACCCACCCACAGTGTCCCCCTGTGTTCTCCACCCACCCACAGTGTCCCCCTGTGTCCACCCACGGTGTCCCCCTGTGTCCTCCACCCACCCACGGTGTCCCCCTGTGTCCTCCACCCACTGTGTCCCCCTGTGTCCTCCACCCCCCCCACAGTGTCCCCCTGTGTCCTCCATCCCCCCCACAGTGTCCCTCTGTGTCCTCCACCCCCCACAGTGTCCCCCTGTGTCCTCTACCCCCCCCACACAGTGTCCCCCTGTTACCTCCACCCCACCCCTACAGTGTCCCCCTGTGTCCTTCACTCACCCACAGTTTCCCCCTGTGTCCTCCAACCACCCACCCACTGTGTTTTCCACCCACCCACAGTCTCCCCCTGTGTTCTCCACCCCCACAGTGTCCCCCGGTGTCCTCCAACCCCCCCCCCCCCCACAGTGTAGACCCTGTGTCCTCCACCCCACACAGTGTCCCCCTGTGTCATCCACCCCCCCACAGTGTCCCCCTGTGTCCTCCACCCACCCACAGTGTCCCCCTGTGTGCTTCACCCACCCGCAGTGTCCTCCACCCACCCACAGTGTCCCCCTGTATTCTCCACCCACCCACTGTGTCCCCCCGTGTTCTCAACCCACAGCGTCCCCCGTGTCCTCCACTCACCCACAGTGTCCCCCTGTGTTCTCTACCCACCCACTGTGTCCTCCACCCACCCAGAGTGTCCCCCTGTGTTCTCCACCCACCCACTGTGTCCTCCACCCACCCACAGTGCCCCCCTGTGTCCACCCACGGTGTACCCCTGTGTCCACTCACAGTGTCCCCCTGTGTCCTCCACCCACCCACGGTGTCCCCCTGTGTCCTCCACCACACCCCCACGTTGTCCCCCTGTGTCCTCCACCCACCCACGGTGTCCCCCTGTGTCCACCCACCCATGGTGTCCCCCTGTGTCCTCCACCCAAGGTATCCCCCTGTGTCCTCCACTTACCCACGGTGTCCCCCTGTGTCCTCCACCCACCCATGGTGTCCCCCTGTGTCCTCCACCCACAGTGCCCCCTTGTGTCCTTCACCCACGGTGTCCCCCTGTGTCCTCCAACCACCCACGGTGTCAACCTGTGTCCTCCACCCACCCACGGTGTCCTCCTGTGTCCTCCACCCACCCATAGTGTCTCCCTGTGTCCTCCACTCACCCACAGTTTCCCCCGTGTTCTCCACCCACCCACTGTGTTCTCCACCCACCCACAGTGTCCCCCTGTGCTCTCCACCCACCCACAGTGTCCCCCTGTGTTCTCCACCCACCCACTGTGTCCCCCACCCACCCACAGTGTCCCCCTGTGTCCACCTACAATGTCCCCCTGTGTCCACCCATGGTGTCCCCCTGTGTCCTCCACCCACCCACAGTGTCCCCCTGTGTCCACCCACGGTGTCCCCCTGTGTCCACCCACGGTGTCCCCCTGTGTCCTCCACCCACCCACGGTGTCCCCCTGTGTCCTCCACCCACTGTGTCCCCCTGTGTCCTCCACCCCCCCCCCCACAGTGTCCCCCTGTGTCCTCCATCCCCCCCACAGTGTCCCTCTGTGTCCTCCACCCCCCACAGTGTCCCCCTGTGTCCTCTACCCCCCCACACAGTGTCCCCCTGTTACCTCCACCCCACCCCTACAGTGTCCCCCTGTGTCCTTCACTCACCCACAGTTTCCCCCTGTGTCCTCCAACCACCCACCCACTGTATTTTCCACCCACCCACAGTCTCCCCCTGTGTTCTCCACCCCCACAGTTTTCCCCGGTGTCCTCCAACCCCCCCCCCCCCCCCCACAGTGTCCCCCTGTGTCCTCCACCCCACACAGTGTCCCCCTGTTACCTCCACCCCACCCCTACAGTGTCCCCCTGTGTCCTTCACTCACCCACAGTTTCCCCCTGTGTCCTCCAACCACCCACCCACTGTGTTTTCCACCCACCCACAGTCTCCCCCTGTGTTCTCCACCCCCACAGTGTCCCCCGGTGTCCTCCAACCCCCCCCACAGTGTCCCCCTGTGTCCTCCACCCCACACAGTGTCCCCCTGTGTCATCCACCCCCCCCACAGTGTCCCCCTGTGTCCTCCACCCACCCACAGTGTCCCCCTGTGTTCTTCACCCACCCGCAGTGTCCTCCACCCACCCACAGTGTCCCCCTGTATTCTCCACCCACCCACTGTGTCCCCCCGTGTTCTCAACCCACAGCGTCCCCCGTGTCCTCCACTCACCCACAGTGTCCCCCTGTGTTCTCCACCCACCCACTGTGTCCTCCACCCACCCAGAGTGTCTCCCTGTGTTCTCCACCCACCCACTGTGTCCTCCACCCACCCACAGTGCCCCCCTGTGTCCACCCATGGTGTACCCCTGTGTCCACCCACAGTGTCCCCCTGTGTCCTCCACCCACCCACGGTGTCCCCCTGTGTCCTCCACCACACCCCCATGGTGTCCCCCTATGTCCTCCACTCACCCACAGTTTTCCCCTGTGTCCTCCGCCCACCCACCGTGTTTTCCACCCACCCACAGTGTCCCTCTGTGTTCTCCACCCCCCCCCACAGTGCCCCCCCACAGTGCCCCCCTGTGTCCTCCACCCCCCCTCCACAGTGTCCCCCTGTGTCCTCCACCCACTGTGTCCCCCTGTGTCCTCCACCCCCCCCCCCCACAGTGTCCCCCTGTGTCCTCCATCCCCCCCCACAGTGTCCCCCTGTGTCCTCCACCCCCCACAGTGTCCCCCTGTGTCCTCTACCCCCCCACACAGTGTCCCCCTGTTACCTCCACCCCACCCCTACAGTGTCCCCCTGTGTCATTCACTCACCCACAGTTTCCCCCTGTGTCCTCCAACCACCCACCCACTGTGTTTCCACCCACCCACAGTGTCCCCCTGTGTTCTCCACCCCCACAGTGTCCCCCGGTGTCCTCCAACCCCCCCCCACAGTGTCCCCCTGTGTCCTCCACGCCACACAGTGTCCCCCTGTGTCATCCACCCCCCCACAGTGTCCCCCTGTGTCCTCCACCCACCCACAGTTTCCCCCTGTGTTCTTCACCCACCCGCAGTGTCCTCCACCCACCCACAGTGTCCCCCTGTATTCTCCACGCACCCACAGTGTCCCCCCGTGTTCTCAACACACAGTGTTCTCCGTGTCCTCCACCCACCCACAGTGTCCCCCTGTGTTATCCACCCACCCACTGTGTCCTCCACCCACCCAGAGTGTCCCCCTGTGTTCTCCACCCACCCACTGTGTCCTCCACCCACCCACAGTGCCCCCCTGTGTCCACCCACGGTGTACCCCTGTGTCCACCCACGGTGTCCCCCTGTGTCCTCCACCCACCCACGGTGTCCTCCTGTGTCCTCCACCCCACCCCCATGGTGTCCCCCTATGTCCTCCACTCACCCACAGTTTTCCCCTGTGTCCTCCACCCACCCACCGTGTTTTCCACCCACCCACAGTGTCCCTCTGTGTTCTCCACCCCCCCTCCACAGTGTCCCCCTGTGTCATCCACTGACCCACTGTTTCCCCCTGTGTCCTCCACCCACCCACCCACTGTGTTCTACACCCCCTCACAGTGTCCCCCTGTGTTCTCCACCCCCCCCCCCACAGTGCCCCCTTGTGTCCTCCACCCACAGTGTCCCCCGATGTCCGCAACCAACCCCGGTGTCCCCCTGTGTCCTCTACCCACCCACAGTGTCCCACTGTGCCTTCCACCCCCACCCACAGTGTCCCACTGTGCCTCTCACCCCCCACAGTGTCCCCCTGTGTCCTCCACCCCGCCCACAGTGTCCCCCTGTGTCCTCCACTCACCCACACTTTCCCCCTGTGTCCTCCACCCCCCCACAGTGTCCCCCTGTGTCCTCCACCCACCCACAGTGTCCCTCTGTGTCTGCCACCCACCCACAGTGTCCCCCTGTGTCCTCTACCCACCCACAGTGTCCCACTGTGCCTTCCACCCCCCCACAGTGTCCCACTGTGCCTTCCACCCCCCACAGTGTCCCCCTGTGTCCTCCACTCACCCACACTTTCCCCCTGTGTCCTCCACCCACCCACAGTGTCCCCCAGTGTCCTCTACCCACCCACGGTGTCCCCCTGTGCCTTCCACCCCCCCACAGTGTCCCACTGTGCCTTCCACCCCCCCCACAGTCTCCCCCTGTGTCCTCCACTCACCCACACTTTCCCCCTGTGTCCTCCACCCACCCACAGTGTCCCCCTGTGTCCTCTATCCACCCACAGTGTCCCCCTGTGCCTTCCACCCTCCACAGTGTCCCTCTGTGACCTCCACAGTGTCCCCCTGTTTCCTCCACCCACCCACCATCAGTGTCCCCTGTGTCCTCCACCCACCCACCATCAGTGTCCCCCTGTGTCCTCCACCCACCATCAGTGTCCCCTTGTCTCCACCCACGTACAGTGTCCTCCTGTTTTGTCCACCCCCCCCACCCCACAGTGTCCCCCTGTTTCCTCCACCCCCCCCACAGTGTCCTTCACCCACCCACAGTATCCCCCTGTGTCCTCCACCCACCCACAGTGTCACACTGTGCCTTCCACCCCCCCCCACAGTGTCCCCCTGTGCCTTCCATCCCCCCACTGTGTCCCCCTGTGTCCTCCACAGTGTCCCCCTGTGTCCTCCTCCCACCCACCATCAGTGTCCCCCTGTGTCCTCCACCCACCCACCATCAGTGTCCCCCTGTGTCCTCCACACACCCACCATCAGTTTCCCCTGTTTCCTCCACCCACCCACGGTGTCCCCCTGTGTCCTCTACCCACCCATAGTGTCCCACTGTGCCTTTCACACCCAACCCCCCACAGTGTGCCCCTGTGCCTTCCACCCCCCCACAGTGTCCCCCTGTGTCTTCCACAGTGTCCCCCTGTGTCTTCCACAGTGTCCCCCTGTGTCTTCCACCCACCCACCATCAGTGTCCCCCGTGTCCTCCACTCACCCACCATCAGTGTCCCCCTGTGTCCTCCACCCACCCACCCACCCACCCACAGTGTCCCCCTGTGTCCTCCACCCACCCACAGTGTCCCCCTGTTTCGTCCACCCCCCCACCCCACAGTGTCCCTCTGTTTCATCCCCCCCCACAGTGTCCCCTTGTCCCTTCTTCCCCCATGGTGCCTCCCCCCCCCCCCGATGGCTGCCCTGAGAGACACTGTGCTGAGTCTGCTCTGCTGTGTGCCCTGTGTTTTAGTTTGTGCCCTGCTATTTGCCCTACTGCGTACCCCGTGGCCTGTAATGTGCCCCATGCCCTGTGATGTGTCCTTCTGAGTATCCCCCGGATGTGCCATACTGTGTGCCACATGCCCTGTGACATTTCCTTTGCCTTGCTGTGTACCGCCTGATGTGACCTACTGTGTACTCCCTGATGGGTGCTCTACTGTGTGCCCCATGCCCTGTGATGTGCCCTGCTGTGTACTGCCTAATGTGCCCTGTGAACCATAATGTTCCCTACTGTGTGCCCTGTGATGTGACCTACTGTGTGCCCCATGCCCTGTGATGTGCTCTGTGCCCTGCTGTGTACTCCCTGATGTGTCCCATGCTTTGCTGTGTACCCCCTGATGTACCCTACTGTGTGCCCCATGCCCTGTGAGGTGCCCTGCTGTGTACCACGAAATGTGCCCTGTTTCCAATGATGTGCCCTGGGGTGTGCCCTACTGTGTGGCCTGTGCTCTGCTGTGTGCCCCACTATGTGCCACATGCCCTGTGATATGCCGCATGTTCTGCTGTGTACCTCCTGATGTGCCCTGCTGTGTACCCCATGATGTGCCTACTGTGTGCCCCATGCCCTGCTGTGTCCCCCCTGATGTTCCCTGTGCCCCCTGTGATGCACCATGCTGTGCTCAATAATGTGCCCTGCTCTGTACAGCATAATAAACCCTGCTGTGTGCCCCGTGATGTGCCCTGCTGTGTGCCCCATGCCCTGTGCCCTGCTGTGTACCCCCTGATGTGCCCAGTTATGTGCCCTACTGTGTGTCCTGTAATGTGCCCCATACCCTGTGATGTTCTCAGTGCCCTGCTGTGTACCCCCTAATGTGCCCTACTGTGTGTCCTGTGATGTGCCCCATGCCCTGTGATGTTCTCAGTGCCATGCTGTGTACCCCCTGATGTGCCCTACTGTGTGTTCTGTGATGTCCCCAATGGCCTGTGGTGTTCTCAGTGCCCTGCTGTGGGGACACAGGGGGCCCCATGATCTTCTATTGCCTGGGGGCCCCATGAGTTGTCAGTCCACCCCTGGTTTGGGGTTGTCATTATGTTGGAATACTGCCCTGCGGCCCAGTCTCTGATGGGAGGGGATCATGCTCTGCTTCAGTAGGTCATAGTACATGTTGACATTCATGGTTCCCTCAATGAACTGTAGCTCCCCAGTGCTGGCAGCACTCATGAAGCCCCAGACCATGACACTCCCACCACCATGCTTGACTGTAGGCAAGACACACTTGTCTTTGTACTCCTCACCTGGTTGCCGCCACACACGCTTGACACCAACTGAACCAAATAAGTTTATCTTGGTCTCATCAGAACACAGGACATGGTTCCAGTAATCCATGTTCTTAGTCTGCTTGTCTTCAGCAAACTGTTTGCGGGCTTTCTTGTGTATTATCTTTAGAAGAGGCTTCCTTCCTGGACAACAGACATGCAGACCAATTTCATGCAGTGCGCGGCGTATGGTCTGAGCACTGACAGGCTGACCCCCCACCCCTTCAACCTCTGCAGCAATGCTGGCAGCACTCATTCGTCTATTTCCCAAAGACAACCTCTGGATATGATGCGAAACATGTGCACTCAACTTCATTGGTCGACCGTGGCGAGGCCTGTTCTGAGTGGAACCTGTCCTGTTAAACCGCTGTATGGTCTTGGCCACTGTGCTGCAGCTCAGTTTCAGGGTCTACATCTATATGTAGAGCAACAATTCTTTTTTTCAGATCCCCAGATTCTTTGCCATGAGGTGCCATGTTGAACTTCCAGTGACCAGTATGAGAGAGCGATAACACCAAATTTAACACAACTGTTCCCCAGTCACACCTGAGAACTTGTAACACTAATGAGTCACATGACACCGGGGAGGGAAAATGGATAATTGGGCAAATTTTCACTTAGGGGTGTACTCACTTTTGTTGCCAGCGGTTTAGACATTAATGGCTGTGTGTTGAGTTATTTTGAGGGGACAGCAAATTTACACTTGTTATACAAGCTGTACACTCACTACTTTACATTGTAGCAAAGTCTCATTTCTTCAGTGTTGTCACATAAAAAAGATATAATAAAATATTTACAAAAATGTAAGGGGTGTACTCACTTTTGTGAGATACTGTAAACATTCACAGCCTTTGCTCAATACTCTGTTGAAGCACCTTTGGCACCAATTAGAGCCTCAAGTCTTTTTGGGAATGATGCTACAAGCTTGGCACACCTATTTTTGGGCAGTTTCTCCCATTCTTCTTTGCAGGACTTCTCAAGCTCCATTAGGTTGGATTTTCATATCTATCCAGAGATGTTCAATCGGGTGCAAGTCTGGGCTCTGGCTGGGCCACTCAAGGACATTCACAGAGTTGTCCCGTATCCACTCCTTTGTCATCTTGGCTGTGTGCTTAGGGTCGTTGTCCTGTTGAAAGGTGAACCTTCGCCCCAGTCTGAGGTCCAGAGCGCTCTGGAGCAGGTTTTTATCAAGGATGTCTCTGTACATTGCTGCATTCATCTTTCCCTCGATCCTGACTAGTCTCCCAGTTCCTGCTGCTGAAAAACATCCACACAGCATGATGCTGCCACCACCATGCTTCACTGTAGGGATGGTATTGGGCAGGCGATGAGCGGTGCCTGGTTTCCTCCAACCATGATGCTTGCCATTCAGGCCAAAGAGTTCAAGCTTTGTTTCATCAGACCAGAGAATTTTGTTTCTCATGGTCTGAGAGTCCTTCAGGTGCCTTTTGGAAAACTCCAGGCGGGCTGATAAGTACATTTTACTGAGGAGTAGATTCTGTCTGGCCACTCTACCATATAGGCCTGATGGGTGGAGTGCTGCAGAGATGGTTGTTCTTCTGGAAAGGTTCTCCTCTCTCCACAGAGAAATGCTGAAATGCTGAAACTATGTGACCATCGAGTTCTTGGTTGCCTCCCTGACTAAGGCCCTTCTCTCCTGGTCTCTCAGTTTGGCTGGGCGGCCTTTCTATGAAGAGTCCTCGTGGGTTCTAAACTTCTTCCATTTACGGATGATGGAGGCCACTGTGCTCATTGGGACCTTCAATGCTGCAGAGATTTTTCCGTACCCTTCTCCAGATCTGTACCTCGATACAATCCTGTCTCGGAGGTCTACAGACAATTCCTTGGACTTCATGGCTTGGTTTGTGCTCTGACATGCACTGTTAAATATGGGACCTTATATAGACAGGTGTGTGCCTTTCCAAATCATGTCCAATCAACTGATTTTACCACAGGTGGATACCAATCAAGTTGTAAAAACATCTCAAGGATGATCAACAGGATGCACCTGGGCTCAATTTTGAGTGTCATGGCAAAGGCTGTGAATACTTATGTACATGTGATTTTTTTCATTTTTTTTTATTTTTAACACATTTGCAAAGATTTCAAACAAACGTCTTTCATGTTGTCATTATGGGGTATTGTTTGTAGAATTTTGAGGAAAATAATGAATTTAATCCATTTTTGGATAAGGCTGTAGCCTAACAAAATGTGAAGCGCTGAGAATACTTTCCGGATGCACTGTATATACATACAGGCACGCTTATAAATACATATAAATAAACATTTTAAAATGTTTTAAAACAAAGATGGTGTCAGTAGAGCAGTGGATGTTGTCATTATAGTAGTGTATGTGCCACTAGGACAGAGATGTCAGTAGGACAATGGATGGTATTAGTCAGTAGGGCAGATGAGGTTGTTAGTAGAGCAGTGAATGGTATCATTACAGTAGTACAGTAGATGTGCCACTACTCTAGGGCAGAGGTTGATGTCAGTAGAGCAGTGGATGGTGTCAGTAAAGCAGAGGATGTGTTAGTAAGGCAGTGGTTGGTGTCAGTAGGACAGTGAATGGTGTCAGTAGGCAGAGGATGGTGTTGTTAGAGCAGTGGATGGTTTCAGTAGGGCAGTGGACAGTGTCAGTAGGGCAGTGGATAGTGTCAGTAGAGCAGTGGACGGTGTCAGTAGAGCAGTGGATGGTGTCAGTAGGGCAGTGGATGGTGTCAGTAGGGCAGTAGATGGTGTCAGTAGGGCAGTGGACGGTGTCAGTAGGGCAGTGGATGGTGTCAGTAGGGCAGTGGATAGTGTCAGTAGGGCAGTGGATAGTGTCAGTAGAGCAGTGGATGGTGTCAGTAGGGCAGTGGATAGTGTCAGTAGGGCAGTGGATGGTTTCAGTAGGGCAGTGGACGGTGTCAGTAGGGCAGTGGATGGTTTCAGTAGGGCAGTGGATAGTGTCAGTAGAGCAGTAGATGGTGTCAGTAGGGCAGTGGACGGTGTCAGTAGAGCAGTGGATGGTTTCAGTAGGGCAGTGGATAGTGTCAGTAGAGCAGTAGATGGTGTCAGTAGGGCAGTGGACGGTGTCAGTAGAGCAGTGGATGGTTTCAGTAGGGCAGTGGATGGTGTCAGTAGGGCAGTGGATAGTGTCAGTAGGGCAGTGGATAATGTCAGTAGAGCAGTGGATGGTGTCAGTAGGGCAGTGGATAGTGTCAGTAGGGCAGTGGATGGTTTCAGTAGGGCAGTGGACGGTGTCAGTAGGGCAGTGGACGGTGTCAGTAGGGCAGTGGATGGTTTCAGTAGGGCAGTGGATAGTGTCAGTAGAGCAGTAGATGGTGTCAGTAGGGCAGTGGACGGTGTCAGTAGAGCAGTGGATGGTTTCAGTAGGGCAGTGGATAGTGTCAGTAGAGCAGTGGACAGTGTCAGTAGGGCAGTGGATAGTGTCAGTAGAGCAGTGGACAGTGTCAGTAGGGCAGTGGATAGTGTCAGTAGAGCAGTTGATGGTGTCAGTAGGGCAGTGGATGGTGTCAGTAGAGCAGTGGATGGTGTCAGTAGGGCAGTGGATAGTGTCAGTAGAGCAGTGGATGGTGTCAGTAGGGCAGTGGATGGTGTCAGTAGAGCAGTGAACAGTGGATGATGTCAGTCAGTAGGGCAGTGGACGGTGTCAGCAGGGCAAAGGACAGTATCAGTAGAGCAACGGATGGTATCAGTACAGCAATAGACTTGTCAGAAGGGAAGAGAATGGTGTCAGTAGGAGGAAGAGGTATAACCTTGAAACGCATTAGCCTATTGGGTCTCCACCTTCTGCCTGAGATTTTGATGGACTGAATGATGTTGTACCATGTCATGAACTTTGATGCTGAACCATATGATGAGCTCTAACTTAATTGTGGCTGGGGCCACCTGGAGCTGTGTGGAGGCCGCCTATGTTTCGCTGTGGGGAAGCAGTAGCTGTATGAACACAGCCGTTGGTCCTAATATGACAGGTGTGCAGATGTGGACGAGTAACTGAGAATGCACACTGTCTGTATTCAGAGCCGTACACCTGATCCACACACCTGTCAAATTAGTACCTGCGGCTGTGTTTGTACAGCTACTGCTTCCCCACAGCGTAACATAGGCTGCCTGCAAACAGCTCCAGGTGGCCCCAGCCACATAAGCAAACCACTGATTCACACTGTACAGGCCACACCACCCAAGAGCTCATTCACTCACAGTCTATTTTTTCATTTATAGGAGAAAAAACAGGGGTAGCGCTCAGAGCAGTGCAGATTTGTAATGAAATCCACTGATGGGTGCTCAGGCTCAGATGTCCTCTCAAACATCGAACGAAAAGTAGAGCTGACAACTCCAAACGATCCTTACGATAACTTTATTGTTTACATGACAGTGAGTAAAATACACAGGGGCTTATGTGTTTCGACAAGAAGCCTTGGTCACAGCACCCTTTTTTCATTTATATAATAGAAAATAAAAACCCCAATGGTGATCAGATACCACCAAAAGAAATCTATATTTGTGTGAAAATAATGATATAAATTGAATTTGCGTACAGTGCTGCATGACCATTGCCAGTTAACACCTTGCCAAGCAGCTACTGTCGTTATATGCGGCATGTCAGCGCGCTCCCGCAAATCACCGTAGGTGTACATCTGCTCGGGCATGATGCGCGTGGCCGGCAGCCTGGATGTCGGGAACAAGAGCCAGAACGGGAATCTGTCTGTGTAAACAGACAGATCCCTGTTCTGACAGGGGAGTTAGAGAGAGATCTGCTGTTCCTAGTAATTAGAAACAGCAATCTTTCTCCTCCTTCAATCAGCCCAGCCCCCCTACAGTTAGAAACACTCCCAGGGAACACACTTAATCCCTTGATCGCCCCCTAGTGTTAACCCCTTTCCTGCCAGTGACATTTATACAGTAATCAGTGGCTATTTTTAGCTCCGATCACTGTATAAATGTCAATGGTCCAAAAAAGTGTCAAAAGTGCCCGATCTGTCCGCCCCAATGTCGCAGTCCCACTGAAAATCGCAGATCACTGCCATTACTAGTAAAAAAAAATAATAATAAAAATGCCATAAATCTATGCCCTATTTTGTAGACACTATAACTTTTGCGCAAACCAATCAATATACGCTTATTGTGATTTTTCTTTTACCAAAAATATGTAGAAGATTACATATTGGCCTAAACTGATAGTAAAGAAATTCGTTTTTTTACTTTTTTGGAAGGATTTTTATTATAGGAAAAAGTAAAAAATATTGGGTTTTTTTTCCCAAAATTGTCGCTCTTTTTTTATTTATAGCACAAAAAATAAAAACTGCAGATGATCAAATACCACCAAAAGAAAGTTCTATTTGTGGGGAAAAAAGGACATCAATTTTGTTTGGGTACAGCGTCGCACGACCGCGCAATTGTCAGTTAATGAGACGCAGTGCCGTATCGCAAAAAAATGGCCTGGTCATTAAGGGGGAAAATCTTCTGGTCTGTAAGTGGTTAAAGTAGCGCAGTGCCAAACTCCAAAAAATGCCCTGGTCATGAAGGGAATAAAACCTTCTGGAGCTTAAGTGGTCAAGTTTTTAGAGGCATAAAATAATTTCCTTTCAATATTAGAAAAATATTTTATGAATCTAAATCTGAATTAAAAAAAAAAGCACCAAAGTTGATTGTGCAGAGGAGCTTATGAGCGTAATTTATGCAATGATCTAATTTGAAAAACAACTGAATAGCCATAACATCTCGGAAGAGATCAATTGGACAAGGAATGAATAATTTAATGAAGCGTGTGCAGCCACCATACACCTTACAATCTGACTTTCCAATTTTTGTACAATCAACTTTAGATCTACCATAACTATGTACTATGAGAACTTAGCTATACTATCCAATTATTCTGTATACAAGCAGCCAGACTCTTTCACTACACAGTTGTTGGAAGAGCTAAAGGAGATTGTACAATCAGATTTGATGGTGTGTGATGAGTTTAATGTCTAGCTGACATCTGTAGGTAGTTCTAGTTTAATAGCTCACTATATCTCCTTTCATTTCACATCTCTTGCCATGTTTCTATATCTTGTGCATTATCTAAATGAAGTATATATTGAAGGTAGGACTCTAAACTCCTCCAGTGTGAAACAAATGTTCTCATCTGACTTTCCCAGGAGTGATGGAGACTTTCGGTCTCCAGTAGTATCAGTGTCCATGCAGGTGACAGGGCCATCACCATCCTGCCATCACCCTCCTGCCAGCACCATCCTGCCAGCACCATCCTGCCATCACACCTTCTCTGCTCCCATTGTGCAGGCTCGTGCAGAGGTGACAACTCAGCAGGAGGTGTCCCCAGGATGTCCCCTGGCTGCCCCAAGTCTTCTCACATCTCCATATCAATGGCCCTGATTTCACACTCACACCTTCCCTTTGAATACAGTAGCGGAGTCTTTGTCGGACTAGGAAATTACAAGGACATGTTACTGCCCCATACAATGCCCATCCATCTCCAGCCTGACAGCTCCATTCACTTCTATGCTACGATTCAACACTGCCATCTACTGGGCAAAAACGGAACCTCTGCTTGTGAATTGACTACACGCTAATGTAGCCACTTTTGCAGCCAAATTGGGAGAGCATCCCCTTTATTCACTTGCCCTTTGGAAGATTTACCCCCCCCCCCCTCCTTTCATAACCAGATACATTTTTGCTTTTTGGCACTGCGTTACTTTATTCACTTCAGCCCCGGAACGCTACTCCCTTATTGTCCAGGCCATTTTTTGAGATACGACACTGCGTTACTTTAACTGACAATTTGTGTGGTCGTGCTATGTACCCAAATACAATTGATGCCCTTTTTTTCCCACAAATAGAGCTTTCTTTTGGTGGTATTTGATCCCCTCTGTGGTTTTTATTTTTTGCGCTATTAACAAAAAAAGACCAACAATTTAAAAAAAAAAAATATATATATATATATATATATATATATATATATATATATATATATATATATATATATATATATATATATATATATATATATATATATATATATATAACTTTCTGCTATAAAACATATCTAATGAAAAATGTAAAAAATCGAATTTCTTCATCGATTTAGGCTAATATGTATTCTGCTACATAATTTTGGTAAAAAAAAAAAAAAACCCAATAAGCGTATATTGGTTGGTTTGTGCAAAAGTTATCGCGTTTACAAACTATGGGATATTTTTATGGCATTTTTATTTCATTTATTTTTTTACTAGTAATGGCATCGGTCAGCGATTTTTAGCGGAAAAACAGCAAAGGCGCCTCTTAGTAAGATCGCAAAAATTTAATGATTCAATTCCATTAATACACTCACATGTGAAGACTGTATAGTCCGGCGTAGGTAGATACAGTAAAGGCCATGTCCGTGCTCACAGATAAAGGGAAGCCTGATTCCTCTACGCTGCCTGCTGGTGTGATTCCGACTTCCGGGTTTAGCGGGACTGCGACATTGCAGTGGACAAATCGGACACCTAACGGACACTTTTGACACTTTTTTGGGAACCAGTGACATTATTACAGTGATCAGTGCTAAAAATATGCAATTTGTGTACTAATGACACTGGCAAAGAAGGGGTTAACGGTGTGCCTAGCTGGTGCTTGCTAACTGTGTGGGGGTTGCTCTAACTGGATGAAGACAGAGATCAGTGCTCCTGCTTAGCGCGCGATCACGCCTCCGGTGGCGTGCGCGTGCCCCCCAGTGTCTATCGCATGAAATGACACACAGGTACATCATTTTGCGCAATAGAGCCGACCTGCTGCAGTACAAGTATGTTAGGTGGTCAGCAAGTGGTTAATTGACAATTGCACAGTCATGCAACGCTGTACTCATATTAAGTTGATATAATTTTTTTCCCACAAATAGAGTTTTCTGTTGGTGGTATTTGATCACCATTGCATTTTTTATTTTTTGCGTTATAAACAAAAAAAGACTGAAAATTTTAGGGTAAAAAACAATATTTTTTTTACTTTCTGCTATAAAATACATCCAATAAAAAAAAAATGTAAATATCACAATTCTTTATAAATTTAGGCTAATATGTATTCTGCTACATATTTTTGGTTAAAAAAAAATACCAATAAGCATATATTGATCGGTTTGCACAAAGGTTATAGTGTCTACAACCTATGGGATATATACTAGAATTTTTAATTAATTAATTATTTATTTTTATACTAGTAATGGCGGCGATCAGCGACTTATAGCTGGACTGAAATTGTATAGAGAGCAATTGGACACTAACTGACACTTTGTGGGAACCAGTGACACTAATATAGTGATCAGTGCTAAAGATATACACTGTCACTGTACTGATGACATTGGCTGGGAAGGGTTTAACATCTAGGGTGATCAAAGGGTTAAATGTATGCGTAATTATGTGTAATGTGTATACTGTGTGCTGTTTTTACTAAGGAATCCCCAATGACAGGACAGAGTTCTGTATTGTTTAGATTGACAGAGCTCTATCCTGTCTTCCTCTTCGCCGATCAGCGGGTGCCGGATTGAACTGTGACAAATCACAACCTTAATGGGTAATGGGGGGGGGGGGTCATAATGTTATGGCTGATCTGTGTATTTGTTACAAGTTCTCACTTACATAGCATAACCTAAAAAAATATAAAGATGGTTGCTTTCCTTTTTACTTACTTTTTGTTTTCTTAAACATCCTACCTAAAGTGGAAGAAAAGCCCAATGCCGCGTACACACGACCGGACTTTCCGGCAGAAAAGGTCAGACAGAATCATTCCATCGGACATTCTGATCGTGTGTGGGCTTCATCTGACTTTTTCTTTCTAAAATTCTGACGGACCTATAAATAGAACATGTTTCAAATCTTTCCGACGGAATCAGTTCCTATCTGGAAAACCGCTCGTCTGTATGCTAGTCCGACGGACCAAAAACGACGCAAGGGCAGCTATTGGCTACTGGCTATTGAACTTCCTTTTTCTAGTCCCATCGTACGTCATCGCATTCTACACGATCGGACTTTGGTGTGATCGTGTGTAGGCAAGTCCGTTTCAGCGGAACTCCGTCGGAAAGACCGTCAGAGTCTATTCTGAAGGAAAGTCCGGTCGTGTGTACGCGGCATAACGCTATTCCTGCTTACACATTTTTCCTCCTCCCTCCTCCTACCTACCTATGTTGCCTAACATGTATAAATAAGATGTGTGTGCTTGCGTATATTTAATCCACTCCTATCCAGTCACATGATTCCCTCCCTGCTGCTGCAGGGGAGAGGAGGGAGCATTGACAACAGCTGGGCTGTGGAAGTAAATGGGTATTGTCGCAGCTCCTGGAATTCCCAGACGCTGTCAATCGTTCTCTGAGCCAGAGCTGCAGGATCATATGACCGGACCATGGTGATTTAAAAATAGGTAAAGATACAGATCTTTTTTTTTAAGGTTAGGCAGGATAGGTAGGAGGATGGGGGTTGAAACATTGTTAAGATCTTTCCCCCTTCTATGTAATGTTAAGACTAAATTCCAGGTTTCCTGTCACTTTAAAAAGTTGGTTTGGGCCAAGCTGGACCTAATCAACTATTTCCACTATTCAGGCGCTGTGTATAATGTATCTTACCATTGTAGCATCAGCTATATGTTGTATGGCGGAATGTGTTCTGCAACAGTACAGGTAACTTCCTATCTGCTGCCAGAACTGTATTAAGTTGTCTTAATACTTCTCAGCACTTCAGGAGAAACATTGTATTTTAATCAATAAATACCATACTTCCTCTGATAGGCCATGGCGGATAGGCAGGTGGATCAGGATGATGTTAACCTCAACCAATCGAAGAAAGCCTTATATGCAAAGATATTATAGGGACATCAATGAATTATAGTGGGCGAGGGTCACAAAGAAGTTATATGAGAACAGGATACATCCCCAAAATCAATAGTTTGGTATAGTTGTTCTAGTGTGTAAGTGAATAAGTTAGATCTACCTGTCGCCACATTTCACACACACACACACACACACACATATATATATATATATATATATACAGGGCTTTTTTTCTTGGAGAATAGGTGCAGGAACTCCCCCCGTCACCCCTTGTCTCTGCCCCCTACCCACCTCTGACCACCGTCCCTTGATTCCACCCCCTACCCACCTACCAGTACTGCCCCTTTTAGAGAATACAGAACCAAGTGTCGTTTTTGAATTTTGAATCATTTGAATGGAACATGTTAATGATAAAAAGAAAAGCAGTAAAATAGATCCCTTGCAGCCAGCAACGATAGAATCCCAGCAATAGATCCGCACACAACAATAGACTCCCCCAGCAACAATGGACTCCACCCCAACAACAATAGATTCCCTGCAGCAACAGTGAACCACCCACAACAAAATATCACACCCAGGAACAAAATATCCACACAAGCAACACAACCCCCCCCCCCCAGCAGCAACAACAGATCTCCCAGCAGCCAGCATCAATAGATCCTCCAGCAGCCAATAAAAATAGACCTCTCCCTCAACAGTAGATCCCTTTCAGCAACATAAGAACCCCCCCAAAAAAGTAGATTCCCCATCAGCAACAATACAACAATTGACCCTCACACAAAATCAGATCCCCACCAGTGACAATAGATCCCCCAGCAGCCAACATCAATAGACCCTCCAGCACACCCCACACCCCATGCTATTACATACATTCAGTGCTGGAGGTGCCGGAACTGCGTTCCCCCACGTTCCTGCTGAAAAAAAGCCATATATATATATATATATATATATATATAAAACAGTCCACACAGATGATTCCTTTTTAGGGCTTTTTTGGCCCACTTTTATTAAAGAAAATCAAAGTTCCAGAAATGAAAACAAAAGTGGTTTCCCTCGCAGGGGGTTTTCACCATCAGCATTAAATAAAAGGCTATTCAGCCTCCTGGCTTACACATGCAGCATTGCAAACAAAAATACTGAGCCACCTGGCTCTCTTCAGCAGCAGACGCACCACTGCTTAGGCTCCCACATGGAGCTCTCCTGACTACTGTCAGCGACCTCAGACTCAGGTCTCTGGCTTTCACAGTCCAGCCTGCATTCTCTGGATACTTCTGGGTTCTCCCTTGCAAGCCTGGACTCCTCGGGAGGGTGGAGCCCAGAACCATGGTCCTGACTCTACTATCAGGCCAACACACACCTGAACAATCAGTGTGTTGGTGAGTCTCAAATCCCGGGCCCAGGACTAGGGATTTCATCCCACCCGGATCTCTAAGAAATCCCTGGGCTCCAGGTCCCAAAGTGGACTTTACTAAATAATGAGGAAACTGGAAAGCCAGTTTCCTCCCAAACAAGCAAATACACTGGAGCCCCTCAACCTGCCTGGTTGAGAATCCTGGACCCATACACTGGTCGGGTACCACAGTAGTATATATATATATATATACACATACACGCACAATATGTATCTACTGTATATATCGATTAGCTATGACCACCCACCATAACATTATGACCACCCACCTAATATTAAGTAGGTCCCCTTTTTGCTGCCAAAACAGACATGACACATTGAGGAATAAACTCAGCTAGGCAAGCCACCAGTAGCAGATTCTTTAAGTGCTGTAAGTTGCATGGTAGGACATTCATTTGTTCCCTTAGTGCATCCTGGTGCCATCTCTTCCCCAGGTAAGTACCATACTAGAACAAAATCAAGTGGGACTTTACATGTACCCTGTAGGGTCTAATAACAAACCATAAACATTTGAAAAAGTAAACAAATCTTTATTCTACACCTACAAGTACTTTAGTTTAAAAAGGTTGAAGACACAACTGGTTAAAATCACAGTTACAGTTAGGTTGTCCAGGGTGTTGTTTTCCTGGCTGAGGAATCCAAAGAGTTTGCCTACGCATTTTGCGGGATAACCCGCTTCATCAGGGCCTCGGATTATAACACAAATTATATATATACTGTGATGAGGTCATCGGCGGGGGGCGGGCATATTGATCGTGCCATTGCGCGTGTGTAAATCCAAGATGGTGGATGTGACATCATACGCACAACGCAAAGACGCACACCACCATCTTGGAAAGTCATCTGCCCATATGACACATAGGAGACGGACCGAAAAAATCCCGTCCGCCCCTCAGCGTCACAGGACAGGATGGGAAAAAACAGATAATATGGAGAACACTTTGCAAACCGATCGTCGAGATGGAAAGACTTTCCCACAAACAGGCGTTAGCTGACAACTAATAGGGCTTGAGTTTGACAAGGTTGATTGGTCATGAACCTTGCAAACACGTTCTCGGAGCGTCCATATGGTTACTGATGCCAATACCCCGCAGCTTAAATCTGTATTTACATATATATATTCTAAATAGTTGCATGGGACTCCATACAGGGTCCAATCATAGATTTATTGAAAATCTATACATCTATACAAATCTATAAATTCATACATGCGAAACACTATGGACTTTCTAAAGACCCTGGATGGGTTGCATATCCCTGAAGGGGCTTGGTTGGTAGCAATAGATGTGGAGGCCCTCTACAACTCCATCCCCCACGAGATAGGGGTTGCGTTGTGGAGGGCTTCATCTCGGAACGTGAGAGAACATCAGGACCATACAATAGATTTATTCTTGACCTTATTCATTTTATATTGGGGGTGGGAGCGAAACCTCTTTTATAGGGAGGAAATGCAGGAGTTTCTTAACAAGATAGTAATTTGGCGTTGTTTCATTGATGACATTTTCTTTATATGGACAGGGACACAAGATGAACTGCTCATCTTCTTTGAAATCCTGAAACATAATGAGTTTAATCTAAAATTTACATTGGATTTCCATCAGGAAACCATGAACTTTTTGGATATTACGATTTTTGTGAATCAAGATGGCAGCCTTGGATCGACACTTTTCCATAAGTCATTGCTGGAAATTCTATCCTGCATGCAGATAGCTCTCACCCCACTCTGTTGGTGATGAGCATCCCTTAGGGCTCTTTCACACGGAGGATCCGTATATGTCTGTTTTTCATCCTTCCGTTTTCGGATGAAAAACGGACATACATGTATCCCTATGGAGCGTCGGATGTCAGCGGTGACATGTCCGCTGACATCCGACCCGCTCCGATCCGAAAAGTGTAACGGAGGAAAACCCTACTTTTCCACACGTTTTCGGATCTGATCGGGTGACGACGGACTCTACGGTCCGTCGTCATCCGATCCCCCATAGGGGAGAGCGGCGCTCTGACAGGTCCGGTCCGAACGGACCTGTCATTTTCCTGTCATTTTCAGTGGAGCGATCCCTGCTGAGCAAGCGGGTGTTCACGGGGCGGATCATCACTGATCCGCCCCGTGTGAAAGAGCCCTTATAGTCAATATTTGAGGATAAGGAGGAACTGCAGCAGAGATATAGACTTCGAAAATAAGGCTAAGGCACTACAGCTACGCCTTCAACAAAGAGGGTACAGCAAAAAAACGCCTCAAAAAAGCCTACAATCGAGCTAAAAATCAAAACAGGGCACATCTGATTCATGGTAAAAAATCAAAGAAATCTGAGGTGGGGGGTAAGATTGATTACCCGCTTCTCAGGTCAACATAAACAATTTTGTGAAATAATGAAAAAATATTGGTATCTTTTAATGGCCGATTAGACGGTATCAAAATATCCTAAAAGCTACCCTGAGATAACCTTTAGAAGATCTAGGTCAATGAGGGATGGTTTGGTTCATAGCCATTATCAATCTAAAACAATAAATAAGAACAAACCAAAGGGAACATTTCGTGGGAAGTGTAACTTTTGCAGATTTATTTATGAAGCCCAGGAACTCACATTATCCAATGGACATGTATTCAAACACAAAATCTTGGCCAATTGTCAGACAATAGGAGTGGTGTATATTAAACTATGCGACTGTGGGAAAGACGAAAAGGCAATTTTTTCACTGTATACGTGATCATGTTTCTTTAGTTTCAAAGTCAAAGATGGAAACGCTCATTAGTAGACATATGGGCTTATTCCACAAATTTGATCTGTCTAAAATGCATTTTTTTTTGCTCTAGAATTACTACCATTAAATGAAAGAATAGGGGATAATGACAGGCTGTTACTGCAGCGGGAAGCCTGCTGGATTCACAGCCTGTCAGCCTTGAAACCCCCTGGATTAAATGATGCCTTCAGTTACAAGCCATTTGTATAAGTGGCTTTGCTCTCTGATTCCACATGACCCCCTTCGCTTGATTCATTCCATTAGACAGATTCAAATTTTAGGCTAGATAGCCATAAAAACAATTGGTGTTACTTCAAGGATTTTTTCAAGCATTCCCTATTATATTGACTCTTGTACTGCTTTTAATTTTATTTTGATTCCTTTTTTTTTTCAATAAATTTATAATTGGACCCTGTATGGAGTTCCATGCAACTATTTAGAAACGATATGTAAAGACAGATTTAGGCTGCGGGGTCTTGGCATCAGCAACCATACGGACGCCCCGGGCACTTGTTTGCAAGGTGTTTGACCAATCTTCCTTGTCAAAACTCGAGCCCTATTAGTTGTCAGCTAACGCCTGTTTGTGGGGAAATCTTTCAATCTCGACGATCACATTGCAAAGTGTTCTCCGTATTGTCTTTTTTTTCACATCTGGTCCTGTGACGCTGAGGGGCGGACCGGATTTTTCAGTCCGTCCCCTATGTGTCATATGGGCAGAAGACTCTCCAAGATGGTGGTGTGCCTCTTCGTGTTGTGCGTATGACGTCACATCCGCCGCCTTGGACTCAGGCACACTTGGTGGCACGATCAATACAGCCCCACCCCGCAGATGACCTCAGATTTATACAATATATACAATAGTGGGATTTATACAATAGTGGGATTTCCCACTGCTGGATACTTTTCCATCTTTTACGGGCAGCTCCCTGAAACTCAGGAAAATCCAACTGCTGATTGGCTCTCACAAATTCTAGCTCTGACTTGTTTCTATTGAAATGAGGAAATGTATTGGTCAGATTTAAATATCCAAATGAATAAGGTAAATCCTAACATTTGGACAAATTAGATATGCGTATTTTAGGTACTTGTGACATTTCACCTAACGATGTTTAAAATACTTCCTTCCTATAGTTTTAAAGAAGTTCTTTCTGCCTATGGTTGCAACGTTATGCCTTGACCCTAGTTTTGGAAGATCTGTCTGATCGTCTCAAGAATTGATTTTAGAATAATTGGTAGGTTTTCCTCTCGGCCTTGATAACAATTTGCATGTGATGATTTTTTTGAAATGTAAAAACAACTACTATTGTAACAAAACTGTAATAATATTTTATCAATGATGTTAATATCATGTATTCTCTATGCAGTATTAAACTTCATGCAGCACTATAAATCTCCTGAAGAAGCTCTTTCAAAGTGAAACATGTTGAGTACAAGTGGCTGCAATGCTGTATGAAATTGATACAATTGATTATTGAATGTATTTTTTAAAAAAATCTTGTTATTCTAATAAAATTCATATATTTTTTAAATATATTGTTTATTTAATTGGCACCTTAAAAGTCCCATTTCGTGTATCCTTGAAATTCTTTATGCCCAGGGATGTGGTACATTTTCGGTTTTTCATTACCCAAAATCTTCTCTTCTGATTCAGTAAACTGATTTTGAGTCTAGCTGCTATTGATTGTATGTCTCAGAGCGAAATTGTATTGAAGGTGGGTGGGGACAAGAAAATGTTTTCCCAGGGTCCAATCAATATTAAAGACGGTCCTGGGGTTAGTCCCTTTAAAATCAGGGACAGCTGGTAGCTATGCAGACCAGGAACATCCCACAAGCTGCCGTTTTGGAGTTGCTCTTACCCAGTCTTTTAGCCGTAACAATCTGGCTCTCGTCAAAGTAACTCAAATCCTTACACTTGCCTATTATTTTCTTTTTTCAACACATCAACTTCAGGGACAACATGTTCACGTACTGCCTAATATATCCCGTCAGCTTTCAGATACCATTGTAACGCGATAATCAATGTTATTCACTTCACCTGTCAGTGCTCATAATGTAATGACTGATCAGGGTTTATACAGTATATACATTAACAGGCTGTGCAGTCATAACGAGGGCAAGTCAGGTTATATCTATTAGCTAGCATTGATAGTATGCTATCTACTATTTTACAGTAACAAAAAATGCAAAGAAAGATGGAGCCATACTTTGCAATGAGTTTCCTTTAAAAAATATTGGACAACTTCTGAAATACCAGCAACACATCAATATATACAGAATCACAATGTTTCCTAACCATTTAGGTAAATGTGCTGCTTCATTGATCTGACACCTGCTGGTTGGTGTTTACTCACCTGGTGGAGCAATAATTATCAAAACTACATTTATGTTATCTTGCTGCTGAGCATTGTAGTGTTACGGGGGCGGTTTAAGTGTGTGATAGTAAGCGCACTGTTAGTCATCAACAACAGTCACTCTGCTCTGGATAATGCCAGTATGACAACATCCACGTGGTTTCCCAGTCATTTATTTATTATCCTCAATAAATTAAGTGTCCTGGGTTTTTTGGTCAATATTAAGGCTGTGAGTTTAAGAGGTTGTAAACCCTTACATATACCCAGTGAAGGGACTATCCTTAGGTGATACACAGAGATGAAACAAATCTTCCAACAAAAGTTGTACCTGTTTATCTGCGGTCTTCTCTTCTCTACAGCCATTTAAAATCCAGAATTTATAAAGCTTGTCTGAGAGCTCAGAAAAAAGGGGGCAGGGAGCTGAAGTTACACTCCGCAGAGCTCAGTAAGGAGAGCTCTAAGAGCTGATTGGAGGGGACAGACACACCCCCTCCACCAGTGTTAATTTCATCGACTAAAACCGACTAAAACATTTTAGCCGACTAACTTAATACCATTTTAGTCGACTAAAATACGAGTAAAACTAAAACAATTGAGATGACTACAATACGACTAAAACTAAAATGCCATTTTAGTCAAAAGACTAAGACTAAAACTAAATTGAAATTTAACGTCAAAATTAACACTGGTCTGTAGTGCATGTTCATACCTCAATACCATAAATAACATATTTGATTTTTCACTCCAGCAGTATATAATGCGTTTGGAAATTGTAGAGAAAGGTTAACTAATGCATTATAATTTAACTACACCTATTAGATTTTAGATAACTAAAATGAGTTTTAGGCGACTAAAATTAAAACAATTGCAGAAGACTAAAATGGGATTAAAACTAAAATGCCATTTTAGTCCTAAGACTAAGACAAAAACTAAATCGAAATTTGCTGCCAGAATTAACACTGCACTCCACACAGGAACAGAGCCAAGACTGTCAATCAGCTGGAGGTCCCTCCCCTGTCACCTTTTTTCCTTTGGTGTCAAGGAAACTTGTCAGAAGTGATTCATGCTGATAAGCAGAGAAATGAAGCAGCAGGCAGAAATTAAACTTAGTGCTTTTAATTGAGACAAGCACACACTATAGAGGGATATGCTTTGTTGATATTTCGTGTCTGAGGTTTACAACCACTATAAAGGTATGGCTGCCATCTTTTGATTTAAGTCAGTACAGGAGACACTTCACGCTCTTAACTTTTACTGCATAAATGAGCACGGTACCTAGAGCAATATGGAGGCTTCCATTGCTGATCACCTTCGGAAGATGCTAGTTTCCTGTTTTTCATGTTGATCAAATAGCAGCAATACTTTCTGATTTACTGGCATAGAGCTGGCATGGATTAAGCGGATTTAGCCAAATATATATGCATAATTCTGCATTGGAGCAAAACTTCCAGTGATGAAATAATACAAGTGTAGTCTCTTTTCTGACATTCATGGTAAACATTTGCTTACAGTGGGGACAGAAAGTATTCAGACCCCCTTAAATTTTTCACTCTTTGTTATATTGCAGCCATTTGCTAAAATAATTTAAGTTCATTTTATTTCCTCATTAATGTACACACAGCACCCCATATTGACAGAAAAACACAGAATTGTTGTCATGTTTGCAGATTTATTAAAAAAAGAAAAACAGGGTGCTGTGTGTACATTAATGAGGAAAAAAAATGAACTTAAATGATTTTAGCAAATGGCTGCAATATAACAAAGAGTGAAACATTTAAGGGGGTCTGAATACTTTCCGTCCCCACTGTATGCCTATGTGACCTCACAAATCCAAGTCTTCTTGTCTGGTATCCCCCATCTTCCATTAGCTAGTCACTTCTGCTGGCTCTACATGAGCAGATATCTTATCAATCCACTATGTAGGAGTCAGGACCTGCCAGAGATGGATTAAGCAAAAATGGGGCTCTAGGCAAGATAGCAGTTTTGACCCCCTATTCCCTTGATTGGCATTGATAGGGAATGGGTTGCCTTTTAGATAGTGAAGCTCTAGGGCTGCAACAGGCTAAAGCTGCTGAGAATCTCTGAATGACCTGGCCTATTCTTCTCTCTTCTCAAGAAGATGAAGTAGAAAATCACAACAGCCAAACCTGGTGTGATTTAGGATGGGAAGATATCTCTCTAGGAGTTCATGAGTCATTCCTGGGGGGGCCACTGCCCTGTCTTTGGGCAACCTAATGCCTACACTAGACAGCACTTTGCCATGTATCTGCAAGATGCCTGAGGACTAGCTCTGGCAGGTCCCTAAGGAGTGGGGTCCACCTGGCTTTGGTCTATATAGATCATAGAGTGCCTTGCCCATGCCAGGAGCCTTGTGCCCTGGGAGGGTCAGGGTTTGAGGCCTCTCCTCTTCAGAGGTTGGACCATTTCTGTACCATTTGTGCACTTTTGTTCACAGGGGATTCAACAAACACTGAACTGCTGAGCTCCATAAAAAGTTAAAAACAAAAATGGCTGCTGATGTCATCACTTGAATGTTTGTGCCTGTGAGGGGGGAGAGGGAGCCCTACAGTCTGTTGTGCTAAAAATGGAAACCAGTAAGGAATATAGAAAGAGAAATACATTTTTTATCCAAGAATGAGGGGTCTTAATAAAAGGCACCAACTCCCCTTAATAGAAACATTAGAAATAAAGTGTGAAAAGGTGTCAAATTATTACATTGAAACAAAATCAAACATTAACAAAATTTTATTAAATACACAAAACATTTTTAAAATCGACATATGAACATTCATACAGTTGTAATACATGGTATTTTCAGCTCTACATGTTTCGCCATCAGCATGGCTTACTCAGGAGCTTATTATAAACCGTGTGTACAATATCACTATAAACAAATAGAGAGAAAAACATTAGGTATAGTCAATCAACATAGAATACCTAAATGTATAAGGACCATAAAAGTCTATTAAAGATATACAGAAAACATAAATATATATATATATATATATATATATATATATATATATATATATATATATATATATTTATGTTTTCTGTATATCTTTAATAGACTTTTATGGTCCTTATGGTCCTTATATAATTAATTGTATATATATATACAATATATACTTTCTACAGTCCATATTACATAATTAGATATTAGATGAATATTGTCTGAAAGATATATATATATATATATATATATATATATATATATATATATATATATATATATCTATATATATCTATCTATACAATTAATTATAGGTCATTTGATAAATGAACTCTCACCCAGATTGCTAACACTGCTCCAAAGAACTACCAGAACCCCAAGTGGACAGTCTCTCACAGAATATTAGTGTGCCACAGAGGGGACATATACCCCTTATTTGAACCTGCAAGGAAACATCTCTGATTAGGTTTGAGCAAACTAAATTGTCTCTAAAGGTGTAAGATTGATCTGTCTCTACCTACCCAGGATTTGTGGAAAACTCAGGGGAGGCAGAAAGTGACCTCAGTAAGCAAGTAAGGCCTCATCAAAAAAACATGTCAAAAGAACCACATCGTGGGTGTAGCTTGGGGGATCTGTGTGACCTAAAAGGACATACGATATGATAATACATATCTAGCTCTATAAGCCCAATCATTCAAAGTAACCTCAGAAGTCAAATTTGTCTTACCTAGACACTGTAATCTTTAGGTGCCACAAGAGCAACGTCTTTTTATCTGTAGCATTGACAGACCAATAGGATGGTGAATCCCAATCACTAGCAAGACAGTAAACAGGAATCAACGCTCCTGAGAATATCAATAAAGTTAATTAAATTCGGGCAAGCTAAAACCTATATCTGTCTCATAAAAGAGCAACCTGTTATAGATGGACTTACCTTGTAAAGAAAAAAGGTTCTCATGCAGGATTCAAAATAGAGCGGATGGCTGCATCAGCAATACCATTGCCATGAGGGTTTTTAAATATCCCCTCCATCCCTGCGGCGTATGACGTCGCTGCAGGGATGCGGACGATCATTGGCTGTCCTCCCCTAACTCCACCCAGCCTCAATCCAAGCAGGGAACAGGATCTCGTGATAAGAGTTCAGAGTTCATACATAAAATCATTACAATTTAAAGACACAGATAACCAATCATGGAAAAAAGCGCCCACCCCTCCCCCCCCAAAAAAAAATATTATCCCAAATCAACTAGTGAAAAAATGAACAACTAACTATCCGACTCCATGGATTAAACAGGATCAAACTCATAAAAATGATTTGAGAGAATTATTCAGCCCTGGATGTTTAGTGGCAGATAAATTGAAAATCCACTTAGTTTCTCGTTGCAAAAGCAACTTATCTACATCCCCTCCCCTTTTGTTGATAGGGATATACTCCAAAGCAAAAAATGTCATCTTTGTGCTGTCAAATTGATGATAAAGCCCCATGTGACAGCTTATGGGGCTTTCAAATTTCTTGGCATTGACCAGCCATACATGGTCCCTGATTCTATGGAAAAATGGCCTCTTTGTTTTCCCAATGTAAAACATGCCACATTGGCATTCCATACAGTACACAACGCCAATCGACTGACAATTAGCAAAAAAAAATTAGGTTTATACATCTTACTATTTGGCAATCTAATTTGTTGCGCCTTCCAAACGTATTGACTATTGACAAAAATTACATTTGTTGCAAGGGGCCGTTCCTGTAGTTTTTGAACTGTCTTTTTTAGCTAAATTGGAGTGATGACTATGGACCAGCTTATCCCTCAGGGATTTAGATCTCCTGAAAGTGATTTCTGGATAATCTTTAATATATTTGGTAATAGTATCATCAGCCTTCAGAAGGTACCAAAATTTACTCATAATTTTTCTAACTTGACCATGCTGTCCAGAATATCGCGTAATCAATCTTATATTCAAGTCATGTACTTTTGCTTTAGATTTATGTATTAGTGAATTCCTAATCTGATTATTAGCTTGCTGGTAGGCTTTTTCAAAATAAGTTTTACTATATCTCCTTTTCAACAAACGTTGTTGTAATGCTTTTGACTCAGGTTTAAAATCTTCCTGCTTGGAACATTTACGTTTTTAATGCAAGTGTTTGCTGTATGGTATCCTTGATACCAAGGGCGCTGAATGAGAGCTTGTGGCATTAAGAATGGTATTACCTGATGATGGTTTTTTATAGAGGGTGAAGCCTAGGCTCCCATCCTCATTAACATAGATCTGAACATCAAGGAAGCTTATAGTTTGTTGATGATAGGTCAATGTAAACTTCAGATTGTAATCATTACAGTATTTTTTAAAGCCTGCACAAATTTCATTAAGTCTTCCAAAGGGCCCTGCCAGATTGGGAAGATGTCATCAATGAATCTTTTTCATATGGCAATTTGGCTCAGATACTTGTGTAAATCTTCACTTGAGAACAAATCACGCTCTCACCCCCCCAGGTACAAGTTTGCATACGAGGGTGCACAAGGCATCCCGATTGCAACACCCTGCACCTGGAGGTAGTGGGAGCGCTTGAATAAAAAGACATTGTTCATCAAGATAAATCGCAGTAATGCAAGAATAAATTGATTATACTGGCCCATGCTAGTGCCCCATACCTATATGAAGCTCTCCACAACCTTCACACCCCACTCATGGGGTATGGAGTTGTAAAGTGCCTCCACATCTAAGGCCACCAGCCAGGCTCCCTCTTGTACATCAATGCTGTCTAAGGTTCGGATAAGATCTCCTGTATCCTGGATGTAGGAAGTAAGTGCTTTTACATGAGGTCTCAGATAGTCATCAATCAGTTGACTTGCAGGTTCTGTCAGTCACCCATTTCCAGATACAATTGGCCTACCTGGTGGTTGGATTAAACTCTTGTGGATTTTTGGTAGTGCATACTGAGTCGGGGTTTTGGGGGTTTTAATATTGAGGAATTCTAAGTTTTTTTTGTCAATAATTCCTTTTAAATGGGCTTCAGTAATAAGGTTCCTATATTTTTTTGTAATTCTTTCAAGGGATATTTCTGGTATCCTTCTATACCATACCTGGTTATCTAATATTTCCAGAACCATATGTTCATACTGAGTGTCATCCATAACCACGATGTTCCCTCCTTTGTCCGAAGGTTTGATAACTAAGTGGGGATTTTGTCTTAAACTTTCAAGGGCTGATTTCTAAGTAGGACTAACATTAGAAACAACCGAATCCTTCCACCTTGTATTTTTGATCTCATTACCCAACTGTTGGGTGAAAGCCCAGATGTTTGAGTTGGCCTGAAGGAGGGAGAAGGCCCTAGATTTAGGTTAGTATAATTGTGGTGGTGGAAAGCAAGGATCAATAGAGGGACCACTTGAAACTGAGCCGAGAGGCCCAAGACTCCCTCCACTCAGCTGGGGGACCCATCATCTGTGTTCCCCTCCTCCTACAGATCCATTAGATCATTAATTGCTTTTAAATCTTCCAATGAAAAATTCTCCCATAGTTCATAGTTACCGAATCCTGTTTTTTATCAAACATCGTCTTGTACATTAATTTATGAGTAAATAAATGAACATCTTTAATCAACTTGAACTGATCAATTTTCTGCGTCGGGCAAAAAGTTAGTCCTAAGGACAAGAAATCAATCTGGTCACTAGTTAGAATTTGAGACAAAAGATTTATTACTTCTAGTTTGTCGGATTGGGGGACATTTTGAGTTCCTGTATTTCCAAGTTAGGGCCCTTTTTGGGATCCAACTGTGGTGGTGGTAAAAAAATTGGCGCAGTACGTAAATCATTTCCTGCTATCATAGTGGTACTGGGTTGAATCACCTTTGATGAACCAGGTTTTTGAAAAGAAATAGAAGGTGCTACAGCCATATCACCAGAAGGAGCAGACAAAGATTGAGAGGGTGCAGTGTTAGAAGTAAGGGAACAAGAAGCGTTCTGTGATCGCGCCGAATGAGATGTGCGTTTAGGAACCGAACTTTAAAGACCGTCATCCTCTTGTTTATGTTTTTGTGATCCTTTCCTTTGAACAAATGATGATGAGTTGTTGCATGTACAGGAGATATGGAAAGAGAGAGAAGAACCATCAGGATCATTGGGATCAGTGGTAACTGCAACTTTATGCGCTAAATTCCTATTAGGATTGCGACGTCTACTCCCCTTTTCCTGTTGCCATCTGTAAGCTTCATTTGAATCATATGCTAATTTGTTGCATGCAATTTTTTTCTCTTTTGTTTTTAATAAATCACCTACAAAGGCTTCAATGTGTGTTTTTAGATCTTCCTCTCGTTTACTAAAGGTGGAATCTGAAATCAAATTGGCATTGTCCGTATATAATTTTTTAATTTCTCGGTCAACAGACTCCAATTCCTTGGAGTAATGCTGGCATAACAAATCCATCATCTTGAATGAGCAACTTTGCAAGTTGTTTTCCCATTCAATTTTTAATTCAGACTCCATCTTCTTGACACTAGGGAAGATTTGTACTCGAAGGCTCCAAGGGCACATCTTTTCTTCTATATATCTTACAAAATACTTTTTGTTCCAATAAATTCTGGTCTTTTTCTCTAACAATCCCTGTAATCTCAGAAAAAAACGATCCAAGGTAATGCTCCATATGGAGGAGCTTTGGGCCTTTGAGGAGTGGGCCATGATGGCGTAGGCTGGAAAGCAAATTTCTTCAATCTCAATGTAAATGACCAGACCTTCCAAATGTTTTGTAATATATATATATATATATATATATATATATATATATATATATTTATCAAGGGCTGAGGGCTTGTTTCTACACTTCTGTAGTGTAGCTCATCAAGCTCTGCAGTACCCCTATTTATTTTAAGAGTAAAATATTCCCCTTAACATATTTTCCTGGAGCACATCACATGGCGGAATGTGTGAATGCTGCAGATGGGTCACAGACTGGTCTCTGGGGGAAATGCTGGGTAAATGTGTACATTGCTGCAGTACACAAAAGCCAAGTACATTTGCCTGTCAATACCAGTGTGTGACATGCTGATTCTGAGGAAGGAAGGAGAAGGGAGACTGAGCAATGCACATAAATCATAAATTCATTCATGAATCAAAATTAGATCCTTTCACACTTACGAGGGACATTGCTGACATTCCAATTCACCTTCAGAATGGAGCAGACATTAGAACACTCATTACCTTTTTGTCACATAATTATTTATGTACAAACTAGAGCAAGAATTCTCTGTGGGAGGCAGTGTGCAGGTTTCTGCATAGGCACATCTTCTGTGTAATAAATCAGGATAAAATAAAGATAAAATCACTGCAAGTGCTGCGATTTGTAGTTTGGTAATTCCCCTACTAATGTGTGCGTGTATGCGTGTGTGCGTGTGTGCGTGTGTGCGTGTGTGGTAACTCCTGATCTGGTTTACAATAGGAGTGAAGGGAAAGTGAAAAATGAGCAGAGAGTCAGCTTTCAGGATAACAGATATTGTGTGGGAAGGTGTTTAGGTAGCATACAGAGTTCAGGTATGATTCAGTAGGTGAGGTTAAGAGTTAAAGTAGAAGGAAAAACTAAATAATTAACCAACATTTAAATGTTCCCTCCTCTTTTGTCCTCATGGCATTGTACATTTCATAATTAACCTCAATTTAAATAGCTCTATATACTCTGAGTGTGGAGGAAAATATACTAAATATCAAAGATCTCAGATGATGTCCTGGGGCTACTGCCCCATATAGTAAAGTTAAGTAAGAAAATCCTTGGGTGAGTGGGACTTTATTGATGCCCACCAGGAAATATATATATATATATATTAAAGTCATTCCTTATTTATTTAATCCAACATCAAATATTACATAAAAACTGGGACACACAAGTCATTACAATATGTTCAGTTAAAAACAACTTGAAATAAATGAGAATGGTAGCAACAGATAACTTGGGTCTCAGTGTTTCACATACAAAGCCGCTTCTTCAAGACCTTGAACACTATTTTATCAGACTTGACCATCAAAGAAGTTAATACTTTACAAAACTAAAAATACCATATATACAGTGCCCTGAAAAAGCATTCATACTTCTTGACATTTTTCAAATTTTTTCATGTTACAATCAAAATACGTAAATGTACTTTATTGGCATTTTATGTGATAGACCAACACAAAGTGGCACATAATTGGAAAGTGGAAGGAAAATGATAAATGGTTTTCCATTTTTTTTACAAATAAATATCCGAAAAGTGTGGTGTGCATTTATATTCAGCCTCCTTTACTCTGATAACCCTAACTAAAATCTAGTGGAACCAATTGCCTTCAGAAGTCACCCAATTAGTAAATAGAGTATACCTGTGTGTAATTTACTCTCAGTATAAATACAGCTGTTCAGTGAAGCCCTCAGAGGTTTGTTAGAGAGCCTTAGTGAACAAACAGCATCATGAAGGCCAGGGAACACACCAGACAGGTCAGGGATAGAGTTGTGGAGAAGTTTAAAGCAGGGTTAGGTTATAAAAAAACATCCCAAGCTTTGAACATCTCACAGAGCACTGTTCAATTCATCATCCAAAAATGGAAAGAGTATGACACAACTGCAAACCTACCAAGACATGGCCGTCCACCTAGCAGCAAAAAAAGGTTCAAATCCTGACCACAACACCACCTGCCTGGAGTTTGCATGTTCTCCCTGCGCCTGCGTGGGTTTCCTTCGGTTTCCTCCCACACTCTAAAGACATGCTGGTAGGTTAATCAAATGAGAGGAAGCATTTAAATGTTGGTTTATTACAAGTAGTTAGAGGGTTCAAACCAACTATTTTTTTTTTTTATCTTCAGCTCACAATGGAAAAATGTTCTTATTCTTTATCTGAACTAACAAATTCCTAACTGTGAATGCACATTAAGCAAAAGAAAATTCAATATTACTGTAATACACATGAGCATTTCTCAATTGTAGCTGCTGGTAAAGTGGTTCTTTTTATCCTGGGGGTTTACTTTCATACATTTAGGTGCCTATAGTTGGCCATAATCATTTTAGATCCATAGAAAGTACAGGGCGGCAACTCGACAGCTTCTCCATAGAAAATATTTATTTGAGCATTACAGCATCATCCAAAAATGCTGACGCATTTCGACCTTAGGCCTTCATCAAAAGCATTCATTTTAGAGTTTGTTGAATTTCCTTGGACAGTTTAACTGTATCACAGTCTTTTTTGGCCATTTTCTCCTCTAAACAGAAGCAATTTATTTGTACATTTGCTCCACTTTAGGACAATAGAAGAGAATAAGCCCACATACTTCCCTATAAATACTGGATTGTCACACAATCCAGCCTCAAAAAGCAAAAAGGGTCATTATGGATGTGCAAAATTGAGTGTTTTCATTTCCATTCAATTTTGAAAAAGTATGGGAAATTGAAAATGGAAAGATTTTGACAAAATGTCACCACTTTGATAAATGCAACCTATTCGTGGAATGACGGTAGCTTTTCGGCGTGCAATGGGTTTTAAATGGCGTCTCAGGTTTATGGAAGCTTCTTCAAACTATCCTGAAACAGTTCGTCTACCAAAAAAGTGCCCCTCATTGGCTTCTTTATTTTATCTTATATTATATTACAGAAAGAAAAGATAAGAAGATTTAAGATAAGAAATGTAAAGCAACAATAGACAAATATCAATCAATACATTAAAAAAAATTGATACAAAGAACAATGAACAAAATAAATGAAAACATTCTAAATACATAAGAAAACACACAGTTTAAGTATCTGCCTATTTTTTGCATTTTATTTTTTCAGGATAAAAAAAAATCGTCTCATTATGCAGCGGTTGGTTACATGATGGCTGTATATTATGGATTCATCAATTGAGTTGAATTATAATTTGTATGATATACTAACCACTGGGCCACATTATAATCTAATAATACATCACCATATTATATGCCAGGGATATGCAATTAGTGGCCCTCCAGCTGTTGCAAAACTACAAGTCCCATCATGCCTCTGCCTCTGCGTGTCATGCTTGTGGCTGTCAGACTTGCTATGCCTCATGGGACTTGTAGTTCTGCAACAGCTGGAGGTCCGCTAATTGAATAACCCTGTTATATGCTATGAAGAAATACACTGTATGCAGAAATTAGATTGTGACACTAGGAAAACCTCTACACATTACGGGTTAAATTTCCATCTGCTTCTCACACTTTTGCAGTCTAACCTGTCAGTCACACGACAAGTGCTATTTATTAACCAAAAATCTTATAGCGGAGGACCTTTAACCCGGGAGCTTGACATTTGCAAGTTACAAGCCTGCATATTATCACACCTGCCTGACTCTATGGGGCAATAAGTACAAATTCTAATTCTGACTCAGTATAGTTTACCTGAGACCTCTGACTGCAGGAATGTAGACTTTTCTTGGAGGGAGCTGAGATTTTAGTGACTTTGTGCTGTGCATTTTCAAACAATTAAACTTTAATTGAAGGTCCTCTAAATCAGTATATTCATTTTGAATGGGCTGTCATTACATTCCAAAGGACCAAAAAAAAAAAAAAATGCTTGCATTTTTTAAAGGCAGCACAACACAACGCATGGCATGTTCATTATGATGCACTGCAGAGTGGGGCCATTGGCACCCACTGTACTTGTTGGGGTTCCATTCTAACAAAATGGCACTGTGCATAGTTCTGTGAGTTACCACAATGCCAAGTTCTGAAGGTGATCTTAAGTTGGCTATATACAATACGAATAAGAGCAATCACTTGATTCCCACATTCATGCTAGATAGCACAGTGGCGGTTGGTGCTCCGTTTTGGGGGGGCCGCAAACAAACCACCCCGGTCGGTCTCCCCACCAAACCCTCCCCCTGTGGCTCGCTCGCTTGCCCACCAGCCCCGCACTTACCCCTGAAGTGAAGGACAAGTGCGGGAAGATGTGTAATCGCTCTGGACCAAGTCGAAGGTTCCAGTGTGCTTGTCAGAATGAGCCGAGCTGATCATGAAGGGAAGCCAACTGGGAAGCGGGAACGAAGACCAGGGGAGCCGAACCGAGCCGAGCTGAAGTGTCAGGCGTTCCTGGATAATGTGCAGCACCAAGCCGGATGGAAGGAAGGAGAATGGAAGCCCGTGCTTCTCCTCTGGGCCATCGGGTCTCAGAACCCACTTCCTGATTGGTCGGGAGGAGAATCAGGAAGATAATAGCGACAGTGCTCTGCGCCCCGAGCCCACACTTTTTAAAGCTAATTAGAGCCTCTGGCTCCAATCAAGTGCTTAAAAAAAAACAAAACATTGGAATCCATGCATCTGGCGCCCTGCATGTAGATTAGGGGCCAGGGGCATGGATTAGGGGGGCGGGCCAGCACTGCTAAATAGGCCGGATGGATAAATCTGCAATGCCAACTATTGCATTCTGACAACTGGCACTTGTGGCTGTCAGAATATCTGAACAATGACTGCATCTGATTGGATGCAAGGGCCGTTTCGCTGAGAATTTTTTTGTCAGCTGATCTGCTGGTCAAAATGGCTGATGCCAACAGGACCATCCATGGAACACATTTCAGCAGGTTCATCGTAAATCAGCTAAAATTTGATCTGTTCATGGCCAGCTTAAAGCAGTGGTAATATCTTTTTTTTTTCTTAAAATAACAAACATGTTGTAGTTACCTGCTCTTTGCAATGGTATTGCACAAAGCAGCCCCAAACCTTCTCTTCTGGGGTTCCCTGCAGGTGCTCTTGGCTCCTGCTCTTCTGCGTCTGCGTGCTTGCTATGGGGGGGCAGACGCATGGGCTTGCTTCCAAGCCAGGCTTTTTGCATCCATAGACACACACAGTGTAGCTCGACTCCTCACAGAATTTGATTAATAGCAGCAGGAACCATTGGCCCCTGCTGATGCCTCTGAGTTCTGTGAGGAGAGAAAGCAGTGATGCTGCTCTCAGGCACAGTGCTGGATCGAAAGAGGAGCCATGTAAGTATTTAGAAGGGAGGAGGGCTGGGGGAGCTGATACTGGAAGGTTTTACCTTAATGTAAAGAATGTATCAAAGTTAAAAAAAAAAGTATGCCTTTAGAACCACTTTAAAGGTGGAGGCAAGAAATAATAGAGCTGCCAAAGTCCTATCAGTCTCTAAAATATCCTACATAAAATTGCCTGCAATAGCAGAGCTATCATACTAACTTCTCAGGTTGTCCATGTCATCTACATTTGCTCAAATCCACGACTGCAGCTTAGCTTTTTTTTTTATATAGCGGTTTATACGTTTGGTCGAAATCAGGACACAGGAATTTAATTTCCAAATGAGGGTCAGGTGGGAAATTGATCTTAGACCTATGGGTACCATTATTAATCATTTATCTTTCATAGTGCCATCATTCTGAAACATTACCTCCAAATATAACACCAAAGTTCCACCCCAAAGTTATTGATCTGCTTGATTTACTGGGAGATGAAATCATAAAAGTGGCACAGCCCTGCCAACCAAGTGCCAAAAAAACTAAACCCCATTCCTAATCTATCTGTTCCCAGGGATAGGGCAGGGAAATTATGTGTACTCTAAACACGTCATCATAGCAGTTAAAGGGAATATGTCACAGCACAAAATACATGCTTCAGAAGATGAATTATCCTAAAGTTCTATCCAAATTCAGGCACTGCTGTAAATGTAACATACTTTTCAATCAACTAGTTTGCTTTAGGTAAGGTGACCAGATTTTTAAAATGAAATCCGGGGACATATTTTTTTTTTTACTAATAATGGCAGCAATCGACAACTCTTTGCCTGTCTCCGCCGCCGCCCGCCTCACAGCCTGTCAAGTCTAAAGCCCCATACACACTATCAGATTTTCTGCCGATTTTTTCCTTCAGATTTACCAAAACCATATAATATGAGGTCAAACCTTAGGAGTTTCAATTTGTATGCAATCAGGCAGGCCCTTGCACTACATGGTTTTGGTAAATCTGAAGACAAAAATCAGCAGAAAATCTGATAGTGTATATGGGGCTTTACTCTTCAGGCCCCGACTACTAATGGGTGGAGAGCAGAGGAAGATCACTCCACCAGGGAAGGCGAGGAGATAAGCAGGCAGGCGGCTGGCCGGGACTTGAGCCAAGGCAGAAGAACATGCGAGTGGAGCTGAATGGGCATGCGTCCGAAACTGAAGAAATAGTCCCTCCACTCTGACCAGCACATGATCATCAGAAAGGGGCACAGATAATAGAAAAAAATAAACCCCCATAAGCAAGTAGGACCGGCAGAGGAGGGGGGGTGCAATTCAGATTTTTTCGTTTTATTCTGCACGGGCTGTCTTTGAAATTGCCCCAGCCCCTGTTCAAATCCAATCTGGGGACAAAACTGGGGACAGATTTGGTCCAGGGACAGTGTCCTCAATCCGGGGACTGTCCCCAGAAACAGGGGATGTCTGGTCACCCTAGCTTTAGGCCCCATTCAGACCTGCGCGATGTGGCACGTCGCTTTAGTTTGTTTTTTGGTGCTTATGGTGCGTGACATTCACTTGATTGGGCTTCCCTAGGTGCAAAAATAAGCACCAAAGTAGCCCAAGTACCTTTTTTTGATACTGAGCAAAGCACGTATTGCTGCCTTTTCACGCATTTTGTTGCACGGCAAAACCTCCATTTGGGGTGCCATTAAGAAATAACTGCACCGCAAGCGTGGTGCACATTTTACCACATTTTTGTCGTGTTTCTGAAAATGTAGGCCGGAACACCTAGATGTAAATGTGTGTAAAAAGACCCCATCAGGATAAAGCACCTCATAGGCTACTAATTGCGGTAAGTATATTTATTGGACATCGAAAGTACAAAAAAACATAGACCAGGTAAGTCAGCCAACCCAGAAAGGGGGATCCCAAACAATAATCAGCCCCCTGTCTATATCCCCCTATCCCACTCAAGCATCCCTCTTTTTAGGTTGGCTGACTTACCTGGTCTATGGGGGTTTTTTTGTACTTTTTATGTCCAATAAATATATTTTATAGTAGCCTTTGAGCTGCTTTATCCTGGTGGGGCCTTTTTCTATATGTTTGGTTTTATGGATGCACTTCCCCTGCCTGTGGTGTGGCACTAACAATGTATACATATGGTACAATGTATATGTAAAGCGCTGCGTAAATTGATGGCGCTATATAAGTACCTTAAATAATAATAATAATAATGTGGCTTAAAAAAGTAGTTATGATTCATAATTGATCAAAGTGACATATTTATTCTTCAAAAATAATCCACACTCATCTACTACATAATGGCCCTGTAATCTATGTTTCATGCAATTGTTTTTTAGGTTATGTTTAGACTTGCAGTTGAGCTGAATTTTTACCACCCCACCCCTCTAACCACTCCCAATTAAAGTGGATGTAAACCCTTACATATACTTAGTGAAGTGAACAGCCTCAGATGATACACAGAGATAAAATAAATCTCCCTACATAAGTTTCACTTGTATATCTGCTGTCTTCAGCTTTCTACACTATTTAGAACATGCACATCATGTTAGAAATCTTGTTTCCTCTTATAGCAGTGGGAGGGGAGCCTGGGCATACACTGTTTGAGAGCTGATTGGAGGAAAGGCACCCCCCCCCCCCCCCCACATAGGCAGAGGAATGAAGAAACATGCAGAACTGCAGTCTGAATAGACAAGCTCTCTGCTTCTCTATCCCTAAGCTCTCTTCCCGAAACAAATTTCATGTTGCTTTAATATCCTGTGTCCAAGAACTTGTCAGAAGTTATCATGATGATAACAGAGGAATGGAGCAGCAGAAAGATACGGCACTTAGGGCTTTGGAGAGAGATAAGTAAACACTGCAGATATATGTACCTAGGTCATATTTCATGAATGGGGTTTACAACCACTTTAAAGGGTAAGTTCACCTTACACAGGACCCCTTCCTCACCCCCTCTCCTTTCCACGGTCCCACCGACCTGGACCGTGGCAATCTCCCATTCTGAGCCCCGGTATATCCACATCAGGAGTCCGGGGCTTAGAAATCCCTTCAACATCCAAGCGTTTTCTCCCCAGGTGACAAAATGGGCTATGCAACTTCTGATTGGTCAGCGCTGCCCATTTGACGGCGCCGACCAATTAAAATGCTCCGAAACGTACCCTCTGACGGGTACGTTTTGGACATTCAGCTGAGAGGATTTCTAAGCCCTGGACTTCTGACGCGGACATACCAGGACTCAGAACGGGACATTTCCGCGGTCCAGGTCAGCGGGACCGTGGTGGGGGGGGTGAGGAGGGTGTCCTGTGTAAGTTCATCTTACAGATATTTCTGTAAAGGTGAACCTACCCTTTAAGCTGCAAAGGTAGTGGATGAGGCTGAACACATGCTGTGGCTGTGATGCACAATTATCCCCCCACTCTGTTTGCCAAGCAGTGCCACAAATCCCGAATGTGACCAATTCATCAGAATGGGGGCTGCGCCTCAACCACCCCACATCTGCAATGTGCAGTGCACGTTAGCTGTGGTCATGTGAACTGCTCTATGTTCACTACAAATCCAATAGTCCATAGTTTCTTGTCCATCTCAGGAGCGAGCAAGCGAGGGTGGCTACATTCCTACATAGAGTGGGACCATGGAGAATGCACATAGCCACCCCTTAATAGGAACTCAGATCACAGCAGCAAAAAAAGGAATTTGGAGATTTGGAGGTCTCTGAGAATACATACTTGAAAAGAAAGAATCTTTAGTTTAGTGTTGCTTTAATGGTTAAAAAAACACTCTTGATAGCACAGAGTTCATTTGAGCATTTCGGTTTGTTATATATCAATGTAAAAGTATAAGGCTAGCTGATTAAAAGTGAAACCGGATCATCAATAAAACTTATAATGATCAATATAAATCTTTCTAAATTGACCAGCAATGATGTCTACAATCGGTTAAAGATCTTTGTGTGTGTGCGGCCTGTATCCGAGTCTTCAGGTATCTTGGTTTATGAAGACCCCCCTTATGTTAGGTTTTGTCGTGTGATCAGAGTGCTCATTGGTTCAGGTCGTCTTTCTTCCAATAACTGATCATAGTACATAGCTCCCATATGTGTGGCCGAGTTCTCAGGTAACAAGTATTTCATTCTTGCTGAGGTGGCTAAACGTGTAATCCGTTGCTGCGGAACAATGCTGACTTTTGAACCTCTAACCACTATGCAAACAAACCTTGTGCTCTACATTGCCACCAGCCAGTTTATTGACAGTCGTTAGTCACACAGCAACACGTAGCAACAGAGGGAGTAATGGTCAGCCTAGGAGAGGCCTGGGTCTGCATGACGTGTACTACATCTGAGCTGCCCATACATGTTAAAGTTGGACTGCCTGATTTGATGCCATACAACCAAATCCTTCACAAATTGACCACACATGATTGTGCCGCTGTGTACTCTGGTGTCCTACCATGACCCAAAAACATAAAAAAAGGTTGTGTTGTCACCAGAGAGCATATAGTCACACAAACCCATATGGACAGTTAGTGGTTAGTGATTTGGTTGTATGATATCAGATCAGGCCGTCTACATGTAGAATGTATGGGCAGCTTAGATCTAGTGTCCCCATAACTTATGCAGGCCCAACTGACCCAAATCCTGTTGTGTGGGTTTTTCACCAAGTGCTCCAGCTTCCTCCCCTCACCCTGTCTGAGCACACCCCTGAGGATGATGAGCCAGTCATGTCAGTATCTGCCCAAGAAGAGCTTACATGGAATGTCATTATCATACTGACTCAGTATTAAAAATGTGCACTAGGAGAACAATGATCAGTTGCTGCTCCGGTCTGGTCTCAAGTAGCAGAAGCTCTGCAGAGGACATAGCCGACAACGGCTGTGAAATGAATGGGAAGTGACGTCACCCATAGACTTACTATGGGGCTTCCGTTGTCGGCTGTGTCCTCTGCACCCACCTTCACAGTGCAGTCGCAGCTGACAGCTCAGCGTGTGACCGGACCGGAGTGGCTTCAGAAAGGTATGTATAGCGATTTCTTCTTTACAGAGCTAGATAGGTTAGTCTTAGATTGTGGATGTCTGTAGATTTAGAGTTTTTAGTGATAGGGTGAACTTCTACTTTAATGTCTACAAAAACAATATTACTACAATGTGTCTACCATAAATACAATACAATGCATTGCATATGCAAATACAGATGAAAACTCCTCATTACAGTACATGTGCAAATCGTATATTTAAATTGCTTACTGCATATATAAAATTCGTACAGTTATATATGTGCGACATAAGGTGCTTATAATGTGCCAGAAAAGTGTCTTGGTGCTTATTGCTGAAATCAAGTTAGACATAGAGGGAAAAAAAGGAAAAAAACATCCAAACATACCACTAGAGGTTGCCAACAACCCTTGTGAGAAGGAAGTACCCCCCAAGAAACTGGGACTTTAACGGCAACAAATATGCAAAAGTACAAAAATACAAATTTTATTAAATAAATATACGTATATACAAATATCAAACCACTAAAAAGCAGATGACAAACAGAAGATCAATTATCATGAAGTCCAGACAGCCCAACGCGTTTCATGACACAAACGTCCCTTCATCAGGGGAAAAAAGTCAGGAAGGAAATACACCTGAATGGTCATCATGTAGTTACACTGCTGGACCGGGGGCAAAATGGCATTGCAGTCATACATCAAGGATGTCACACAGATATACCGAGTGGGCCACCAAGCACCCACACAATTCCCACAAGAGTAGCAAAGTGGCACACAAGTGATTACGAGTCGCAAAATTTGTTGAAACGCTCCAAAAATGACCAGCTGTATTAAAATCCACACTAGGGGTAAGGCAGGAGAGCCACAGTAATCAAGGGGCAAGAGAGAGAGACACCCATGCCAATCTTCAAGTAGAAATATGAATCTAGAGAGGTTGTTTTGAGCATAAAGTGACTCTGTCCATGCGAACCGTGGGGCGTCAGATGCATGCTCCCGTCATCATTAGCAGTTATGCTAATGTTAATGTTGCTAATGATGACGGGAGCATGCATCTGACTAAGCAAGTTTAATAGGATACTTTTCCAGGGATCAACATGTAATAGCATGGAACAGACCAAAGGGAAACTCCAAATAATGTATTATTATTTATTATTAACAATATAAAATCTGTTAGAAACACTTACACAAAAGGTGTATTAACAACACATTACAATATGTTCTTGACACTCCTGTGCTCCACGGACCTGAAATGAGCAAACCCAAAGTGATGCGGATGGCGCAAGGAAGCTCCGCCCAATGCGTTTCATCATGAGGAGCGGCCTTTGGACAGCAGCGCTGTCAGTCTCTGGGGAGAGGAGTGTTAGATTTAACAGCAGATTTAAATACACAAACAAATTGAGGCCAAGTTCCAGCTAACACCTTTTAAGCAGTTACAGCAAACTGTTTTTTTTTCCTTTTAGGATAAAGATTTTACATAAATAAATAAAAGCTGACCATTGTAAGCACCCCAGTTTGTGGTAAATGGTTTGTCTCAACCCCCTAACTTCTACAATAGCAGGGCAGCTTGGTCTGTTGAAAAAAAAAAAAAAAAAAAACGACTTACTGGTTCACCTGGTAAAAATAAAAGAAAGAAAATCTTAAAAAAACCTACTGCAGCCAGCACATCTAAGAACTGGTAAACAGTAATATAATACATGTTTGCTTTTGAGTTTTATAAATAAGCAGAAGCTGTTCACATCCTACCCCCTGGGTTTCCACTCACTTTTTGACTGCCTTTGTATACCAAAGGAGGGAAGTGGTTGTGACCCACCAATCTTCGCTGGCTCATTTAGATGTCTGTATGTGTTCTGAACAGACCTGAATAGCATTAAAGTGTATTTCCACTTTTGCAAACAAATTTGAGAAAACCCCACTATATGTTTGTTATGTGTTCCCATTCACACAGCAAGCCTAAAAAATATTTTCTTTAACCACTTCAGCCCCTGAAGAATTTACCCCCTTCCTGAACAGAGCATTTTTTGCGATACTGCACTGCGTCACTTTAACTGACAATTGCGCGGTCGTGCGACGTTGCACCCAAACAAAATTGATGTCCTTTTTTCCCACAAATAGAGCTTTCTTTTGGTTGTATTTGATCACCTCTGCGTTTTTTTTTTTTTGTGCTATAAACAAAAAAAGAGCGACAATTTTGTAAAAATATACTTTTTGCCGTAATAAATATCCCCAAAAAATACATAAAAAAACAAATTTCTTTCTCAGTTTAGGCCGATATATATTCTTCTACATATTTTTGGTAAAAAAAAAAATCACAATAAGCATATATTGATTGGTTTGCACTGATTACTGTGTAAATGACACAGGCAGGGAAGGGGTTAAACACTACGGGGCGATCAAGGGGTTAAGTGTGTCCTAGGGAGTGATTCTAACTGTGAGGGGATGGGCTATCACTGACATGACAGCGATCACTGCTCCCGATGACAGGGAGCAGTAGATCCCTGCCATGTCACTAGGCAGAACAGGGAAATGCCTTGTTTACATCTCCCTGTTCTGCCGCTCCATGACACGATCGCGGGACACTGGTGGACATCGAGTCCGCGGGACCCGCAGGCACGGTCACGGAGTAAGCGCACCCCGTCGGCGGCACACGCATTTGCGCAGCCGTGCCATTGTGCCGATGTATATCGTCGTGCGCTGGTCATCAAGCGGTTAAATACTTATCTTCTAGATGTTTCTATAGAGGTATCATGGCTGACTGCAAGTTTTTTTAAACAATGTTAGAGTGAGCTTGTTTCAAATCTGTCCTCATTACAATATAACGCAAGAATCCTAGTTTCTAAACCAGATTCAAAATCTTTAACCCTTTGTTAGAAAACACAGTGTTCGAATCTAGTTACAACTGATAATGAATGCACAGTACAGAAAGAGTAAAAGCGGAGTTCCGACAAAATTTTTTTTTTAAAGTCAGCAGCTACAAATACTGCAGCTGCTGACTTTTAAAATAAGGACACTTACCTGTCTAGGGCACCCGCGATGTCCTCACCTGAACCTGAACTGTCTCTTGGCTCTCGGGTGGAGGCACCGCCATCTTTGGTAAGGGAATCAGGAAGTGAAGCCTTGCGGCTTCACAGCCTGGTTCCTTACTGCAAATGCATGAGTCGCACTGCGCGTCCTCACTGGTCCCTGCTGTCTTCTGGGACCTCTGTGTTTCCCAGAAGACAGCGGAGGGACAGAGGAGGGGCCAGACATGGCGTAGATTGCCACAGAGCCTGCGGTGATCTATACCGGGAAGTAGGAGCAAATACCTGTATTAGACAGGTACCTGCTCCCCCTTCCCCCCTGAAAGGTGCCAAATGTGACACCGGAGGGGGGGAGGAATCCGAATAGCGGAAGTACCATTTTTTGGTGGAACTCCGCTTTAATTATGGAAAACATGCTGTCCAGCCACCTTCATAAACACACTGCCAGAGGATCCAGAATAGAGCATCTAAAAAAGGTTTATGTTATGCTATGTGAATTGGGGCAAATAACAAATATAAAATTGATGCTATCCCAGTTTGGGCTGCAAAAGACACTTTAAGTAACACAAATAGTAGTAAAATACTCAAAATTAGTGGTCAAAAGGTTCAGTTTACCTGACTAAAATGCACATACTCTTTTCTTAGTACATGCTTGCTCTGAGCTGTGGAGACATTGTTAGCCATGTCTCATGAACTGTAATGATAACCCTACTTTTAAATGTTTCCTGGGAAAATATTAGGTGGGGGAATCTGTGTTATGTCACACTGGTTCATTTCTAGTATGTCTCAACAAAGATCATCTGGGACCAGAAAAACATCTACATAGAACAAGTCAGGGTGATGAAATATCACTAATTCCTGATTGCACACATTGCATGCTGAGCAATATTTCTATGCAGATAGGGAGTTGCTGAAAAACAATGAGTCAGGTGTGGTCAGACCTGCTGAACTATGTAGCAGATAGGAAAGGTCAAAATACTTGTCAGTTACTGGTAAACCTGTAGAGGGTGCTGTTATACCCAGATCTGACAATCCACAAATGAACCATACACAGGACTTGCCTCAATCAATAAGGAGTTATAACTAAATCTGTAGGAGACACTATTCTGTAGGCCCCTTTCACAATGAGGCAGTTTTCAGGTAATTTAGCACTAAAAATAACGCCTGTAAAGCGCCTGAAAACTGCCTCTCAGGTCTCTTTACGAGGACTTTCACACTGGAGTGGTGCGCTTGCAGGATGGTAAAAAAAGTCCTGCAAGCAGCATCTTTGGGGCGGTGTAGGAGCGCTGTATACACCGCTTCCAAACCGCCCCTGCCCATTGGAATGAATGGGCACCGATTCCGAAGCGCCTGAAAAAGCGCTTTAGATTCACCTTCTAACCCCTTTTTAGCCCCTTCTTGGGGGTTAAAAGCATCCCGCTACTGCCCGAAAAGTGATGCCGCTATAACTACAGTAAAGCGCCTCTAAAACGAGCAGCGTTTTACCGCTAACGCCGGCACCGCCCCAGTGTGAAAGTAGCCTAAGGCCCCCTTTACACATTCAGACCGTTCATTTCATCAGTTCAGTTCATCCTTTTTTTTTAACAGTTCAGTTCACCTGTTCAGTTCATCCGTTCAGTTCATCTGTTTTTCATCATTTTTTTTTACATTCACTACCAATGCAAAAACGGATGAAAAACTGACCATTTGTCAGTTTACATCCGTTTTTCGTCCGATTAATTTTTTTAACAGATGAAAAATAGGGCTTTCATTTGTTCAAAAAAGCGGATATTGACTGAAGTGAATGAAAACAGATGAAAAACGGATGATGAAGGATGCAGATGTAAACTGATGTAAATGGATGATCCGTTGACGGATGAAAAACAGGCATCGATGCATTCCTATGGAAAATCGTTGTCCATTTTTCCATAGGAATGCATCGATGCCTGTTTTTCATCCGTCAACGGATCATCCATTTACATCAGTTTACATCTGCATCCGTCATCATCCGTTTTTTTTTAAATGATCAAAGCTCTATTTTTCTTCCATTAAAAAAATGGATCAGACGAAAAACAAACTGACAAATGGTCCGTTTTTCATCCATTTTTGCATTGGCAGTGGATGATGAAAAACTGATGAGCACTGCCGAAAAACTGATGAAAAACGGATGAAAAACTGATGAGCACTGATGAAAACCTGATGGAAAAACTGATTGACGTGACTGAACTGATAAAATGAACGGTGAAAATGCCACTTAAAGAGCAAGGTGACAGGTTATCTTAATAATCCTCATGCTTACCTTCCTCATGCTTCCCATTCCTTAAGCACCTGAGTCAAGTTGAAAGCTCTGTATAAACTTGGTGCCAGTCTGTGTTGGAGCCACACAGAGCTATAGACCTTCCTGCTGCCCTCAGCATGAGAGAACCTGGTCTTAAGGATGTGAGCCATCTTTGGAGGAAGGGCAACTCCCATTGCCTCTGATTTTTGAAAGTTAATTTTGAGAGATGCAAGCTTGCCGTAAGTCTCAGTCTCTTTTAGGAGATTAGGCCAGGAAATGTGGAGTTGTATGGGAAGAGAGAAGGTCATCTGCATAAGCAGAGATTTTATAATGGCCTCCCCCCCACCTGCAGCCCAGTTATATTTGGGTTGGTGCGCACCCTACATAAAAAAAAGTTCCAGAGGTAGTATGAAGAGTAGAAGAGATAAGAGGCGTCCCTATCAGGTTCCATTTCTAATAGTGGATGGGTCATAGAAAATACCCCGACAGATGCTAAAGGGATGGAAAAAATAGCAGAAATCCACTTTAATAACTTGCACCCAGGCCAATATATTTTAAGACCGCAGACATAACTTCAGTCAGTTGACCGAAGCAAATGCCTTTTCGGCATCAGTGGATAAAAAAAAAAAAACCCTTGGTAGAGGAAGCAGCATGGATAAAATTATGGACTTTGATCATATTATCTTGCGCTTCCTGAGCAGGAAGACAGTCTACCTGATCCGGATCTATCAGGCCAAGAAGTGCGAGAAGTCAGTTGGCTAAAATCCTAGTTAGAAGTTTGAGATCAAAGTTCAAGAGGGAAATGGGTCAATAACTTGCACAGGAGGAGAGGTCTTTCCCCTCTTTAGCAATGACTGTTATGTGAGCTCTCAAACAGTCCAAACGGAGCAATGGGAGAGTGAGGTTAGGGAATTTAGAGCTTTGATGAGATGTGATGCTAAATGAGGACAGGGGGGGGGTTGTAATAGTGAACAGTGAAGCCATTAGGACCAATGAATTTGTTTTATCTGGGGTTCCCCAAGACCATAAAGTAATTTCAAAGATTCCTCTAGCGTAAAAAGATTGAAATGGCTGGCCTGTACTGCACAGTCTACACCAGCCTTGCTAAACCATCTTGCCCCAAAGGAACCCTTAATATTCAGGTCTCAGGGAACATCTGCTAAAATGTATTCCATGTGGATTGGAGGGAAGAATGCACATTAGATAAGTAGTCAGTTAGAGGAATGCCTCCCTTACAGTGGTGCTCTGAATGCCCTCACATAAAAAGATTGTTGTTTTTCTACAGGTGGCTCTGCCAAGTGGCACTGGACCCAGAATTGTGAAGGCACCATCAGATGGGGGGGGGGGGGGGCAATCAGTCACAGTCCAAGGAGTCATTAGCAACCTCTGGAGGAAACCTAGGGTTCCACAGTATCCTGATTGAGAATGCCTGGGCTACACACCAGTGGATGTCATGATACACATTGTAGCCCTCATGTCCATCCTATGCTACAGAATGTTTCTACAAACACCACCATAAATAACTTTAGGTCCAAGATCTTCTATAGCTGAGGTTGCACTTTCAACTTCAATTTGAGTCTGGTTACAACTGTATCATCTGCAAACCTCTGCTGTAAGGATTTGAAGTATAATCATCACACTTTTTTATTTTATTAGACAAGAGGTCACCTAGTGTATGCTTAAGCTGGCCATAGATGGATCAAAATTCAGCCGGTTAAGCAAAGACAGGCCTACATCCAATCCAATTCCCAAACAGGAATGTTGGAAAACTTTCTTTCGATCAGCGGCTGCAGCACTGGTTAGTGTATTCTGACAGCAGAGGAGTTCCCGCTGTCAGAATACAATAAAACAGTAGAGAGGATTTTTTTTAGAAAATATTGTTTTCGCCTTTTTTCTATCCTTGTTTACATATCAGTGCTACTATTCTCCAGCCTTTTTCTGCCTCTTCCAGTTTTCCTGCATGTACCCCAACATCAGCTGCATGTCATTGCTCTGGACTGGATTACTGCTGAAAGTGACAATGATCAGTCACAGCTGCTTGTAGTCTCTGCAAGGTGGACAACTCAGGTCAGAGCCACGGTACTAACTATGCAATGTTAGTACAGCGATCTCCCCTGCTGCTCTGTTGTGTTCTGACAGGGGGGTGGCCCTCCCAACAGAACACTCTGGTCAATGCTCTCAGCCATTGGACTGCGTTGCACTGTGTTTGCGATCAGCTTTTGCCATGTCACTAAGTTAACTTTGACACCTGCTGCAGATCGCAACTGCAGTGTGTTTTGAACCGGAATGCAGGTTTACCGCACTGTGTTCTGATGTTGATTGCCCTTTAGTGGGAAAGCACAAAAACACCCCTTTGTAAAAGAATTTATCAAAAAGAAACAATAAACCTATTTATGGGGTCTAGAATATATAAACCCCTTTCTAGGGTCTCGAAGAGAACATGAAAATATTGAGGTTGATTTATCAACGCAGTTGACACCCTTGAGTAACTTGAGTGAAGATTTGCCTTAACTATCCAATCATGTGAAAAGCAAATTCCTGTTTATTTATTTGTTCTGCACATAAATGAGTATTTAAAGTTAACACAGCTACAATTGTTTCAGTGAAGATATTTTACTCTTTTAGTAAATCATCCCCATTACTCATTGGTGAATTTCCAAATTGTTGCAGAATCACAAGTAGCATCATGCCTGGCCAGCACTTGTTCAACATCAAAGGCAGAAGGGGCTTAAGTTACTTCATTTTTAATTATTGCAGCAAGAGAAGTTTAAAGAAAAAATGGTTTATTTCCTCATCTCCCGCGAAAGTTCAAATAATTTAAAATACAAAACGCTGTCAAATTAAACTCAAGCTAATAATTAGCAGGGACATTGTACAAAACACAAAAACAACAAGTATCATTAAATCTCTGATCACAGCATTTGCGGTCACCCTCTACCCCAATAAGAAGTATCAGAAAAGTCAAAGTACCCCCTAGACTTTAAAACCAATTTCCCCATTCAGTGCTTGGAATTATGAGGTTGTAATGAGCTCCAACATTTACCTCTTTGAGTAAAATGAAAGTAATGGTTAGTTCCTGAGAAGTGTCCATATCACGTAAAAAAAACAACAAAATTATTATTAAGTCTATAATTTGAAGCTGTTGTCCCAATCCTTTAAAGTCCTAGCGATCTATGTTCTTGACAAAGTCAGTGACAAAGGTGGGCAGATATGGCTCTAAAGTACAGTCCACACATAAAAATGCCCATGTCTCCTTTAGTCTTCCACTGAGCTGCCAGCACACTCTGGCTCTTTCACAGCTCCACCTACATTTGGCCTGCTGGATGCCACACCATCTGGTGCCCATTAGCAAGGTTCAATCCAGTCAGGAGAGGAAGAGCTTCTGTTTCACAGTCAGAACAAAGAAAGTGAAAGTTTCACTGAGTGACAGCATTTGTCATTGGACCCACACTGGTGCCAGACAAGGACATCATGTGACCCATAGAGGACGCTGGGCTCAGGGTATCCTGTCCATTTTGTCCAGTCTGAGTCTGCTGGATTCTTTTCTTGGTAATCTTTCGTTCTTTAGCTCTTCTGTTCTGGAACCAGATCTTCACCTGAAAGTAAACAATATGTCAGATACTTTGGTCGCAACACCAACCTTTCTCCATATTTATACATTTTTATTATGCTAGCCATATAATTAGCAATGGTATACATCTTTACTGATCCCAAAAGTAATGACACGTGATTTCTAACTCAAATAAATGACACATGATTGGCTATTCAAAGTGAATGTAGGTTATTTTTTACTAAAGCCAGCCATATATGGATTGAAATTTGGTCAGTTCAACAAGAACCCGGCTGAATTTCAATCCGTCTATGAGCAGGCTGGTTGTACTGAAGTCAATCAATCAATCAACTTCAGTACAACCAGCCTGTTGAGTTTTTGTCACCCGATTACTGCCGGCAGCAGTGATCGTTGTATTCTGCTGTTACGGAGGGCTCCCATGCTTCTGCCTGCAGAACACACCACAGTAGCAATGTGGGAGAGATTCCAACATCATTGCATAATGTATGGCCGCCTTAACATTCACGTTGTTGAATGAATATCCTCTACTTCTAGTAAATCATCCCCACTAACTGCATGGAGTTTGCATAGTCTCACCATGTTTGCAAGGGTCACCTCTACAATGGTGCATACAATACAATGGTGCATCTTTGTACAACCATCTTTTAGTGGCCAGTTCTGTTAATTCTTTTGCTCTCCTAAAGATAACCAAACCTGGGCTGTTCTAGCCTTTTTTTGGAAATGGTCTGACCACTGTAGAAAACACAGGCTAATGTTGCAGATGGCATATTGAAAAGATCTTTGTGATGTGCGTGCCTATGCCAGCCTTGGTCTCCCAAGGTTCCATGCAAAACTAGGAATTCTCCAGAGTTCTTAAAAAAAGTTCATGGACCTTATACTGCATTTCCTGCATGGACAACAGCCCGTTCAAATGAATGCGCTCCTGTGCCCGCGCAAACACGGCCGCAAGGAACCTGACATAGTGTAAAACCTAGCCTTAATATTTTGGGACAATAAAATTTAGGGGTTAGGCTAGGACCTCTGCATTTATTTTAAGCCAGGCTAAAGGTTAAAAGCTAGGATTATTTTAAAAGTTAATGGTTAATTTTATAGGCATAAGTTAAGGGTTAAATTAAAGTGCTAGGAGAAAGACCTGTACAAAGCAACGACAGGATGACAGATGCCACGGCTCTCCAGCGCTGTTTGCATGTATCTGCACATCCAGAGGTCACCTGCGGTTAGGACAGATGATTGGTCCTGGACGCAATGGGGGTTATTAACTAAAACTGGAGCTAACAACATGTGGCACAGCTCTGCATAGAAACCATTCAACTTCAAGGATTTATTAACAAAGCTTAACTGAACAACCTTAATGCATTTGTTAACCTAAAAAAAAAAAGTGATCCTGCTCCTTTAAAGCATGTTCTACAGCACAGTGTTTGTGTTGTAAAAATTTAGCCCCCTGTAACACCTCAAAAAACTGGCTGATCCTGCCAGTTTCTACCATCCCCTTTGTAAACTGACCATGGTGTATCATGGCTGCTGAGTCCTGAGACCATGGTCAGTTTACGTGCCTCTGTCATCCGCTCTCTCCTCTGTTCTCCTCCGTGTTCCTGTGTCCTCCTCCCCCCTCCCCTCCCTGCCTGTCAGCTCTGTGTCCCTGCCCCCCCACCCCCTCCTGCTACTCAAATTACAGTTCCTTTTTTGCATTATCTGCTCTGTTTACCTATGTAAGGTGCTCCAGTGTCTGTGCTTTGTAAAAATAAGCAGCTATATACCTGATTTGCGAGCGCTGATCGGCACTCACGTGACCCGCCGTCTCCCTCTCCTCTCTCGCATGATAGCTGCAGTGGGTGGGGCTGCCTCTTTCCTCCTCTCCTCCTCCCCTCCTAACTGACGTCAGAGGGGATCCTCGGCCCCGCCCGCTGCAGTTGTCAGGCCGAGAGAGGAGATAGACGGCAGGTCATGTGAGCGCCGAACAGCGCTCGCAAATTAGGTATATAGCTGCTTATTTTTTACAAAGCACAGACACAGGAGCACCTTACATTAGTAAACAGAGTGGATGGTGAAAAGTGTATATAGTGACTTAACAACCACTTTAAGTAAAAACTGATTGGTTACCATGCACAGCTGCACCAGATTCTTAGTGCTCCCGTTTTAGTAAATCCCCCCCCAATATGTTGCAAGTGTAAATTAACAGTGTCTGGTTGTGTGGAGGGATCTCCCAGAGTTCCCCTAGCTGAATTATTTGACGGTCTCGGCTCCCAGGTGACCCACTCATGCTCAAATGATCATGGAGACCACCGAATGATTCAGCCAAGAGAATGTCAGGAGAAACTCTCAACACAAACAAGCACCGGTATTAAAGTGGTTCTAAAGGCAGAAGGTTTTTTGCCTTTATGCATTCTATGCATTAAGATAAAAAAACCTTCTGTGTGCAGCAGCCCCCAGCCCCCCTAATACTTACCTGAGCTCCATTGCGATCCAGCAATATGCTCTCTGGGGACTCTCCCTCTTCATTGGCTGAGACAGCAGCCAGTGCCATTGGCTCCTGCTGATGTCAATCACAGCCAGTGAGCCAATGAGGAGAGAGAGGAGGAGAATGGACACGCAGAGTAGCAGCTTGGGAGCAAGCTTGTTTGGGTGCTTCCAGAGCAAGTTGCTTGCTCTGGGGACACTCGGCAGGAGGGAGGGGCCAGGAGCGCCAGCGGGGGACCTGAAAAGAGGAGGATCGGGGCTGCTCTGTGCAAAACCACTGCACAGAGCAGGTAAGTATGACATGTTTGTTATTTAGATAAAAAAAGCCAATCCTTTAATATCACTTTAGCCTATTCACACCTGTCCAGTTTGATTCAGAAAACACTCTTGCATTTGTTTATAGGAAAGTGCATGTCAAGTAGAAATCCTGTTATTTCCTATGTGGCTTGTTCATATCTGTGCCCTGCAGTTTGGTGTAAATAAGGGAGCCCATACATTAGTCATTTTTTTTCCTGTTTTTTTCAAGTGCAAAGTGCACTTGAAATTGCACTTAAAGTGCACTTGGAAATGCATTTGCTGTAAATCTGAGGGGTAGATCTGAAATGAGGGGAAGCTCATTTTATTATCCAATCATGTGCAAGCTAATATGCTATTTTTTATTTTCCTTGCATGTCCCCCTCAGATTTACAGCGACTGCACTTCCAAGTGCACTTTCAGTGCAATTTCAAGTGCACTTTGCACTTGTAGTTTGCACTTGTAGTGCAAAGTGGATTTGTCTTTCGTAAATAACCCCCATTGCTAGCATCATCTGCCAAAGATCCCTTGTACAAGTGGTATTCATGTGAACAAACATCACATTCAAACAACTGGTTTCTCCAGTCTGCTATCATATGTCCATGGGCAATGGTGGGCCAGGGGACAGTATATAGGTGAGAACCAGAAGCTGAGGATGTTGGTTCAAAATGTAGTGGTTTAAGAAAATACACAACTTCTAGTAAGCCATCTTAAAGCTGTTAACTAAAAGCTGAGTGTTGCAAAGCCCACAAGTTTCCTGAGGCACACTAGTAAATGTCACCATTGCACAGCTACCAGTCTGGGACTTTCCATATTCATATATGTGACCCTGTCTATCAATTGTTGTTCTGCCCTCCCAATGAGCATCTGTTGCATGCACTGCACAGAATGCTGGCAAAAATAACAACTTTTACATAAAATAATAATAATTAAAAAAAGAACATAACAATAATTATTGTGGCAATTCAGACCCATCACAGAGATAAAACTGCAATCCAAATTACTCAGAAAAGCAACATCAGTATTATAAAGCAGTGCATGCTCTTTTCTCCACTTACAGCTAGAAGGGTTTCAATTGATTAAAAGCTTGTGGGATTTTTATTTCTTTTTTTTTTGTAATTAAAAATATATGTATACATTTGATTCTAACAGTATAGAAACTGAAAATATTGTCTTTTATATTTTTATTTTATTTTCCATCATCCTAGTTGGTTTCTGGCAACAGATGCAGTACAGAAACCTTTGCTGCAATACTTGTGTCTAGCAAATGATTCAGGTTCCTGTAAGTGATATATGTATACTTTGCAAAAGTTTCAACAAAATGACTTTAGATGTAACTTGTAAGTACTAATTGGATTCTAAGTATTAATTGGATTCTTGGAATATATTTTTATTTGGGGAGGTTCTGCAGCAGCCCATGAGGTCACATTTCACAAAATGAGTGTATTTTAGGTCTTTTTCATGGTGTGCTGGTATGCAGAACTGCTACAATCCCATACACGACCCCCTTGATTAATGTGGACTGATGTCACCTTTCCATGAGAGAAGGTCATGGTTAATGGCTGTGGCTGCAGAGCCCCTTATCAGGTGCATTAAGACCACATTCATTTCCCTCATTGTCATACCTGTCGTTCAGAGAGTCCCAGATTGGCCGCCAGCTCCGATTTCCTCCTGATGGTGATGTACCTACTGTAGTGGAACTCCTTCTCCAGCTCCAACCGCTGGTGGTCCGTGTAGACCACCCGATACTTGTCCTTTGTCCGGGTTTTCCCTCCTGTACAAGAGCACAACATTAATTGAGATTGTCCCAGACTGACACATGGGCCACAACCCCTGCCAACATAATTGGCTCACCAACAAGGCATATTGATGACCCCCGTCTCAATCCTGCAATGCCCCAATAAATATTCCACTGTTACCAAAAGAGCAATTTTCATTCTAACCTACCTCCAATAATATACCCAAACAGGAATTCTAAATTCCCTCATTGAGTATCCGAAATTAACACAGTCTTGAAACAGATTATGATAAATATATTTATTATAATAAAAAAACGCTAAAAATAATCCTCAGAATCTGATTGGGTTTAGAGTGAAAATATTATCATAATCAAAAGGGAAATTGCTAATTATTAAATGAATTTTCAAATTCTACAAAATCTGACTGGGTGTGTGTAAAACGAACCCAGAGACCGGCAAAACAAAAACGATGCTTGAGAATAGAAATAATTATTAATAAGATATATATATATATATATATATATATATATATATATATATATATATATATATATATATACATACAAACCCCATAATCCGATTGGGTATCTGAAATTAACACAGGCTAGGTATAAAAATAAGGTAGTGAATTATTATCAAGGGATCTTGCTAAATATTACTAAGGAAATTATAAAATATATATGCTGGATACTCAAAGTGGACTAATGTTAAATTCTTCTTTCATGTATTTTTTTCTGATTTATTTTATATTTACATTATTATTATTATTATTATACAGGATTAATATAGCGCCAACAGTTTGCGCAGCGCTTTTTTACAGGGCAGACAGTACAAATACAATTCAATACAGGAGGAATCAGAGGATGAACAAAAGCATAAGAATGAATAATAATAATAATCTCTTCAGAGAAGCCTATCCTGCCTCCACCTAACTGTATTTTTATTTTGTCTATTAGCTCATCCCCCCCCAGTTATTAACTTTTGTATCACTTGACCCTCCGTTTTAGATTGTAAGCTCTAGCGAGCAGGGCCCTCTGATTCCTCTTGTATTGCAACTGTACTGTCTGCCTTCATGTTGTAAAGTGCTGCACAAACTTTTGGCTATAATACTATACATATCCTGTATAATAATAACAATAATACTAAATAATAATAATAATAATAATTATTATTATTATAATAATAATATTGTATACAGCATTCGTGTATTGTGAATTGCATTAAAGTTAAAATACAAAATGTAAAAAGATTTACTATTGTCTAATTTATAATACAACTAATGACGAAGCAATGAAATAGTAGTAGTAACTGTTGTTATGATGATGATGAGATGAAGATGATTATTTTTTTTATTACTTAAAAAAGAAGGAGAAGAAGAAGAAAAAAGAAGAAATTCGTTTTTATTTCTAGTATTATTTTGTTGAGCTATTTGATAATAATAACAACAACAACAACAACAACAACAACAATAATAGTAATAATAATAAAAATAGTTATATGTGTTTCCAATTCTCATTGGTGAATGAATGTTTTTCTTCTGTTTATGGGGTATGGTAGGCCCAGGGACTCCACCTGTCCAGCCCCAGCAGCATGTGGCTCCAGCAGGCAGTGCCCCCCGACACTTCACCTTCTATTAATGTAGTGTTCAATTTACTTCACATTATTTATGTGAAATGCAGCAATTGCTCGCTTGCAGTTTCTATTTAAAGAAAAGTGCAATCGACAAAGCCATATAAACGACACCCATATTCCAACTAATCATCGTTAATATGATGGGTGCTGTAAAAGGGACAATTAGCACCCAGGACATCTGAAAACCACAATTTACAGCATCGCTCAGGCATGCTGATAAATGGGATTGTACCTGCATGGCAGACCCTTCTTTTTACCCAGAATGCAACAGGACACTACAATTACTTTACACTGATCGCAGAGATTTGAAACAGATTTCCCTACATACAGATCCAAGGATGCCTCCTTACCCAAATGGATATTTTGAGGCTTATTTACTAAAGTGGCTGAAAATGTTCACAGTGGATGTATCCAACCATGTGAAAAGAAACTGTTTACTTTTCTTATTTTTTTTCTTCTTTTTTTTTTTATCTGCGCATAGAAATAAAAATGAATAATTGCACAATGTATCGCCTAACCTTTAAAATTCTTAGTAAATCAGACATTTTAGCTCCATGCACACTGGCTTAAAATCGCTGCTTCAAGGAGTTGCGTTCTTCCAGTAGAAGCAGCTCAAGTGTCCATACAATACACATTAGGACGATTAAGTGGGTCCTCCTGGAGAATGCTCCATAGATAAATCTCTATTGCACAGCACAGAACAATGTATCTTTTTATTGTTACACATTTCGTTGAGACATTTGTATACTGTGTATATTTCGCTCATTCATTATTATTTGATCAGGTTGTATGCAATCTATTGGTTAATGTTTCTGAAGTATTCATTTATAGTTGATATACTATAATATAATCCAAGTTATTAATTGCTTGTGAGCAGCTGTTTATATTTTGTCATTTATGTACTTAAGAGTCTTTTATCTTTTATTACTTTAATAGCTGATGGTGACGGTGTTTTAGCTATGTAACAGTCTTGTAAAGTAAATGGAACATTTGTTTATCTAGTTGCATCATGCATTATTTTGTTAATAAATCAATTAGTCTTTTTAATTATGGGTTGTTTAGTGTGTGTATTGATATTTACGAATGCACTATTGTATATATGTATTAGTATTTTTAATTACGCGTTGTTTAATTTATGTATTTATATTTAGCAATGCACTGTTGTAGATAGTTATAAGTCTTTTTAAGTATGTGTTTTTTATTGAATATATTGCTATTTACTAATATTGTATATATGTATTTGTCTATGTATGGGTGTTGTTTATTGAATGTAATCATAAGTAATGCACTATTGTATATATGTATAGTTTATGTTTTGTTTATTGCATGTATTCATATTTAGTAATGCACTATTGTATATATGTATAGTTTATGTTTTGTTTATTGCATGTATTCATATTTAGTAATGCACTATTGTATATATGTATAGTTTATGTTTTGTTTATTGCATGTATTCATATTTAGTAATGCACGATTGTATATAAGTATTAGTCCTTGTAATTATGTGTTGTTTATT